>NC_069405.1:20806298-20821298 GCF_026875155.1 Cherax quadricarinatus | reverse complement strand
GTGTATGAGCTGTCAGTGTGCAGAGTGAGAAATGTGGCTATGCAATGATGCACGCTCCTTCCATGCATGAAACCATGTAACCGGGGAGACAAAAATTGGACGAAATGCATTTTGTTGATTGGGCTTAGGAATTGGAATGATGAGGCTGTTGGTCCAAGATTGAGGGAGTTCCCCAGTTACATAGCTCATGTTATATAATTCAAGTAATGGATTACCTGGTACTCGACACAGCAATCTGAGTATGTTGTAAGTAATACCATCCTCACCAGGCGACGTGGAGTTGCCCTTAGTTAGTGCATGCATCAAGTTCATAATTAGTGAAAAGAATGTTGCAATCATCTGCCTTGCTGAGCATAAAGCAAACAAGTCTCTCCCTTGCATCATATTTGTTATTTAATTTTGCCTGTGTGGTACTGGGAAGATTATCATAGCTAGATGTAGCAGCCCAAGCACTGACTAACTCATTCGCCCTATGTAAGGGATGAGGGTGCGCGATCTGCCCAGTTCTGTTACCCTTAATTCTATTTATGTCCCTCCATGCTCGGCTAAGTGGGGTGTGAGCATTAAGACCGTTGACAAATTTTTCCCAGTCTGTTTGCCTCAGCTCTGTCATACGCTCTCTGGCAGCAGCAAGGGCAGTTTGGAAGAGCCTCAGCATTCCAGGGGTACGATGTTTTCTATAGGCTAGGCCTAGTCTGCGAGCAGTACGTTTCAGTGTACGAAGTTTAGAATCATTGTAATAAGTATGGTTTTTGAAGGAGGTACGATTATTATGGAAGTTTGTTGGGTTTAGAGTACCAAGAGGTTTCAGTGGCGGCTCTAAGTAGTTCTGAATACTGCTCACAAGATCATTTTTAAAGGTCTCTACAGACGAACACTCATAGGAATTATACCAGTCAGTCACATGTGCACAAAGTCATCATGCTGATCAGTGGGAACATTAAAACGTTTCCGTTTGAATATCCCACCAGGAAGGATAGTATTACCAATATCTAGTGAGGTTAGCCTAGGGAAATGATCAGACGCTATATCTGTTACAATGGAAGACTCACAGCTGGCAGAAGTAATGTTAAAGCCCAGGCACAGATCAAGGACGCCTCCATAGATATGTGTGGGTTCAAGGTCACCTACAATTTGGACATTATCATGACTGTTTAAGAGTGACAACAGTTGATTGCCATTATGATTACCAAACTGTGAGTTTCCAATGCTTTTGTGTCTCGCATTGTAATCGCCAATAATAAGAGTAGGCTCAGAATAAGCACAAGTTGGGAGCTCCAAATAATTAAATTTATCAGCAGGAGCATACAAGTTAAATATGTTGAGAGCAGAGTTCCCTATATAAATAATCCTAACACCGTGATATTGTAGCCCCTCTGTTTTCTTGTGTGCAAGAAGTTGATGGGGAAGCGATTTTTTAATATATAGAACACAAGAGTTAGTAGATTTGAGGTTATATGCAACAAATGATGGTAATTTATGGGGTTGGGATTTTTCAGGGACTCTGCACTCTTGTAGACATACAACATCAATGGGTTCGGTGGTTACTTTATGATGAAGGTCAGGAAGTCTTTTTCTAAGTGATGCAATATTCCAGCTTAATATAGAAAGTTTATACGAGTTTTGATCCATTATAGTAGTCCTGGGATCATCTTGAGTTTCTCAGCATAATGAAAAAATTGTTCAAATAAATAGCAGACCTTATCAATGTCAACAGTGCTACCCTTGTCCATGAGTTTGTTAAGTGCACCTCCAGTTGTAAGGCCTCGTGGGAGTCTTCGTAAACCCAGAGCATGACGCTGTTTATGTGTGAATGTATGATAGGTGACACCACCACTCACATTCCCTCCTCCACTAACATTACACGCAACACTACAACTGTCATCACCAGCGCCACTACCAACATTGTGTTCATTACATTTATCAACAGTATTGTATTCAACATTAATGTCTATGTGGTTAACCTCATCACACTCTGCACCACCACTTATATTACGCTCATCACTATTACTAACATTATAGACACCACCGCTCTCATCACACTCTTCACCACCACTTATATTACGCTCATCACTATTACTAACATTATAGACACCATTGCCCTCATCACACTCTTCACAACAACTTCCATTACGGTCATCATTATTACTAACATCATTGACACCATAGCCTTCATTATGATGCTCACTATAGTTATCAACACAAGTATTATATTCGTCATTACTGTAATTAAGAATACCACCACCACCTTGTTCAGCAACCTTATACTTGCTTTCACAAATTGTGACAATCTTGTTATTGGTACACTCTACACATCTTTCCTTGTGTTGTTCAAGTTGTTGTTTCAGGAGAAATTGTTGTGTTTCCAGTACTTTTATGCGCGACATCAGGTTGTATACCACAGGAGCAAGACTTGGAACATCTGGAGACGTGAAGTCCCGTTCAGCTGAGCTCGTTGGCTGACTGTCAGCTGACTCAGCTAGGCTGGTATTGACAGCCGACGTGATGGGGGTCTGTTGACGTGCTCCCCAGGTGAGGTGCTCAACCCCATTGTCTGAGGGCAGGCATGAGCCAGTATTCAGACTCGAGGTACCTGGTAGTCCTGGGGGGTCATAATGAGGGGTACAGGGTGAAGTGCGGTTGGCTGCGATGCGATCAGCCCTCACACTGCAGTCAGTATGAGCTGCTGTGACTCTGAGGTCTTACAATTGATACATTGTTTAGCAACAGTCTGTTGCTGTTTGATCATATCATAACACCGTTCAGAAGGATGAGCATTGGCACACATTGCACACCAGTGTGACTTAGATGGGCATTTCCTGGCAATGTGGCCCCAGCGTTGACACTTATAACATCGACGTTGAGGAGGTCTGTACAATGCAATGTAATAGCGTCTGTTGAGGGCTGCGCGGGAGTGAATATAGCGTGGCAGAGTCCCTGGCCAGTCCACTCAGCTAATATCGGACGTTGGAAAGTCGACGAGGGCTTGCAACTTGCTCTGACACCAGATATTGAGGATTCAAGTGCTTGTTGACGTTATAGATGACAATAAGCACTTTATGTGCCTTGGTGGGGCTGCTCGGAGTTTGATGTTGGCATATTCGCGAGTGAGAGTTTGTCTATAAATGCTGATTCATTAGGCACAAAGACGTAGTTATCCTCATCGTGGACAAACTTGATCGTTTTCTCTAGGTTGTCTGTACTAGCTTCGAAAAACCAGTTACACTTGGTCTCTTGATCAGTGTTGTTAGGGAAATCTAACCTGACAGCTTTGGGAGGGTGTGCGCCCACTGTATTGCTTTCAGCAAGCTTTCTCTGGAAGCCTCGTTCTTTTTTCCGAGCCTGTTTACTAAAATATGTTTCAAATCTGCCTTCACCATCATCTACGTCAACACCATCAGCTATACTCAAATCAATTTTATGCTGAAAGTAAGCTAAAATATGACATTTTTCTGAATTATTTTGTGATTACATATTTTAACTAAAAGGAAAAAAATACCGGCTTTCTCAAGAAATGTTAAAAAAAAAAACTTTAATTGTCGATATATGCTAAAAAAATATCATTATCGAGCATTTTTTCAAAATTTTAAAGTATATTACAAATTTTTAAAAAATCACAAAAATTCGATGAAATTCAGTAATAATTTTGAATATTTCATACATTTTTTAAAAATGCTTGAATTATTCAAAAAATTGGAAAAAATGTGTTAAATGATGTTTTACTGCTTATTTCGACGATTTGTTGCATTTAGAACACTTTTCATAAAACCTTATTTCTCGCTTAAATATATAGATTTTCACACTTGAAATATGTATTGACAGAGTACTTCACCAAAATATCATCTTTCAAGTTACTTTTAGCATAAAATTCAGTTGCAGCACTAATTCCAATTAAAATGTTAATTATTCAGTAAAACATCATTTTAGCACATTTATCAAAGTTTTTCATTGATTCAAGAATTTTTAAAAAATATATGAAATATTAAATATTATTTCTGAATTTCATAGAATTTTTGAATGATTTTTTAAAAATATGTAATATATTTTAAATTGTTGAAAATTGCTCGAAAATGACATTTTTCGGCATATATCGACAATTCGAGGCTCTTCCAAGCATTTCTTGACGATTTGGTTTGTTTAGAACGTTTTTCAGAAAAAACTTAATTTTCAGCTAAAAGTTAGTTAGTTAGTTTAATATGTTTATTATGCACCCCATAATCCTTTGGGCTAGCAAAAATTAAAAGTACATAATTTCCAATAAAAGTTTTATCTACAAAGTTACAATTTTTTATAAATTCAAAAATTTTTAAAAAAATGAATAAAAATTACAAATTTAAATGAAGGGGTAAATTAGTAAAATTTTTGAAGTAAAAAGGGTTTTTTCGATTAAAGAGGTCTTAAGGTCCTGGGGGAAATTTGGATGTGAAACTGGGAAAAAAACTAAATTACAAAGAAAAATTATTATTTTAGTTTATAAGGGCACAACTTTGAACAAAATATTAAGAGAATTTAATTTCCCAAACCCGGTCCAAGTTTTTATAGGAAAATTGAGTTGATCACAAAACAAAAAAAAACCACAAAACAAAAAAACCCACAACCCAAACAACAAACAAAAAACCAACAAACAAACCCCATAAACTCCCCAAAACAACAAACAAAAAACCACACAACAAAAAAAACAAGAAACCCCAAACTAAACCTCCAACAAACAAAAAAAACAACCCCACACCCCCAACAACAAAAACAAATAAAATTTTATCCACCAACCACCACCCCAAACCCAAACAACCAAACCCCAACAAACAACCCCCAACCACAAAAAAGCAAAAAAACACAAACACCACCAACACAATAAAATAAACCCCAAACACACGCACACACAAACAAAAAACACACACACACAACACCACACACACACACACACACCAAAAAACCCACAAAACCACAACACACACAAAAACAACAAACACCTAAATTCATTCCTTCACCGGGGGCCACACCTATACCGGGGGGTTAAGAGGGGCCAGGGGTTGCCCCCCGGAACCTTCCAGTTAAACAAAGGTTGGCCCTCACCCCTAACTTAACTATAATCACACCCACAACACAACACACCACACACACACACACAAACACACACACACACACAAACACACACACAACACACACACACCAAACACAAACACACACAACACCCCACAGCCCACATCACACTCCCACATGGGGAAGCTTTTTTACAGCTAAAAGTCGGGGTTTTTCTCCAGAAGGGTCTGCAATAACCACTGGAAAAAAAATTTTGCCATTTTTGAACATTTCTGAGGATTGTTTCTAAATTTCATTAATTTTATCACACTCCGTACATAATGACGCAGGTGTAAAATAGTCCATCGGCAAAGTTATATTCTTTTGGGTCTACATTGGGGTGGGTTTTAACCTGCCAAAGATATTTGTAACCCCCCGGGAGCGGGTAGTGACATCCAAGAGTTCTTATTTTGTTGGGCACCATAGACATGGGCCCTCCGCATGATAGAGTGGATAGATGGACTCACTGGTGTCAATCCCCCTGAGCTTAAGTCCAAAAATTTTCAGTAAGTTTTTTTCGTATTATTGTTCTAAACTACTCCCACAACCCAAAGATTGTAATCTACTCCCTCTTGAAAGCATACAGTTTAGCCAAAATTTATCTTTTTTTCTATCAGCATTAAAAGACCAATGTGAGAGGGGAATCCACGCATTCACCTGACTCCCTTCCCAACCCTACCATACCATGGGGGGGTACTGACACAACGCCAAAATTTTATTTAATGAGTTGAGAGCTTTTAGGGATAAAGAGAATCTTTTACATTAAACGTAAAATCTTTGAACATAGATGCTTTTCAGTGCAAGGAGTAGGCAAACTTTTGTCTGAAGGGAAAGGGCCCAATTATTAAATGCGTGCCCCAAAATTTCTTTAAAAAGGGGCCATCACCGTACGACAACACAGCACTACCATGCACCAGTGGATTGGGGAACAGAACCATCAGTAAATAATTTGCGGGGGGTGTGTGTGGACTAATTATCAAAACAGCTTTAAGGCCTCATTTTGGCTTCAAGGGGAAGTTTTGGTTTGATTTTTAAAAAGTAGTTTTGGGGGAAATGAGGAAAGGTGTTTGAATGGGGGAATATTCCCTGGAGCGGGAAGTGCCCGCGTTGCCTTACTTGACATAGATCCTTTGATTCATGCGAGGTCGGGTTTCAGTTTTTTTTATCCATCTGGAGGGGTGTTTACCAGTGCTGAGGGGAAAATTTGGAGGGTTCTGGAAGGGTTTTTTAATGAGCTTGCCCGAGCAACTAACCAATTAGGGTTTTTTTTCAGTACACATCTTGATGCTTGGGGTAAAAAGTTTTTTTGCTATTTAAAATTTGGCAGTACGAGGGGATCCTAAAAGATCCCTTGCTCGTTCTGCAGTTTTTCCCGCCCCCCAAGCTTCATCCCGACACAAGAGCAATATGCCAGCAAATCAACCAATGATCAATATACAAGATACATCATTTTCACAATTTTAACATTACACCATACTGGGGGGGAAACCCAGCCACCAAATCTAATTCTCTTAGTCTTCTTTGTATTGGCGACAAATTTTATTTCAACAGGTCAAATATGGAACCCCAAGCCAGATACCTGTATCTGCTTCATATTCTAGAAAAAGACCCCTCATGCACCGGATCGACGAACTGTGCCCCTCTGTCGAGGAGGACGCCTATTGGTATCTTTGTTTTTCAGTAGAGATTACAACCCCAGGCCACACGAGGCTAGTACATGATTTAAGAATGTTTTGGGTATTGGGAATCCGGGGTGTGAATCATTATTCACACAAAAAAATCACATAAAGATGGGGCTGACTAGGCATGCTTTAAATAAAACATTAATTACAATATTGAACAGTGTGGGATGAGCACCCCCCCTGTGGGGGTTCCAATTCAAAGTTTTTAGTTTCACTTTTATGTCCCCGGAAAAACCAGACTTTTTTTGTTTACAGGTAGCCTTTAATCCGCGAGAAGCCATCCTCCAAATCCATTCTGGCCAAATTTTACTAAAATTACATGCGGTTGGGGTACATCGAAAGCGATTTAAGGTCAAGGGAAAGGGGTGTATGAGCTGTCAGTTGCAGAGTGAAAAGTGGGTTCAATATGCACGCCCCCTTTCCCTGCTAAACCAGTAACCGGGGGGACAAAAATTGGACGAAATGCATTTTGTTTATTGGGCTTGGAATTGGAATGATGAGGCGTTGTCCAAGATTAGGGAGCTCCCCAGTTACTAGCTATGTTATAAATTCAAGTAATGGATTACCTGGGACTCGACACAGCAATCTGAGTTGTTGTAAGAATACCATCCCACCCGGCACGGGAGTTGCCCTTAATTTTTGTGCTGATCAAAAGTTATAATTAGTGAAAAGAATGTTTTCAATCATCTGCCCTTCTGAGCATAAAGCAAAAAAGTTTCTCCCTTGCATCAATTTGTTATTAATTTTCCTGGTGGGACTGGGGGATTATCATAGCAGATGTTGCCCCCCGCCCTAGTAAGGGATGGGGTGCCGATCTGCCCAGTTCTGTTACCCCTTTTTTTATGCCCCCCATGCTCGGCTAAGTGGGGGGTGAGCATTAAGACCGTGACAAATTTTTTTCCCCGTCTGTTTTCCCCACTCTTCATCGTCTCTGGCAGCAGCAAGGGCATTTTGGGAAAAGCCTCACATTCCCCGGGGACGATTTTTCTATAGGCAGGCCTAGTCTGCGAGCAGACTTCAGTGTACAAGTTTAGAATCATTTAAAAAAATAGGTTTTTTTAAAAAGGAAAAGTTTTAGGAAGGGTTTTTTGGGGTTTGGTACCAAGAGGTTTCAGTGGGGGTCTAAGTAATTTTGAATATGCTCCCAAGATCATTTTTAAAGGTCTCAAAAAAAACGAAAACTCTAGGAATTATACCATCAGTCCTGTGCAACAAAGCCCCTCAGTGACAGTGGGAACATAAAAAAGTTTCGTTTGAAATCCCCCCAGGAAGGATAGTATTTTTCCAATATCGTGGGTTAGCCAGGGAAATGATCAGACCATATCTGTTACAATGGAAAACTCCCCAAAACTGCAGAAAAAAAATGTTAAAGCCCCGGCACAGATAAAGGACGCCCCCAAAGATTTTGGTGGGTTAAAGGGGTCCCCCTTTACAATTTGGACATTATCATGACTTTTTTAAGAGTGAAAAAAAGTTGATTCCCATTATGATTCCCAAAACCTGTGAGTTTCCAAGGGCTTTTGTGTCTCGCATTGAAAATCGCCAATAATAAGAAGGCTCGGGAAAAAAGCACAATTTGGGGGGAGCTCCCAAATTTTAAAATTTATCACGGGGGAGCTTTCAAGTAAAATATGTTGAGGCAATTCCCCTATAAAAAATAACCCCTAACACCGTGAATTGTAGCCCCTCTGTTTTTTGGTGTGAAAAGTTGAGGGGGAAGCGTTTTTTTTAATATAAAAGAACACAAGAGTTAGTAGATTTGATTTTTAAAAGGCAAAAATGATAAAAAATTTATGGGGTTGGGTTTTTTCAGGGATCTGCACTCTTGTGGGGACAAAAAAACATAAGGGGTTTGGGTGGTTACTTTTGAAAAAGGTCGGGAAAGTCTTTTTCAAAGGGGGGTTGATGCAATATCCACTTAATATAAAAGTTTAAACGAGTTTTGATCCATTATAGTAGTCCTGGGATCATTTTTGAGTTTCTCAGCATAATGAAAAAATTGTTAAAAATAAATGGCAACCTTATCAATGTCAACAGTGCCCCCTTGCCCATATTTTTTTAAAGGTGAAACCTCCGTTGAAAGGGCCCCTCGGGGAGTCTTCGTAAACCCAGAGCATGACGCTGTTTAGTGTGAATGTATGAAAAGGTGACACCCCCACTCAAAATTCCCTCCCCCACTAACATTAAAACCCAACACCCCAACTGTATCCCCAGCGAAAACAAAAAAACTTTGGGGTTTTTATTACATTTATCAACAGTATTTATTCAACTTTAAGGTCTATGGGGTTTAAACCTTTTCAAAACTCTGCACCCACCATTTATATTACGCCCCCTCACTATTACTTTTTTTAAAAATGACCCCAAAGGGCTCTCATCACACTCTTACCCCCAAATTATATTACGCTCATCACTATTACTAAAAATTTATAGACACCTTTTCCCCCTCATCACACTCTTAACAAACTTCCATTAGGGTTCATCATTATTTTAACATCTTTGACACCAAAAAAAAGCCTTCTTTATGATGCTCACTTTAGTTATCAACAAAAGAATTATATTCGTCATTACTGTAATTAAGAAAAACCACCACCACCTTTTTTTCAGCAACCTTATACTTGTTTTCACAAATTGTAAAATTTCTTTTTAAATTGGTACACTCTACACATCTTTCCTTGTGTTTTTTCAAGTTGTTGTTTTCCAGGAGGGAAAATTTTTGTGTTTCCAGTACTTTTATGGGCGGAAAAACAGGTTGTATACCACAGGACAAGACTTGGAACATCTGGAGGGCGGGGAAAGTCCCCGTTCAGCTTTAGCTCGTTGGCTGACTGTCCCGCTGGGCTCAGCTAGGGTGGTATTGACAGCCCACGGATGGGGGCTGTTTGACGTGCCCCCAGGTGGGTTGCTAACCCCATTGTTGAGGGCAGGCATGAGCCAGTATTCCCAAATCGAGGGACCTGGTATTTCCCGGGGGGTTATAAAGAAAGGGGGACAAAGGGGGAAGGGCGGTTGGCTCGATGCGATCCCCGCCCCCACACTGGGATCAGTAGAGCTGCTGTTTACTTTTGGGTCTTAAAAATTGATACAATTTTTTTTAGCAACAATCCCGTTGCTATTTGAAACATACATAACAAACCCTTCAGAAGGATGAGCATTGGACAATTGCACACCCTGTGAAATTGATGGGGATTTCCCGGGAATTTTGGCCCCAGCGTTGACACTTTTAACATCGACGTTGAGGAGGGGCTGGGAAAAATGCAATGTAAAAAAGCGCTGTTTTAGGGCTGCCCCGGGAGTGAATATAGCGTTGGGGAGAGTCCCCCGGGCCCTCCCCTCGCTAAAACGGGCCGTTGGAAAGTCGACGGGGGGCTTCAACTTGCTCTGACAAAAAAAATATTGAGGATTCAAATGCTTTTTGACGGGGTTTTAGAAAACAATAAGCACTTTTTTGGCCCTTTGGGGGGCTGCCGGGGGTTTGATGTTGGGGATATTGCGAGTGAGAAGTTTGTCTATAAATGCTGATTATTTAGGCACAAAAACGGTTTTATCCCATCGTGGGGCAAACTTGATCGTTTTCCTAGGGGTCCTTTTACTAGCTTCGAAAAAAAACCCGGGTTTCACTTGGTCTCTTTGATCAGTGTTTTTAGGGGAAAACTACCTGACAGCTTTGGGAGGGTGCGCCCCACTGTATTTCTTTCAGCAAGCTTTTTTTCCGGGCCCCCGTTCTTTTTTTTTAGCCTGTTTTTTATAAAAAATGTTTCAAATCGCCTTCACCATCATCAGTCAACCCCCAAACAGCTATAAATCAAAAACAATTTTATGCTGAAAGTAAAGGGTAAAAAAATTACATTTTTCCCCGAATTATTTTTTTGATTACATATTTTTTTAAATAAAAGGAAAAAAAAATTTCCCCCCTTTTTTCAAGAAAGTTAAAAAAAAAAAAAATTTAATTGTCGATATATGCTAAAAAAAATCATTATCGAGCATTTTTTTAAAATTTTTTTAAAATATATTAAACCCAAAAAAAAAATCACAAAAATTCGATGAAATTCTTTTAATTTTGAATATTTCATACATTTTTTAAAAAAAAGCTTGAATTTATTCAAAAAAAATTTTGGGAAAAAAAAGGGTTTAATGTTTTTAAAAGTTTTACCCGCTTAATTTTACGTTTGTTTGCCATTTTTGAAAACCCTTTTTATTTAAAAACCCTTTTTTTCGCTTAAATATATAGATTTTTCCCCTTGAAATATTAATTTACAAAAGGGACTTCACCAAAAAAACATCTTTCAATTTTCTTTTTCATAAAATTCAATTGCAGCACTAATTCCAATTAAAATGTTAATTATTCAGTAAAACATCATTTTAGCACATTTATCAAAGTTTTTCATGGATTCAAGAATTTTTAAAAAATATATGAAATATTAAATATTATTTCTGAATTTCATAGAATTTTTGAATGATTTTTTAAAAATATGTAATATATTTTAAATTGTTGAAAATTGCTCGAAAATGACATTTTTCGGCATATATCGACAATTCGAGGCTCTTCCAAGCATTTCTTGGTTTGTTCAGAACGTTTTTCAGACAAAACTTAATTTTCAGGTAAAAGTTAGTTAGTTAGTTTAATAAGTTTATTATGCACCCATACCCATCCTGTGGGCGGTAGTCAAAATATTACAGAGGTACATTTAATTGGTCCAGGGACTGGACTCCAAAGTTTTGATAGCTGAGCAAGTTACAGAGGTAATGAATTCACAATTACAAAGGTAATGAACTCACAAATTACAAAGGTAAATGAACTCCGGGTAGGTCTAGTCACAATCATGACAAGTTACAAAGGTATTTACAGATTACAGAGGTACGTAATGGATCCATGGACTGGGCCCCAAAGTTTGGGTGGCTGAACTAGGTACAAGGTAATGAACTCACAATTACAAAGGTAATGAATACTGTAAGAATGGTTACTTACGTTTATACATGGCTACAATCATGAACAAATTATAGTGTAATGAGCAATTAACACTTCCACACCCGGTCACAACTGTAATGAGTTATTAGTGCAAATATTGATTTTGAGTCACACACACACACACACCACACACAACACACACACACACACACACACACACACACCACACACACACACACACACACCACACACACACACACACACACAACACAACACACCACACACACACACACACACCACACACACACAACCCACAAACTCAACACACACACACACACACACACACACACACACACACACACCATACACAACACACCACACACACACACCACACACACAACACACACACACACAAACATCACACACCACACACACACACACACACAGACACACACTACACAATCTCATCCACACACACGCACACACACTCATACCGGTGAAGAGCAACCGGTGAAGAGGCGGGGCCAGGAGCTAAGACTCGAACCCTTCAACCACAAATAGGTGAGTACAAATAGGTGAGTACACACATACACCCACTCATACACATATACACACTCATACACATACACACGCACACACAAACACACACACAAACACACACACACACCCACACACACACACACACACACACACACACACACACAAAACACACACACACACACAAGCACGGGGACAAGCCCCAAAAAGCCCATTTCCAAATTCAGCCAGGCTGTGGCTCGTTGAAAATGCTCGATCCCCCAGGAGCCTGGTCACAAAACCGGGCCAGGGGGCGTTGCCCCCCAAAACTTTTCTCCAGGAAAACCCACACAGGAGCTTGGACTCGACCCCTGCAATCTCAACTGGGGAATGCAACCCAAAACCCACACACCCCCTAACCACCCCCCCAACACCCCCAACCACACACACACACCACACACACCCCACACACACACAAACCCCAAAAAAACAACACACACACACAAAATGCACACATGCACACACCCAAACACATTTTGGAAATGCTTTATTTACAGCTACCCAAAGTGGGGGAAATTTCTCCGGGAATGGTCTGAAAATATACCACTGTGGTTTAAATTTATTTTCCCCATTTCTTGAACTTTTCTGGGGGAAGTTGGTTTCTAAAACCCATTAATTTTTTCACACTCCCAGTAAAATAAGGGACCGGGGGTTGTGAAAAATTTGGTCCCATCCGGGCCCCTTTTTATTTTTGTTGGCTCATCTGGGGGGGGGGGATTTAACTCCCAAAGAACTTGAACCCCCCGGAGGGGCAGTAGTGAAATCCAAGAGTCTGCTTTTTTTGTTGGTTTCACCATAGACATGGGGGCCCTCCTGCTTGATAGATGATGTTAGAGGGCTCATTTGGTGTAAATTCCCTGAGCATTAAGTCCAAAAAAATTCAGTTGAAGTTCTTTTCGTATTATTGTTCTCAAACTACTCCCTTAAAAACCAAGTTTTGTAACTACTCCCTTTTTTGAAAGCATACAGTTTAGCCAATTTATCAGTTCATCAGGGGCATCTGAAACCCAATGTTTTTTGGAATCCACAGAATGTGCATTTCTGACTCCACTGTCCAAAATCCACCATACCAGTGCCCGGGTACTGACACAAGCAGGGCCAAAAAATTTTATGTTTTAATGATTTGGAGAGCATTTGGATGACAGAGAATCATTTAACCCAAATTTTAAAATGTCAATCTTTGATAATAATGCATTTCAGTGCAAAGGGGTATGGGGGAAACAGTTTTTTTCTGAAGGGTAGAGGCCCAATTATTTATCGTTTCCCAATTTCTTTAAGAGAGCCATCACTCTGTACGACAACAGCAGCACTCCAGCTGGGACCATTTGGGTTGGTGAACATAACCATCAGCGTAAATAATTTCGGAGTGTGGGCTGTGGACTAAGTTTCAAAACAGCTTAGGCCCCCCTGTTTTTGGGTTCAAAAGGCGAAGTTTGGTTGTGATTTAAGAAGTGTTGGGGGGGGAAATGGGGGAAAAGGGTATTTTGGAATGGGGAAATATTCCTGGAGGGAGAAGTGCCGCTGTTCCCTTTACTTGACATAGATAGTATCTGATTCTGCGGGGTCGGTTCCGTTTTTTCGACCATTGGGGGAGTGTTCACCTGCTGGGGAAAAGTTTGGGGTTGTGCAGGGTTTAAATGAGCTTGCCTGAGCTTTTTAAAACCCCCAATTGGAATTTTTTTTAGTAACACGATCTCTGATGTTTGGAAATAAAAGTTCTTTTTGCATTTTTAAAATTTTTTGGCAGACGAGGGATCCAAAAAATGATCCTCTTGCTTCGTTCTGATTTTCAGCCTCAAGCTTCAGTCGACACGAGCAAGTGTGGCGCGCAAATCAACCAAATCAAATTTAAGCAAGTACTATTTTAAATTTTAACATTGCACCATACCTGGGTAAAACCCCGCCACAACTCTAAGTGCTCTTAGTTTTTCTTTGATTGGCGACAAAATCTTTTACAACAGGGCCAAATAGTGGAACCTCAAAGCCAGATACTGTATCTGCTTACATATTCTAGAAGAGACCCATCATGCAACTGGTTTAGAACTGTGCCTCTCTGTCGAGGGGACGCCTATTGGGATCTTTGTTTTTCGTAGAGTTATCAACCCCCGGGCCCGACACGAGGCTAGTAATGATTAAGAATGTTTTTTGGGGATTGGGAAACGGTGGGGTGAAATTATATTCAGCAAAAAAAACACTAATGTGGGGCGTAGGCATGCTTAAGTAATGCATTAAATTTAAAAATTGAAAATTGGGGGGATGAGCCACCCCCCCTGTGGTGTTCCCCAATTTAAAAACTTTAGTTACACTTCTATGTCCCGGAACAACCAGACGATTTTTTTTTGACAGGTAGCCTTTAATCCCGCGGGGGGAAAAAACCATCCCCCAACATCCTTTTTTTGGCAAATTTACTAATGATTAAATTTTTCGGTTGGCTCATCGAAAAACGGATTTAAGGTCAAAAAAGGTATGTTGAGTGTCAGTGTGCGAGTGAGAAATGGGCTAGCAATGATGCACGCCCTTCCATGCATGAAACCAGTAACGGGGAGACAAAAAATTTTTTGATTCTTAAAAAGGGAATTAAGAATTTTCCAAAGGGACACCGTTAAAGTATTGGGGAATCATTTTGTTGATTCTTGGATTTGGGAAGATGAGGTTTTTGTAAGAAAAATGGGTATGTTTTTAATTCAAAAAAGGTTATGTATGAAAGAATTGATAGTTGAGTAAACCATCCTCCCGCGACTATTGTTTTTATCGCTC
>NC_069405.1:20754999-20805798 GCF_026875155.1 Cherax quadricarinatus | reverse complement strand
TTTTAATTTCTTTTGACTACCCCCCAAAGGATGGTAGGGTCATACAATTATTAAACTAACTAACTAACTTTTAGCTGAAAATTAAGTTTTGTCTGAAAAACGTTCTAAACAAACCAAATCGTCAAGAAATGCTTGGAAGAGCCTCGAATTGTCGATATATGCCAAAAAATGTAATTTTCGGGCAATTTTCAACAATTTAAAATATATTACATATTTTTAAAAAATCATTCAAAAATTCTATGAAATTCAGAAATAATATTTAATATTTCATATATTTTTTTTAGAACACTTTGTAGACAAACCTTATTTTATACCAAAAATACTTCGATTTTCACACTTTATAATCGGAATTACTTGTGCATTTGAGTTTTATGCTGAAAGTAAGCTAAAATTTTATATTTTGGTGAAGTACTTTGTCAATACATATTTCAAGTGTTAAAACCCATGTATTTTAGCAAAAAAGTGAAGATTGTATGAAAATATTCTAAATACTTCATTGAGTCGAAATATGCAGTAAAACATCATTTTAGATCAATTTCCCGATTTTTAATGATTCAAGTATTTTTAAAAAGACATATATGAAATATTCAAAATTATTTCTGAATATCATCGAATTTTTGTGTGATTTTTTTAAATATATCTAATAAACTTTAAAATGTTGATGCATATTTCGAAGATTTGGACCATTTGGAACATTTTTCAGACACATGACTTTTTAGCTATAATGCGTGGTTTTTCACACATTTTAATTGGAATTAGTGCTGTAATTGAATTTTATGCTAAAAGCAACCTGAAAGATAATATCTTGGTGAAGTACTCTGTCAATACATATTTCAAGAAATAAGGTTTTATGAAAAGTGTCCTAATGCAACAAATCGTCGAAATAAGCAGTAAAACATCATTTAACACATTTTTTTGCCAATTTTTCGAATAATTCAAGTATTTTTAAAAAATGTATGAAATATTCAAAATTATTTTAGAATTTCATCGAATTTTTGTGTATTTTTTTAAAAATTTGTAATATACTTTAAAATTTTGAAAGAATACTCGATAATGATATTTTTTAGCATACATCGACAATTAAAGTTTTCTTTTTTTAACATTTCTTGAGAAAGCCATTTTTTTTTCTTTTTAGTTAAAATATGTAATGACAAAATAATTCAGAAAAATATCATATTTTAGCTTACTTTCAGCATAAAATTGATTTTAGTAGTAAATGTGATGAAAAAGTGTGAAAACCCATGTATTTTAGCTGAAAATTAAGTTTTGTCTGAAAAACGTTCTAAACGAACCAAATCGTCAAGAAATGCTTGGAAGAGCCTCGATTTGTCGATATATGCAGAAAAATGTCATTTTCGAGCAATTTTCAACAATTTAAAATATATTAAAATATATTAAAATATAATTCGGAGAAGCATTTTGTCAATACATTTCTTAACTGAAAAAAAAAACGAAGTTTTCAAAAAATGCTTGAAAAAGTCTCGAATCGTCGAAATATGCAAAAAATATCATTTCAAGCATTTTTCAACATTTTAAAGAATATTACATATTCTATGCAGTAAACCATCATTTCAGCACATTTTTCTGATTTTTTTTCAATGATTCAAATATTTTTAAAAAATAAAGAAAAGATCAAAATTATTTTTTAATTTAATGGAATTTTTGTTGGATCTTGTAAAATATGCAGTAAAACATCGTTTTAGCACATTTTACCGAGTTTTTTTCAAGAATTAAAGAATTTTTTAAAAGATATATGAAATATTCAAAATTATTTCATAATCTCATCGAATTTTTGTTTGATTTTATATTTTCATATTTCCCCTACTTTTAGAATAAATTTCGATTGTAGCAGTAAATTTGATGAAAAAGTAAAAAATAAGGTTTGTTTGAAAAAAGTTCAAAATCATCCAAATCGCCAAGATATGATTGGAAAAGCGTGGAATCGTCGAAATATGCGGAAAAATCAAATTTTTGAGTTTTTTTTAACATTTTAAGGTATATTACAAATTTTTAAAAAAAAATATAAAATTGATAAAATTTCCCAAGAAAAATTTCGAATATTACATGCTTTTCATAAAAATACTTGAATCATTGAAAAATTTGGAAAAATGTGCTAAAATGATGTTTTGATGCATATTTCGAAGATTTGGACCATTTAGAACATTTTTCAGACATGATTTTTTAGCTATAATGCGTGGTTTTTCACACATTTTAATTGGAGTTAGTGCTGCAATTGAATTTTATGCTAAAAGTAAGCTGAAAGATGATATTTTGGTGAAGTACTCTGTCAATACATATTTCAAGTGTGAAAATCTATATATTTAAGCGAGAAATAAGGTTTTATGAAAAGTGTTCTAAATGCAATAAATCGTCGAAATAAGCAATAAAACATCATTTAACACATTTTTTTCCAATTTTTTGAATAATTCAATCATTTTTAAGAAATGTATGAAATATTCAAAATTATTTCTGAATTTCATCGAATTTTGTGTGATTTTTAAAATTTGTAATAACTTTAAAATTTGAAAAAAAAGCTCGGTAAGTATTTTTTTAGCATATATCGACAATTAAAGTTTTTTTTAACTTTCTTGGGAAGCCGGTATTTTTTTCTTTTTAGTTAAAAAAATGTTATCACAAAAAAATTCGAAAAATACATATTTTAGCTTACTTTCAGCATAAAATTTATTTTAGTAGTAAAGTGATGAAAAGTGTGAAAAACCCATGTATTTAGCCTGAAAATTAAGTTTTGTCCTGAAAACGTTCTAACAAACAAATCGTCAAGAAATGCTTTTGGAAAAGCCTCGAATTGTCGATATAACCGAAAAATGTCATTTTGGCAATTTTTCAACAATTTAAAAAATAATTTCATATTTTTAAAAAATCATTCGAAAGTTCATGAAAAACAGAAAAAAATTTAAAATTCATATTTTTTTTAAAAAATTTTTGAATCCTTTAAAAAATTTTGATAAATGTGCTAAAATGATGTTTTTTCTGAATAATAACTTTTTTAAATTGGGAATTTGGCTGCAAATTGAAAATTTATGCTAAAAGTAAGCGAAAAATGGTATTTTGGTGAAGTCTCTGTAAAACATATTTTTAAGAGTGAAAATCTATATATTTAAAAAGAAAATAAGGTTTTATAAAAGTTTCTAAAAGCAACAAACGTCGAAAAAACAGTAAAACAATTTAACACATTTTTCCCCTTTTTTTTAATAATTCAAACTTTTTAAAAATGTATGAAATATTCAAAAATTTTTTCTAATTTCATCGAATTTTTGGTTTTTTTTAAAAATTTGTAATTTAAACCAAAAATTTTTAAAAAAATGCTCGAAAAAGAGTTTTTTTTAGATATATTACAATTAAATTTTTTTTTAACATTTCTTAAAAAAGCCGGTTTTTTTTTTCCTTTTATTAAAATAGAATACAAAATAATTCCCGAAAAAACGTTTTTTGCTTCTTTTGCTAAAATTTATTTTAGTAGTAAATGTGATAAAAAGTGATATGCAATAGGGTAACTCTCGAACGACTGGGGCCCGTAATGCCCTTAAAAATCGCACTCGCCCCGCAGGCCACTCGCCCATATTGCCTGTGTTAGCGGGTAAATTTCCCCTTTCCCTTTGTCCTTCTATTCCCCGGGGTAATTTTTTTAGCCCATCGCCAGTGTGAAACTCCTCCAGCTAGCGTATAGCTATGTTTTGACGTAGATGAATGGTGAAGGCGATTTAAAAACATATTTTAGAAAAACCGGCCCCCGGAAAAAAAGAAGAGGCTTCCAGGGAAAGTTTGCTGAAAGCAATACAGTGGGCGCCACCCCCCAAAGTGTCGGGTTTTGTTTTTCCCTACAACTTGATCAAAGACCAAGTGTAACGGGTTTTTTCAAGCTAGAAGACAACCTAAGAAAACGATCAATTTTGCCCGATGAATAACTACTCTTTGTGCAATGAATCACATTTATAACAAATTTCTCACTTCGCAAATATCCAACATCAAACCCCCAGCAGCCCCCCCAAAGGGGCACATAAAGTGTTTTTTTCATCATAACGTCAACAAGCACTTAACCCTCAATATCGGGTGTCAAGCAAGTTGCAAGCCCTCGTCGATTTCCAAGGGTCTATACAGCTGAGTGGACGGGCCGGGGGACTCGCCACGCTATTTTCACCCCGCGGGGCCCTGAACTTTGCTTTGACAACCTCCTCAACGCGAGTTATAAGTTCAACGCGGGCCACATTGCCAAAACCCCATCTAAGTCCACGGTGAAATGTTGCCAATTCATCCTTCTGAACGGTTTATGTATGACAAACACAACGACTTTTCTAAACAATTATCAATTGTAAGACCTCAGGAGCACAGCACTCATAACCGACTGCAGTGTGAGAGTGATCGCACGCAGCCAACCGCCCTTACCCTGACCCCTCATTAGACCCCCCGGGGACTCCCATACCTCATCTGAAACGGGCCTCCGCCCTCAGCAATGGGTTGGCCCCTCACCGGGAGCACGCAACAGACCCCCATCACGCGGCTGTCAATACCAGCCGCTGGTCAGCTGACAGTCAGCCAAAACTCAGGCCGGGGACTTCACCCCAGTGTTCCAAGTCTTGCTACGGGGTATACAACCTGGTCGCGATAAAATACGGGGAAACACAACTTTCTCCTGAAACAAAAACTTGAAAAAACACAAGGAAAGATGTTAGAGTGTACCAATAACAAGTTTGTCACAATTTGTGAAAGCAAGTATAAGGTTGGAAAAGGTGGTGGTGGTGTTCTAATTCGTAATGACGAATATAAACTTGTGTTAAACTATATTAGCATCTAATGAGTTTATGGTTTCAATGATGTTAGAATAGTGAACCGTAATAATTGGTGGGAGAGTGGAGGGGTTAACCACATAGACAAAAATGTTGAAACAATATTGTTGATAAATGAATGAACACAAGTTGAAGGGGCGTGGTATGACAGTTGTAGTGTTGCGTGTAATGCTAGGGGAGGGGGGGAATGTGAGTGGGGGTGTCACCATCAACATTCACACATAAAGAGCTCATGCCGGGGTTTCGAAACTCCCACGGGCCTTACAATGGGGGTGCACAAAACAAACCATGGACAAGGGTAGCACTTTTGACATTGATAAGGCTGCTATTTATAGAACAAATTTTTTATTATGCGAAAAACCAATGACCCCGGGACTACTAAAAGGGGAACAAAACCGTATAAACTTTCATTTAAAAAACTGGTTATTGCATCACTTAGAAAAGACTTCCTGCCCTTTCATCAAAAAGGGAACCCCGAACCCATTGAGTTGGTTCACAAGAGTGCAGAGTCCCGAAAAACCCCAAACCCCTAAATTACCATCATTTTTTTCATTACCTCAAATCTACTAACCTTGGTTAAAATTTTTAAAAAACGCTTCCCCCATCAACTTCCTTGCACACAAAAACAGGGGGCTAAAATATCACGGGTTAGGATTTTTTAAAGGGGAACCTCTCTAAACATTTTAAATTTGTAGCTCCTGCTTTTAATTAATTATTTGGAGCTCCCCTTGTGTTTATTCGACCTACCTTTTTATTGGCGTTACAATGCGAGACACAAAAGCTTGGGAAACTCACATTTGGTAACAAAGGGCAATCAATGTGCACTTTTTAAACAGTCATTAAATGCCCCAAATTGGGGTGCCCTTTAAACCCACACATATCTATGGGGGCGTCCTTGACTGTCCTGGGGTTCAACTTTACTTCTGCAAGCTGTGATCTTCCATTGTAAAGATATAGCTTTGATCATTTCCCTAGGCTAACCTCACCAGATATTGGTAATCATCCTTCCTGGGGGGATATTCAAACGGAAACTTTTTAATGCCCCACGATCACTGAACTTTGTTGCACATGTGACGCGGTATAATTCCTATGATTTTTTCCTCTGTAGAGACCTTTAACAATGATCTTTGGCAGTTTCAGAACTACTTAAGCCGCCACGAAACCTCTTGGTACCAAAACCCAACAAACCCATAAAAATCGTACCTCCTTCAAAAACCATATTATTACATGATTCAAAAATTCAACTGAAACGTACTGCTCGCGACTACCCTGCCAAGAAAACATCGACCCTAATGCTGAGGCTCTTCCAAATCCCCCTTGCGCGGCCAGAGAGGATGACAGAGCGAGGCAAACAGACGGGAAAAAATTTGTCAACGGTCAAATCTCACACCCCATTTACCCGAGCAGGGAGGGACATAATTAAATAAGGGGTAACAGAACTGGGCAGATCGCGCACCCTCATCCCTTACAAGGGGGCGAATAGTAAGTCATGTTTGGGCTACATCTAGCTATAAATCCCCCCAGTACCACACGGGCAAAATTAAAAACAAATAGATGCAAGGAAGACTTGTTTACTTTAGCTCACAAGGAGAATTGCAACATTCCTTTCACTAATTAAAAACTTATGCAACACAACTGGGGCAACCCCACGTCGTCTGGTGGGGAGGATTACTTACAACATACTCAGATTGCGTGTCGAGTACCAGGTAATCCATTACTTAATTAATAAAAAGGCTAGAACTGGGGAGCTCCTCAATTTGGGGACCAACAGCCTCATCATTCCAATTCTAACCCCAAATCAACAAAATGCTTTTTCGCCCCAAACTTTTACTAGCTGTTGTGAAAAACATTTGAGAGAATGATTCTTAATCGTCTCTTGTACAGAATCAAACAATTTTTGTCCCCCCCGGTTTAAGGGTTTCATGAAAAGGAAGGACTTGCATCATTGCAAGCCAATTTTCCCCCCTGCCCCCTGACGCTCATACACTACCTTCCTTGCCTTTAAATCCGCTTTCGATGTACCCAAACCCGACATAGTAAAACTTGCCAAAATGGATGTTGGAGGATGGCTTTTCCCCCGGGGAAATAAAGCCTACCTGTCCCAAAAAATGTCTGTTTGTTGGGGACAAAGAGTGTAACCCTAAAAAATTTGAATAAAACACCACAGGGAGGTTGCTAGTCCCCCACGTTCAAATTTAAATTAATGTTTTTTAAAATTATTTTCGCCTTTTATGTATTATTTTGCAGTTAATTCCCCCCGGATTCCCCCAAAAAACATTCTTAATCATGTACTAGCCTGGGGTTTCGGGCCCGGGTTTGATAATCTCTACGATAAAAAAAAGATCTAAATGGGCGTCCTCCTCGCGAGAGGCCATTTCGTCAGATCCAGTTGCATGATGGGTCTTTCTAGAATTTAAAAAAGATACAGTATCTAGGTTTTGAGGTTCCACTATTTGGACCTGTTGTAAAAGACTTTGTCGCCAATACAAAGAAAGACTAAAAACACTTGAGTTTGGCGGGTTTCACCCCAGGGTTGTGCTAATGTTTAAAATTTTGAAAATGATTAACTTGCTTTTAATTTGCATTGGTTGATTTTGCGCGCATACTTCCTTTGTGTTACTGGAAGCTTTGGGGGGCTGGGAAAAAATGCAGAAAGAAACAATGGAAATTTTGGATCCCCCGCTGCCAAAAATTTTTTAAATTGCAAAAAGAACTTGATATTCCCCAAACATCAAGATCGTGTTACTGAAAGAAATACCTAACTGGGGGTTAAAATGCTCGGCAAGCTCATTAAAAAAACCCGCAAAAAGAAGCCCCCCAAACTTTCCTCAGCACTGGGGAACACCCTCCAGTGGATCGAAAAAAATGGGAAGGGCCTCCCCAGAATCAATCATGACTATTCAAGTAAGGCAACAGCGGCACTTCTCCCCTCCATGGAAAATTACCCCATTCCAAAATCCATTTTCCCCATTTTCCCCCCAAACTACTTTAAATCACAACCCAAAAATTTGCCTTAACTGATTTTAATTTTCACACAGCACACCTCTCGCAAATTATTACCTGATGGTTCTGTTCACCAATCCCTGGTGCAGCTGGGAGTGCTGCTGTTGCTACAGAGTGGGCTCTCTTAAAGAAATTGGAGCACGCATCAATAAATTTGGGGCCCCACCCTTTAGACAGAAATGTTTTCCCTACTCCCTTTCACTGAAATGCATCTAGTATCAAAGATTGACAGTTTAATTGTAATGTTTTTGCACCATAAATGCTCTCACTCATTAAGCATAAAAATTTTGGGATGCTTTTGTCAGAACCAGACACAGGAGGTAATTGGGCAGTGGGTCAGAGGCACATCTGTGGTTCCCATTCCCCATTGGTTTCAATCATGATAAACTGATAAATTGCTAAGCGTAGCTTTTAAAGGGGAGTAATTTAAACTTTTCTTTCAGGTGTAGTTTTTAGAAAAATAATACAAAAGAACTTAACTGAAATTTTTTGGGCTTAGGCCAGGGGGGATTTACACCATGAGTCCCTCTATCACACTCACAGCGGAGGGGGCCACATTTTTATTTTGCATCCCCCAAAAAAGCATCTTGGATGCACTTTGCCCGGCTCCGGGTGGGTTTAAATATCTTTGGCAGGGTTTAATCACCACCCCCAAGTAGACCCAAAAGAATGTAAACTTTTCCAGATGGACTATTTTCCACCTGCGTCATTATACTGGAGTGTGATAAAATTAATGAATTTAAAACAAAAACTCGAAATGTTCAAGAAAAACAAAGTATTTTTTCCCCATGGTATATTGCAGACCATTCTGGAGAAATCCCGACTTTGCTAGCTGAAAAAAAAGCATTCCACATTGTGCATGTGTGTGTTGTTTTGGTGTGTGTGTGTTTTGGTGTGTGGGTGTGTGTTTTGTGTTTTGTGTTTGTTTTGTGTTTTGTGTGTGTGTTGTGTGTGTGTGTGTGGTGGTGTGTGGCATTCCCCTAGTTGGGGTTTCAGGGGGCGGTCCAAGCTCCGTGTGTTTATCGGAGATTTCCGGGGGTCAACGCCCCCCCCCGGGGCCCCGGGCTGTGACCAGGCCCCCCCTGGTGAATCAAAGCCTGTCAACCAGGGTGTTTTCTGCTGGCGCCGCAAACCAACGTACGAGCCACAGCCCCCGGGGTGATCGGGGGAAAGCTTTTGGGGCTTGTCCAGTGCTTGTGTGTGGTGTTGTGTTGTGTGTGTGTGTGTGGTGTGTGTGTGTTGGGGGTGTTGTGGTGTGTGTGGTGTGGTTTTGTGGTGTGTGTGTGTGGTGTTTTTGTGTGTGTTTTTGTGTGCGTGTGTGTGTAGAGTGTGTGTGTGTGTATGAGTGGGGTATGTTGCCACCTATTTGTTGTTGCAGGGTCGAGTCTTAGCCCCTGGCCCGCCCTTCACCGGGTTTTCCTTCACCGGTAGGGTGTGTGGGGGTGTGGATGAGATTTTGTATGTGTGTTGTGTGTGTGTGCGGGGTGTGTGTGTGTGTGTGTGGGTGGTTTGTGTGTGGTGTCGTGTTGTTGTTTACGTGGGGGTGTGTTGTTAGTGTGGGCGTGTGTGTGTGTGTGTGTGGGTGTGTTTTGGTGTGTGTGTGTGTGGTGTTGTTGTGTGTGTTGTGGTGTGGTGTGTGACTCAACAAACAATATTTGCACTAATAACTCATTTTTCGTTGGACCGGGTGTGGAAGTGTGAATTGCGTTCCTATAATTTGTTCATGATTGAGCCTGATAAACGAAGTACCATTCTTACATTTTTCTTTTCCATGGTAATTGTGAGTTTTATTACCTAACCCATTCAGCCACCAAACTTGGGGCCCAGTCTGGATCCATTACTACCTCTGAACTGTAAATACCTTTGTAACTGTCATGATTTATAACCCACCCAGTTCATTCCTTTTTTTAAATTTTTGGTTTATTACCTTTGAAATTGTGAATTCATTTCCTCTGTAACTTGCTCACTATCAAAACTTTGGAGTCGTCCCTGGGGCCAATTATGTACCCTGTAAACTTTGACTACCCCCCAAAGGGTGGGTATGGGGTGCATAACAAATATATTAAACTAACTAACTAACTTTTAGCTGAAAAATTAAATTTTTGTCTGAAAAACGTTTTTAAACAAACCAAAACGTAAAAATGCTTGGAAGAGCCTCGAATTGTCTTATATGCCAAAAAAGTAAATTTTTTTTGGGGGAATTTTCAAAAATTTAAAATATATTACAATTTTTAAAAAATCATTCAAAAATTCTATGAAATTTTAGAAAAAATATTTAATATTCTATAAATTTTTTTTTGAACACTTTTAGACAAAAACCCTTTTTTTAACCAAAAAAACTTCGATTTTTACACTTTTTAAACGGGAATTACTGTGCATTTGAGTTTTTTTGCTGAAAGTAAGCTAAAATTTTTATTTTTGTGAAGTACTTTGTCATACATATTTCAAGTGTTTTTTTTTTTTTAAAAAAACCCTTATTTTAGCAAAAAATAAGATTGTATAAAATATTTTAAATTTTTCATTGACGAAATTCAAAAAACATCATTTTAGATCAATTTTTCCCGATTTTTAATGATTTAAGTATTTTTAAAAAAGACAATATGAAATATTCAAAATTTTTTCTGAATATCATCGAATTTTTTTGGATTTTTTTAAATATATCTAATAAACTTTAAAATGTTTATGCTATTCGAAGATTTGGACCATTGGAAAATTTTTTTAGCACATGACTTTTTTAAACTAAATGCGTGGGTTTTTTACACATTTTAATTGGAATTTGTGCTGTAATTGAAATTTTATGCTAAAAAAAAACCGAAAGATAATATCTTGGGGAAGTTTTCTCTGTCAAAACATATTTTAAAAAATAAGGTTTTTTTAAAAAAGTCCTAATGCAACAAAACGTCGAAATAAGCAGAAAAACAATTTAACACATTTTTTGCCCAATTTTTCGAAAAATTTAAGTATTTTTAAAAAATGTATGAAATATTCAAAATTATTTAGAATTTTCATGAATTTTTTGTGTGATTTTTTTTAAAAAATTTTTTTAAAACTTTAAAATTTTAAGTACTCGATAATGATATTTTTTTGCATACATCCAATTTAAAATTTTCTTTTTTTAACATTTCTTGAAAAGCCATTTTTTTTTTTTTTTTAGTTAAAAGTAAGACAAAATAAATTTGAAAAATTCAATTTTAGCTTACTTTCAGCATAAAATTTATTTTAGTAGAAATGGATGAAAAGTGTGAAAACCCCTGTTTTTTGCTGAAAATTTAAATTTTGTCTGAAAAAAGTTCTAAAAGAAACCCAAAACGTCAAGAAAAGCTTAAACCTCGATTTGCGATATATGCAGAAAAAAAGCATTTTTGACAATTTCAACAATTTAAAAAATTTACATATTTTTTTTTAAACATACAAAAAAAACAGAATTCAGAATTTTTTTAAAATTTTTATATTTTTTTAAAAATTCTTGAATTCCTTGAAAAACTTATAAAGTGCCAAAAAGATGTTTTACTAATAATTCGAACATTAGAATTTTTGCAGACAAAACCCATTCGTACCTAAAATACGGGGATTTTCTATTTTTTAACGGAATTACTTCGCATTTATTTTTAGCTAAAATAACTAAAAAATTTTTTAATTTTAGTGAAATACATTTGTCAAAAAAATTTTAAAGTATTTTAAAATTTATGATTTTAGGGAAAAATGAAGTGTCAAAATATTTTAAAAGCTCCATATAGTCAAAAAAGCAGAAAACTCTTTAGCCATTTTTTCGATTTTTAATGGTTTAAATTTTTTTAAAGAGATATTTTGAAATATTCAAAATTTTTTCTGAATATCATCAAATTTTTGTGTGATTTTTTTAAAAAAAACTAAAAAAACTTTAAAATGTTGAAAAACGTTTCGAAATACATTTTTGGCATTTTTCGACGATTCGGGGGTTTTTTTCAAGTATTTCTTCATGGCGAATCGTCGAAATATACGAAAATTTTTTCATCATTTTTTTCATCATTACATATTGTTTTTAAAAAATCATACAAAAAATCGCTGAAATTCAGAAACAATTTTGAATATTTTACATATTTTTTTTAAAAATTCTAAGTAAAATGTGCTAAAACGATGCTTTACTTCATATTTCGACGATTTGGAGCATTTAGGACACTTTTCAGACAAACTTCATTTTTACCTAAAATGCATGATATTGACACTTGAAATATGTATTGAAAAAGTACTTCACCAAAATATCATACTTTAGCTTGCGTTTAGCTTAAAATTGAACTGCGGCAGAAATTCTGATTAGAAAGTGTGAAAATCTATGATTTTTAGTTAAAAAGTAATGTTTGCCTGAAAAACGTTCTAAATGCTCCAAATCGACGAAATATGCATTAAAGCATCATTTTTGCACTTTTATCCTATATTTTCAATAATTCAATGACATTCAAAATTATTTCTGAATTTCTTCGAATTTTTATGCAAATTATGGAATTAATGTTGAAAAATGCTCAAACATGATATTTTTGGCATATGTCGACGATTTAAAGCTAATTCAAGTATTTGTTGACATTTTGGCACATTTAGAACGATTTTTCAGACATACCTTGTTTTTTTTAGCTGGAGTTCATGGATTTTTATACTTATTAATCAGAATTACTGCTGCAATTGAATTTTATGCTCAAAGTAAGCTAAAATATAATTCGGAGAAGCATTTTGTCAATACATTTTTTAACTGAAAAAAAAAACGAAGTTTTCAAAAAATGCTTGAAAAAGTCTCGAATCGCCGAAGTATGCAAAAAATATCATTTCAAGCATTTTTCAACATTTTAAAGAATATTACATATTCTATGCAGTAAAACAACATTTCAGCACATTTTTCTGATTTTTTTCAATGATTCAAATATTTTTAAAAAATAAAGAAAAGTTCAAAATAATTTTTTAAATTAATGGAATTTTTGTTGGGTCTTGTAAAATATGCAGTAAAACATCGTTTTAGCACATTTTACCGAGTTTTTTCAAGAATTAAAGAATTTTTTAAAAAATCATAAAAAAAATCGATGAAATTCAGAAATAATTTCGAATGTTACATGTTTTTCATAAAAATACTTGAATCATTGAAATATTTAGGAAAATGTGCTAAAATGATGTTTTGATGCATATTTCGAAGATTTGGACCATTTAGAACATTTTTCAGACACATGATTTTTTAGCTATAATGCGTGATTTTTCACGCATTTTAATTGGAATTAGTGCTGCAATTGAATTTTATGCTAAAAGTAAGCTGAAAGATGATATTTTGGTGAAGTACCCCTGTCAATACTATTTCAAGTGTGAAAATCTATATATTTAGGCGAGAAATAAGGTTTTATGAAAAGTGTTCTAAATGCAACAAATCGTCGAAATAAGCAGTAAAACATCATTTAACACATTTTTTTTCCAATTTTTTTAATAATTCAAGCATTTTTAAAAAAATGTATGAAATATTCAAAATTATTTCTGAATTTCATCGAATTTTTGTGTGATTTTTTAAAAATTTGTAACATACTTTAAAATTTTGAAAAAATGCTCGATAATGATATTTTTTTTTAGCATATTTCGACAATTAAAGTTTTTTTTTTTAACATTTCTTGAGAAAGCCGGTATTTTTTTCTTTTTAGTTAAAATATGTAATCACAAAATAATTCAGAAAAAAATCATATTTTAGTTTACTTTCAGCATAAAATTGATTTTACTAGTAAATGTGATGAAAAAGTGCGAAAACCCATGTATTTTAGCTGAGTAGTGCAATATTGGTAACTCTCGAGACGACTGTGGCCCCGTGAATGACCTTGAAAATCGCACTGCGACCCACAGGCCTGTGTCTAGCGAGGTGAATATCCCTTCCTTGTCCTTTCTATTCACCGGTATCCTTTAGCCCATCGCCAGTGTGAAACTCCTGTCAGCTATGAGTATAGCTGATGTTGTTGACGTCGATGATGGTGAAGGCAGATCTGAAACATATTTTAGTAAACAGGCTCGGAAAAAAGAACGAGGCTTCCAGAGAAAGCTTGCTGAAAGCAATACAGTGGGCGCACACCCTCCCAAAGCTGTCAGGTTAGATTTCCCTAACAACACTGATCAAGAGACCAAGTGTAACTCGTTTTTCGAAGCTAGTACAGACAACCTAGAGAAAACGATCAAGTTTGTCCACGATGAATCAGCATTTATAGACAAACTTCTCACTCGCGAATATGCCAACATCAAACTCCGAGCAGCCCCGGCGGGGACAAAAAGTGCTATTGTCACTATAACGTAAACAAGCACTTAACCCTCAATATCTGGTGTCAGAGCAATTGCAACCATCGCCCGACGTTCCATGGGCCCCTTGCCACCTATATTCACTCCCGCGCAGTCTCAACAACGTATTACATTCATTTTTACAGACCCCCTAACGTCGATGTTATAAGTGTCAACGCTGTGGCCACATTGCCCCGGGAAAAGCCCCCCTAAGCACACTGGGGTGCAATGTTGCCAAGCTCATCCTTCTGAACGGTATTATGTACATCAAACACAACAACGTTCAAAAAATGTACAATTGTAAACCTCAGGGTCACAGCAGCTCTACTGACTGCATGTGAGGCGATCGCATCGCAACAACCCCATTTCACCCGTACCCCCCATTATGACCCCCAGGACTAACAGGTACCAGATCTGATACTGGGAGCCTGCCCCCAACAATGGGGGGAGCACCATACCTGGGACACGTAACAGCCCCCCTCACGTCGGCTGTCGAAAATCACCTACTGGGTCACTGACAGTCCAACAGCCCCACTGACCGGGGCTTCACGTCTCCAATGTTCCAAGTCTTCTCCTTGGGATACAACCTATGTCGCGCATAAAAATCGGAACACAAAATTTCTTAAACAACAATTTAACAACCAAGGAAAAATGTGTAGAGTGTACCAATAACAAGATTGCCCAAATTTTTGAAAGCAGTATAAGTTGCGAACAAGGGGTGGGGGTGTTTTTAATTTCAGTAATGACGAATAAATTTGTGTTGATAACATGTGAGCAAAAATAAGAAGGCTAGTGTCAATGATTTAGAATAGAACGGTGTGAAGATGTATGAGGGCAAATGGTTCTATAATGTTAGATAAGTGCATGACGTAATAAAAGTGGTGGTGAAGAGATGTGATGAAGCGGTGTGGTGACTATAATGTTAGTAAATTATGGCGCAATATAATTGGTGCAAGTGTGATGAGGTTAACCACATAGACATAAATGTTGAATACAATACGTTGAAAATTAATGAACACAATGTTTGGAGTGCGGCCTGGTGATGCAGTTGTATTGTGCGTGTAATGTTAGTGGAGGAGAAGTGTAGTGTGTGTCACCTAACATACATTCACCCATAACCAGCGTCATGGCTCTCGTTTACGAAGACTCCCACGGGCCCTCACAACTGGAGGAGCACTTAACAAACTCATGGACAAGGGTAGCACTGTTACATTGATAAGGTCTGCTATTTATATGAACAAATTTATTCATTAAGCTGAGAAACTTAAGATGATTCCCAGAACTTACATAATGGATCCAAAACTCGTATAAACTTTCTATATTAAGCTGAAATATTGCATCAACTTAGAAAAACTTCCTGACCTCATCATAAAGTAACCACCGAACCCATTGAAGTTGTTGTCTACTAAGTGCAGAGTAACCTGAAAAATCCCAAACCCCCTAAATTACCATCATTTGTTGCATATAACCTCAAACTACTAACTCTTGTGTTCTATATTATTAAACAAAAATTCGCTTCCCATCAACTTCTTGCACACAAGAAAACAAGGGCTTACATAACACGGTGTTAGGATTTATATAACGACTCTGCTCTCAACATATTAACATTGTAATCTCCTGCTGATAAATTTAATATTTGGAGCTCACAAACTTGTGCTTATTCTGAGCCTACTCTTATTATAGGCGATTACAATGCGAGACACAAAAGCAATTGGAAACTCCCAGTTTGTATCATAATGGCATCAACTGTTGTCACCTTAAACTGTCCATGATAATGTTCAAATTGTAGTGACCTTGAACCCACCATATCTATGGAGGCGTCCTTGATCTTGCCTGGGCAATCAACATTACTTCTGCCAACTGTGAGTCGTCCTTTGTAACAGATATAGCGTCTGATCATACCCCCTAGGCTAACCTCACTAATATGTGGTAATAACTAACTATCTTCCTGGGATATCAAACGGAAAACGTTTAAATGTTCCCACTGATCAGCATGATGACCTTTGTTGCACATAGACTGACTGGTATAATCCTATGAGTGTTCCTCTGTAGAGACTTTACAATGATCTTGTGACATATTCAAACTACTTAAGCCGCCACTGAAACCTCTTGGTAACTGCTAAACCCTACAAACTTCGATTATAATCGTTCCTCCACAAAACATACTTATTAAATGATTCTAAACTTTATTCGGGTACACTGATACTACTGCCTCGCAGACTAGGCCTAGCCTATAGAAAACTCGTACCCCATTAAAATGCTGAGGCTCGTCCCAAACTGCCCTTAGCTGCTGCCAGAGACGTATGACAGGAAGCAGAGGCAAACAGACTGGGGAAAAATTTGCGTCAACGGTCTGAATGCTTCACAAACTACCCCACTTAGCCGAGCTGGAGGGACATAAAAGAATTAAGTGTAACAGAACTTGGCAGATCGCGCACACCTCACCCTTACAATAGCAATAGTAATCAGTGCGTGTGCTGCTACATCTAGCTAATATAATCTCCCAGTACCACACAGCAAAAATTAAAATAACAAATATGATGCAAGGGAGCGACTTGTTTGCTTTATCTCAGCAAGGCAATGATTTGCAACATCCTTTCACTAATATCATAACTGAAGCCGCACTAACAAAGCACTCCGTCGCCTGTAAGATGTAATTACTACAACATACTCAATTGCCTGTGTCGAGTACCAGGTCACCATACTTGAATTATATAACATGAAGCTATTAACTGGGGAGCTCCCTCAATCTTGGACCAACAGCCTCATCATTCCAATTCCTAAGCCAATCAACAAAATGCATTTCGTCCAATATCTCTTACTAGCTGCTTGTGAAAAACAATTGAGAGAATGATTCTAATCGTCCTCTGTGTACAGAATCAAACAAACTTTTGTACTCCCCCCGTTTTACATGGTTTCATGCAAAGGAGAGGACGTGTGCATCATTGCATTTTTTAGCCCACATTTCTCACTCTGCACCCTGACAGCTCCAATAACTCCTTCCTTGACCTTAAAATCCCCTTTCGATGTACCAACCCACATTAGTGAACTTGCCAGAATAGATGGTTTGGAGGATGGCTTCTCGTCTAGATTAAAGGCTACCGGCGAAACAGAAAACGTCTCTGTGTTTCAGACATAGAAGTGTAACAAAGACTTGAATTAGAACACACCACAGGAGTGTGCTCATCCCACACTGTTTCAAATTCTAATTAAGCATTATTTAAGGCTTTTCTAGTCAGCCCCATCATATGTGATTAGTTTTTGGCTGTGATAAATAATGATTCACACCACCCGATGCTCCAATACCCATAAACAGTCTTAATCATGTACTACCTCGTGTCAGACCTGGGGTTGATAACTCTACTGATAAAACAAAGCTACTCAATAGCGTCCTCCTCGACAGAGAGGCACAGTTCGTCAGATCCAGTGCATGAAGGTCTCTTCTAAATAGTAAGCAGATTACGTCCAAGCGTTGAGGTTCCACTACTTGGACCTGTTTAACAAGACTTTGTCGCCAATACAAAGATCGACTAAGAGCACTTAGAGTTGTGGCTGGGTTTCACCCGGTATGGTGCGAAAATTAAAAATTGTGAAAATGAGTATCTTTCTTAAATTAGATCATTGGTTGATTAGCTGCGCCACAACTTGCTCTTGTGGTCTGACTGAAAAGCTTGGAGGGCTGGAAAAACTGCAAACGAAGCAATGAGATCATTTTAGATCCCTCGTAACTGCCCAAAATTTTTAAATATGCAAAAAAACCTTGATATCCAACATCAAGATCGGGTTTCTAAAGAAATATCCTAATTGGGTAGTAACTCAGCAACTCATTCAAAACCCTTGCACAGAACCCTCCAAACCTATTCTCAGCACGGGGAACACTCCTTCCAGAGATCGAAAAAACTGTAAACCGACCTCCGCATGAATCAGATACTGATCTATGTAAAGTAATGCAACACGCACTTTCTCCCTCCATGGAATATTAACCCATTCCAAACTACCATTCCTCCTTTTCCCCCAAACACTTTCTTAAATCACAACCAAAAACTTTCGTCTTGAAGCCAAACATAGCCCTAAGTCTTGTATTGGATAACTTAGTCCCACGCTCACACTCTCGCAATTATTTACGCTGATGTTCTGTTCACCAATCCACTGGTGCAGCTGGTAGTGCTGCTGTTACGTACAGAGATGGCTCTCCTTAAAAGAAATTGAGCACCCATCAATAATTGGCCTCTAACCCTTCAGACAAAACTGTTTGCATACTCCTTCACTGAAATGCATCTATGTATCAAAGATTCACAGTTTAATTGTAACTGATACTCGGTCATCATAAATGCTCTCAACTCATAATCATAAATTGTGGTATGTAGGATTGGGACATGAGTCAGAGTGCACCAGGCTGTGGATTCCATCTCACATTGGTCTTCAATGCATATAGAACTGATAAATTGGCTAAGCTGTATGGCTTTCAAAGAGGAGTAAATACAATCCTTTGGCCTTGTCAGGTAGTATTTGAGAACAATAATACCGAAAAGAACTTCAACTGAATTTTTTATGACTTAATGCTCAGGGAGAATTGACACCCAGTGATCCATCTATCATCACTCTATCAAATCAGAGGAGCCACATGTCTATGGTGCTTCCAACAAAATAAGCAGAACTCTTGGATGTCACTACTGCCGCCTCGGCCACCGCTGGTGTACATAGTATCTTGCAGTTAAATCACCACCACCAGATGTAGCCCAAACGAAATATAAACTTTGCCAGATGGATTTTTTCACCCCTGCTCATTATGTATGGAGTGGAAAATTAATAAATTTTAGAAACAATCACTAGAATGTTAAAGAAGGGCAAATATTTTATCCCAGTGGTATATTGCAACCATTCTGGAAATACCCCGACTTTGCTAGCTGTAAATAAAGCATTACACAATGTGTGGTTGTGTGCATGTGTGCATGTGCGTGTTGTGTTGTGTGTTTGTGTTGTGTGTGTGTGTGTTTTGTGTGTGTGTGTGTTGTGTGTGTGTGTGTGTGTGGTGGTCTGTGTGTGTGGTGCATCCCTATTGAGATTGAAGGGGTTTTCGGTCCAACTCCTGTGTGTTTCTTGGAGAGAGTTCCGGGGTCAACGCCCCGTGCCCGGTCTGTAAAACCAACCCTCTGGTGGATCAGAGCATGATCAACGGGGCCACAGCCTGGCTGATCAGGACTACTTTGGTGCTTGTCCAGTGATCGTGTGTGTTGTGTGTGTGTGTGTTTTGTGTGGGGTGTGTGTGTGTGTGTGTGTGGTGTGTTGTGTGTTGTTTGTGTGTGGTGTTTGTTGTGCGTGGGGGAAATGTGAAAAGGTGTGTATATTTGTACGAGTGGGTGTATGTGTGTACTCACCATTTGTACTCACTTTTGTGGTTGAGGGTTTCGAGTCTTAGCTCTGGCCCACCGCCTTTAAACGGTTGCTCTTCAACGGTATGAGTGTGTGTGCGTGTTTTGGATGAGATTGTGATGTGTGTGTGTTGTGTGTTGTGTGTTGGGGTTTGTTGTGTGTTGTTGGGGGTTTGGGGTTTGTGGAGTTTATGTTGTGGTGTGTCTGTGTGTGTGTGCGTGTGTGTGTGTGTGGGGTGTGTGTGTGTGTGTGTGTGTGGGGTGAGTTTATGTGTGTGTGTGTTTGTGTGTGTGTGTGTGTGTTGTGTGTGTGTGTGTGGTGTGTGGTTGTGTGTGTTGTGTGTGTGGTGTGGGTGTTTTGGGGTGTGTGTGTGTGTGTGTGTGTGTGGTGTGGTGTGACTCAACAATCATATTTGCACTAATACTCTTACGTTTTTGACCGGGTGTGGAAGTGTTAATTGCTCATTACACTTTAATTTGTCATGTTGTAGCCATGTATAAACGTACAGTATTCATTTCCTTTGTAACTTGTGAGTTCATTACCTTGTACCTAGTTCGCATCAAATTTGGGGCCCCGTCCATGGATCATTGTACTCTGTTTGTTAAATACTTTGTAACTTGTCATGTTGTGGACTAGACCTACCGGAGTTCATTACCTTTTTTAATTTGTGGTTCATTCCTTTTGAATTTTTGTGAATTCATTACTCTGTAACTTGCTCAGTATCAAAACTTTGGGAGCCAGCCTGGACCAATTATGTACCTCTGTAATATTTTGACTAACCGCCACAGGATGGGTATGGGGTGCATAATAAACATATTAAACAAACTAACTAATTTTGGGCTGAAAATTAAGTTTTTTTGAAAAACGTTTAAACAAACCAAATCGTAAAAAATGCTTGGAAGAGCTCGAATTGTCGTATATGCCGAAAATTGTCATTTTCGAGCAATTTTCAACAATTTAAAATATAATTACATATTTTTAAAAATTCATTCAAAAATTTCATGAAATTCAGAAAAATATTTAATATTTCATATATTTTTTAAAAATTCTTTGAATCAATGAAAAACTTTTAAAATGTGCCTAAAATTATGTTTTACTGAATAATTAACATTTAATTGGAATAGTGCTGCAACTGAATTTTTGCTAAAAGTAACTTGAAGATGTTATTTTGTAAAAGTTATTTGTCAATCATATTTTCAAGTGTGAAATCTATATATTTTAGCGAGAAATAAGTTTTTATGAAAAGTGTTCTAAATGCAACAAATCTCGAAAATAAGCGTAAAACATCATTTAACACATTTTTTCCAATTTTTTGAATAATTCAAGCATTTTTAAAAAATTATGAAATATTCAAAATTATACTGAATTTAAATGAAATTTTGTGATTTTTTAAAAAATTTGTAATATACTTAAAATTTGAAAAAATGCTCGATAATGGATATTTTTTTTAGCATATATCGCAATTAAAGTTTTTTTTTTAACATTTCTTGAGAAAGCCGGTATTTTTTTCCTTTTAGTTAAAATATGTAATCACAAAATAATTCAGAAAAATGTCAATTTTAGCTTACTTTCAGCATAAAATTGATTTGAGTATAGTGATGGTGTTGACGTAGATGATGGTGAAGGGCAGATTTGAAACATATTTTTAGTAAACAGGCTGGGAAAAAAAAGAACGAGGCTTCCAGAGAAAGCTTGCTGAAGCAATACAGTGGGCGCACACCCTCCCAAAGCTGTCAGGTTAAATTTTTTCCCCTAACAACACTGATCAAGAGACCAAGTGAAAATGGTTTTTCGAAGCTAGTACAGACAACCTAGAGAAAACGATCAAGTTTGTCCACGATGAGGATAACTACGTCTTTGTGCCAAATGAACGCATTTAAGACAAACTTCTCACTCGCGAATATGCCAACATCAAACTCCGAGCAGCCCCACCAAGGGCACATAAAGTGCTTATTGTCATCTTTAACGTCAACAAGCACTTAAATCCTAAATTAATCTGGTGTCAGGGCAAGTTGCAAGCCCCCCGTCGACTTTCCAACGGTCCGATATTACTGAGTGGACTGGCCAGGGGACTCTGCCACGCTAATTCACCCCCGCGCAGCCCTCAACAGACGTATTACATTGCATTGTACAGACCTCCTCAACGTCGATGTTATAAGTGTCAACGCTGGGGCCACATTGCCAGGAAATGCCCATCTAAGTCACACTGGTGTGCAATGTGTGCCAATGCTAATCCTTCTGAACGGTGTTATGATTGACAAAACAGCAACAGACTGTTGCTAAACAATGTATCAATTGTAAGACCTCAGGAGTCACAGCAGCTCATCTGACTGCAGTGTGAGGGCTGATCGCATCGCGGGCCAACCGCACTTCACCCTGTACCCCTCATTATGACCCCCCAGGACTACCAGGTACCTCGAGTCTGAATACTGGCTCATGCCTGCCCTCAGACAAGGGGTGAGCACCTCACCTGGGGAGCACGTCAACAGACCCCCATCACGTCGGCTGTCAATACCAGCCTAGCTGATTTCAGCTGACAGTCAGCCAACGAGCTCAGCTGAACGGGACTTCACGTCTCCAGATGTTCCAAGTCTTGCTCCTGTGGTATACAACCTGATGTCGCGCATAAAAGTACTGGAAACAAACAATTTTCTCCTGAAACAACAACTTGAACAACACAAGGAAAGATGTGTAGAGTGTACCAATAACAAAAATGTCACAATTTGTGAAAGCAAGTATAAGGTTGCTAAAACAAGGTGGTGGTGGTATTCTTAATTACAGTAATGACAAATATAATACTTGTGTTGATAACTTAGTGAGCATCATAATGAAGGCTATGGTGTCAATGATTTAGTAATAATGATGACCGTAATGGAAGTTGTTGTGAAGAGTGTGATGAGGGAAAATGGTGTCTATAATGTTAGTAATATGATGAGCGTAATATAAGTGGTGGTGAAGATGTGATGAGAGCGGTGGTGTCTATAATGTTAGTAATAGTGATGAGCGTAATATAAGTGGTGGTGCAGAGTGGATGAGGTTAACCACATAGACATTAATGTTGAATACATACTGTTGATAAATGTAATGAACACAATGTTGGTAGTGGCGCTGGTGATGACAGTTGTAGTTTTTGCGTGTAATGTTAGGGGAGGAGGGAATGTGAGTGGTGGTGTCACCTATCATACTTTCACACATAAACAGCGTCATGCTCTGGGTTTACGAAGACTCCCACGAGGCCTTACAATGGAGGTGCACTTAACAAACTCATGGAAAAGGGGTAGCACTGTTGACATTGTTTAAGGTCTGCTATTTTTTTGAACAATTTTTTCATTATGCTGAGAAACTCAAGATGATCCCAGGACTACTATAATGGATCAAAACTCGTATAAACTTTCTATTTTAAAGCTGGAATATTGCTCACTTAGAAAAAAGATTTCCCTGACCTTCATCATAAAGTAACCACCGAACCCCATTGATGTTGTATGTCTACAAGATGCAGAGTCCCTGAAAAATCCCCAACCCCATAAATTACCATCATTTGTTGCATATAACCTCAAATCTACAAAACTCTTGTGTTCTTATATTAAAAAATCGCTTCCCCATAAAATTCTTGCACACAAGAAAACAGAGGGGCTACAATATCACGGTGTTAGGATTATTTATATAGGGAACTCTGCTCTCAACATATTTAACTTGTATGCTCCTGCTGAAAAATTTTTTAATTATTTGGAGCTCCCAACTTGTGCTTATTCTGAGCTACTCTTATTATTGGCGATTACAATGCGAGACACAAAAGCATTGGAAACTCACTTTTGGGTAATCATAATGGCAATCAACTTTTGTCACTCTTAAACAGTCATGAAATGCCCAAAAATTGTAGGTGACCTTGAACCCACACATACTATGGAGGCGTCCTTGATCTGTCCCTGGGCTTTAACATTACTTCTGCCAGCTGTGAGTTTCCATTGTAACAATATAGCGTCTGATCATTTCCCTAGGCTAACCCCACTAGATATTGGTAATACTATCCTTCCTGGTGGGATATTCAAACGGAAACGTTTTAATGTTCCCACTGATCAGCATGATGACTTTGTTGCACATGTTTACTGACTGGTTTTAATTCCTATGAGTGTTTCGTCTGTAGAGACCTTTAAAAATGATCTTTTTGAGCAGTATTCAAGAACTACTTGAGCCGCCACTGAAACCTCTTGGTACTCTAAACCCAACAAAAATTCCATAATAATCGTACCTCCTTCAAAAAAACCCTACTTATTACAATGATTCTAAACTTTGTACACTGAAACGTAACTGCTCGCAGACTAGGCCCTAGCCTATAGAAAAACATCGTACCCTGGAATGCTGAGGCCTTTCCAACTGCCTTGCTGCTGCCAGAGAGCGTATGACAGAGCTGAGGCAAACAGACTGGGAAAAATTTGTCAACGGTCCTAATGCTCACACCCCACTTAGCCGAGCATGGAGGGACATAAATAGAATTAAGGGTAACAGAACTGGGCAGATCGCGCACCCCATCCCTTACATAGGGCGAATGAGTTAGTCAGTGCTTGGGCTGCTACATCTAGCTATGATAATCTTCCAGTAAACCCCACAGGCAAAATTAAATAACAAATATGAGCAAGGGAGAGACTTGTTTGCTTTATGCTCAGCAAGGCAGATGATTGCAACATTATTTTCACTAATTATGAACTTGATGCAGCACTAACTAAGGGCAACTCCACGTCGCCTGGTGAGGAATGGTATTACTTACAACATACTCAGATTGCTGTGTCGAGTACCCGGTAATCCATTACTTGAATTATATAACATGAGCTATGTAACTGGGGGGCTCCTCAATCTTGGACCAACAGCCTCATCATTCCATTCCTAAGCCCAATCAACAAAATGCTTTCGTCCAATTTTGTCTCCCCGGTTACATGGTTTCATGCATGGAAGGAGCGTGCATCATTGCATAGCCACATTTCTCACTCTGCACACTGACAGCTCATACACTACCTTCCTTGACCTTAAAACCGCTTTCGATGTAGCCAACTGACATGTAAACATTATGAACTTGCCAGAATGGATGTTGGAGGATGGCTTCTCCGCTGGATTAAAGGTACCTGTCAAAAAAGAAAATCGTCTGTGTTGTTCCAGGGACATAGAAGTTTTAACTAAAGACTTTGAATTAGGAACACCACAGGGAGGTGTGCTCAGTCCCACACTGTTCAATATTGTAATTAATGCATTACTTAATGCTATGCTAGTCAGCCCCATCATTATGTGATTAGTTTTGCTGATGATTTTAATGATTACACCACCGGATTCTCCAATACCCAAAAAAATTCTTAATCATGTACTAGCCTCGGTCAGGACCTGGGGTTGATAATCTCTACTGATTAAACAAAGATACTCAATAGGCGTCCTCCTCGACAGAGAGGCACAGTTCGTCAGATCCAGGTGCATGTGGGTCTCTTCTAGAATATGTAAGCAGATACAGGTATCTAGGCTTTGAGGTTCCACTACTTTGGGCCTGTTGTAATAAGAATTTGTCGCCAATACAAAGAAAGACTAAGAGCATTAGAGTTGTGGCTGGGTTTCACCCAGGTATGGTGCTAATGTTAAAATTGTGAAAATGATGTATCTTGCTATATTAGATCATTGGTTGATTATGCTGCGCCACTACTTGCTCTTGTGTCTGACTGGAAGCTTGGAGGGCTGGGAAAAACTGGGAGAACGAAGGGAATGAGGATCATTTTAGGATGCCCTCGTCTGCCAAAATTTTAAATATGCAAAAAGAACTTGATATTCCAAGCATCAGAGATCGTGTTACTGAAAGAAATATCCCCAATTGGGGTTTTGTATGCTCAGGCAAGCTCATTCAAACCCTTGCACAGAAGCCCTCCAAACTTTCCTCAGCACTGGTGAACACTCCCCCAGATGGATCGAAAAACTGTAACCGACCTCCGCATGGATCAGATACGTGATCTATGTCAAGAAGGCAACAGCGGCACTTTTCCGCTCCATGGAATATTACCCCCATTCCAAACTACCATTCCTCCATTTCCCCCAAACTACTTCATAATCACTACCCAAAAATTCGCCTTGAAGCCAAACATGAGGCCTTAAGCTGTATTGATAACTTAGTCACACAGCACACACTCTCGCAAAATTTTTTAACGCTGATGGTTTTGTTCACCAATCCACTGGTGCAGCTGGTAGTGCTGCTGTTGTCGTACAGAAATGATGGCTCTCTTAAAGAAATTGGAGCACGCATCAATAATTGGGGCCCCTACCCTTCAGACAAAACTGTTTGCCATTTCTCCTTGCACTGAAATGCATCTATGTATCAAAGATTGACAGTTTAATTGTAACTGATTCTCTGTCATCCATAAAATGCTCTCAACTCATTAAGCATAAATTGTGGCATGCTTGTGTAGTACCCAGACACTGGTATGGTAGGATTGGGACAGTGGAGTCAGAGTGCACATGCTGTGGATTCCATCTCACATTGGTCTTCAGATGCATGATGAACTGATAAAATTGGCTAAGCTGTATGCTTTCAAAAGGGAGTAGATTTACAATCTTGGCTTGTCAGGTAGTAGTTTGAGAACAATAAAACGAAAAGAACTTCAACTGAATTTTATGGACTTAATGCTCAGGGAGATTGACACCAGTGAGTCCATCTATCATCATCTATCATGCAGGAGGAGCCACATGTCTATGGTGCAAACCAACAAAATAAGCAGGACTCTTGGATGTCAAATACTGCCCGGCTCCGGCGGGTTTCAAGTATCTTTGGCAGGTTAAATCACCACCACCAGATGTAGACCAAACGAAATATAAACTTTGCCCGATGGACTATTGTCACACCCGCGTCATTATTTTACTGGAGTGTGATAAAATTAATGAATTTAGAAACAAACTCACTCAAATGTTCAAGAAATGGCAAAATATTTTATCCACAGTGGTATATTGCAGACCATTCTGGAAAAATACCTGACTTTGCTAGCTGTAAATAAAGCATTACCAAAATGTGTGGATGTGTGCATGTGTGCATGTGTGTGTGTGTGTGTGTGTTGTGTTTGTGTTTGGTGTGTGTGTGTGTGTGTGTGTGTGGTGTTGTGTGTGTGTGTGTGTGTGGTGTGTGTGTGTGTGTGTGTGTGTGTGTGCATTCACCTAGTTGAGATTGCAGGGGTCGAGTCCAAGCTCCTGTGTGTTACCTGGAGAGAGTTTCCGGGGGTCAACGCCCCGTGGCCCGGTCTGTGACCAGCCTCCTGGTGGATCAGAGCATGATCAACGAGCCACAGCCTGGGGTGATCAGGAACTGACTTTAGGTGCTTGTCCGTGCTTGTGTGTTGTGGGGTGTGTGTGTGTGTGTGTGTGTGTGTGTGTGTGTGTGTGTGTGTGTGTGGTGTGTGTGTGTGTTTGTGTGTGTGTTTGTGTGTGCGTGTGTATGTGTATGAGTGTGTATATGTGTAGAGTGGGTGTATGTGTGTACTCACCTATTTGTACTCACCTATTTTTGGTTGAAGGGTTCGAGTCTTAGCTCCTGGCCCCGCCTCTTCACCGGTTGCTCTTCACCCGGTATGAGTGTGTGTGCGTGTGTGTGGATGAGATTGTGTATGTGTGTTGTGTGTGTGTGTGTGTGTGGGTGTGTGTGTGTGTGGGGGAGTTTTTTGTGTGTGTGTGTTGTGTGTGTGTGCGGTGTTGTGGTGTGTGTGTGTGTGTGTGGTTTGTGTGTGTGTGTTGTTTTTGTGTTTGTGTGTTGTGTGTGTGTGTGTGTGTGTGTGTGTGTGTGTTTTGTGTGTGGGGTGTGTGTGTGTGTGTGTGTGTTGTGTGTGTGTGTGGTGTGTGTTTGTGTGTGTGTGTGTGTGTGTGTGGTGACTCAACAATCAATTTTGCACTAATAACTCATTACAGTTGTGACCGGGTGTGGAAGTGTTAATTGCTCTTACACTATAAATTTTTTCATGATTGTAGCCATGTTTTAAACGTAAGTACCATTTTACAGTATTTATTTCCTTTGTAACTTTGTGAGTTCATTACCTTGTACCTAGTTCAGCCATCCAAACTTTGGGGCCCAGTCCATGGATCCATTACGTACCTCTTAATCTGTAAATACCTTTGTAACTTGTCATGATTGTGACTAGACCTACCCGGAGTTCATTTCCTTTGTAATTTGTGAGTTCATTACCTTTGTAAATTGTGAATTCATTACCTCTGTAATTGCTCAGCTATCAAAACTTTGGAGTCCAGTCCCTGGACAATTATTACCCCCTGTAATATTTTGACTACCGCCCACAGGATGGGTAAAGGGTGCATAATAACATATTAAACTAACTAACTAACTTTTAGCTGAAAATTAAGTTTTTTCTGAAAAAAAAGTTCTAAACAAACCAAATCGTCAAGAAATGCTTGGGAAAAGCCTCGAATTGTCGATATATGCCGAAAAATGTCATTTTCGAGCAATTTTCAACAATTAAAATATATTACATATTTTTTAAAAAATCATTCAAAAATTCTATGAAATTCAGAAAAATATTTAATATTTCATATATTTTTTAAAAATTCTTGAATCATGAAAACTTTGATAAATGTGCTAAAATGATGTTTTACTGAATAATTAACATTTTTAAATTTGGGAATTAGTGCTGCAACTGAATTTTTGCTAAAAGTAACTTGAAAGATGATATTTTGGTGAGTAAATTGTCAATACATATTTTCAAGTGTGAAAATCTATATATTTAAGCGAGAAATAAGGTTTTATGAAAAGTTTCTAAATGCAACAAATCGTCGAAATAACAGAAAACATCATTTAACACATTTTTCCAATTTTTGAATAATTCAAGCATTTTTTAAAAAATGTATGAAATATTTCAAAATTATTTACTGAATTTCATCGAATTTTTGTGATTTTTTAAAAATTTGTAATTACTTTAAAATTTTGAAAAAAATGCTCATAATTTATATTTTTTTTTGCATTATCGACAATTAAAGTTTTTTTTTAACATTTCTTGAGAAAGCGGTATTTTTTTCCTTTAGTTAAAATATGTAATCACAAAAAAATTCAGAAAAATGTCATATTTAGCTTACTTCAGCATAAAATTGATTTTAGTAAGCTGATGGTGTTGACGTAGATTGAAAGGTGAAGGCAGATTTGAAACATATTTTAGTAAACAGCTCGGAAAAAAAAAAAAGAGGCTTCCAGAGAAAGCTTGCTGAAAGCAATACAGTGGGGCACACCCTCCCAAAGCTGTCAGGTTAGATTTCCCTAACAACACTGATCAAGAGACCAAGTGTAACTGGTTTTTCGAAGCTAGTACAGACAACCTAGAGAAAACGATCAAGTTTGTCCACGATGAGGATAACTACGTCTTTGTGCCTAATGAATCAGCATTTATAGACAAACTTCTCACTCGCGAATATGCCAACATCAAACTCCGAGCAGCCCCACCAAGGGCACATAAAGTGCTTATTGTCATCTATAACGTCACAAGCACTTGAATCCTCAATATCTGGTGTCAGAGCAAGTTGCAAGCCCTCGTCGACTTTCCAACGGTCCGATATTAGCTGAGTGGACTGGCCAGGGGACTCTGCCACGCTATATTCACTCCCGCGCAGCCCTCAACAGACGCTATTACATTGCATTGTACAGACCTCCTCAACGTCGATGTTATAAGTGTCAACGCTGGGGCCACATTGCCAGGAAATGCCCATCTAAGTCACACTGGTGTGCAATGTGTGCCAATGCTCATCCTTCTGAACGGTGTTATGATATGATCAAACAGCAACAGACTGTTGCTAAACAATGTATCAATTGTAAGACCTCAGGAGTCACAGCAGCTCATACTGACTGCAGTGTGAGGGCTGATCGCATCGCAGCCAACCGCACTTCACCCTGTACCCCTCATTATGACCCCCAGGACTACCAGGTACCTCGAGTCTGAATACTGGCTCATGCCTGCCCTCAGACAATGGGGTTGAGCACCTCACCTGGGGAGCACGTCAACAGACCCCCATCACGTCGGCTGTCAATACCAGCCTAGCTGAGTCAGCTGACAGTCAGCCAACGAGCTCAGCTGAACGGGACTTCACGTCTCCAGATGTTCCAAGTCTTGCTCCTGTGGTATACAACCTGATGTCGCGCATAAAAGTACTGGAAACACAACAATTTCTCCTGAAACAACAACTTGAACAACACAAGGAAAGATGTGTAGAGTGTACCAATAACAAGATTGTCACAATTTGTGAAAGCAAGTATAAGGTTGCTGAACAAGGTGGTGGTGGTATTCTTAATTACAGTAATGACGAATATAATACTTGTGTTGATAACTATAGTGAGCATCATAATGAAGGCTATGGTGTCAATGATGTTAGTAATAATGATGACCGTAATGGAAGTTGTTGTGAAGAGTGTGATGAGGGCAATGGTGTCTATAATGTTAGTAATAGTGATGAGCGTAATATAAGTGGTGGTGAAGAGTGTGATGAGAGCGGTGGTGTCTATAATGTTAGTAATAGTGATGAGCGTAATATAAGTGGTGGTGCAGAGTGTGATGAGGTTAACCACATAGACATTAATGTTGAATACAATACTGTTGATAAATGTAATGAACACAATGTTGGTAGTGGCGCTGGTGATGACAGTTGTAGTGTTGCGTGTAATGTTAGTGGAGGAGGGAATGTGAGTGGTGGTGTCACCTATCATACATTCACACATAAACAGCGTCATGCTCTGGGTTTACGAAGACTCCCACGAGGCCTTACAACTGGAGGTGCACTTAACAAACTCATGGACAAGGGTAGCACTGTTGACATTGATAAGGTTTACCTGCTATTTATTTGAACAATTTTTTCATTATGCTGAGAAACTCAAGATGATCCCAGGACTACTATAATGGATCAAAACTCGTATAAACTTTCTATATTAAGCTGGAATATTGCATCACTTAGAAAAAGACTTCCTGACCTTCATCATAAAGTAACCACCGAACCCATTGATGTTGTATGTCTACAAGAGTGCAGAGTCCCTGAAAAATCCCAACCCCATAAATTACCATCATTTGTTGCATATAACCTCAAATCTACTAACTCTTGTGTTCTATATATTAAAAAATCGCTTCCCCATCAACTTCTTGCACACAAGAAAACAGAGGGGCTACAATATCACGGTGTTAGGATTATTTATAGGGAACTCTGCTCTCAACATATTTAACTTGTATGCTCCTGCTGATAAATTTAATTATTTGGAGCTCCCAACTTGTGCTTATTCTGAGCTACTCTTATTATTGGCGATTACAATGCGAGACACAAAAGCATTGGAAACTCACAGTTTGGTAATCATATGGCAATCAACTGTTGTCACTCTTAAACAGTCATGATAATGTCCAAATTGTAGGTGACCTTGAACCCACACATATCTATGGAGGCGTCCTTGATCTGTGCCTGGGCTTTACATTACTTCTGCCAGCTGTGAGTCTTCCATTGTAACAGATATAGCGTCTGATCATTTCCCTAGGCTAACCTCACTAGATATTGGTAATACTATCCTTCCTGGTGGGATATTCAAACGGAAACGTTTTAATGTTCCCACTGATCAGCATGATGACTTTGTTGCACATGTGACTGACTGGTATAATTCCTATGAGTGTTCGTCTGTAGAGACCTTTAAAAATGATCTTGTGAGCAGTATTCAGAACTACTTAGAGCCGCCACTGAAACCTCTTGGTACTCTAAACCCAACAAACTTCCATAATAATCGTACCTCCTTCAAAAACCATACTTATTACAATGATTCTAAACTTCGTACACTGAAACGTACTGCTCGCAGACTAGGCCTAGCCTATAGAAAACATCGTACCCCTGGAATGCTGAGGCTCTTCCAAACTGCCCTTGCTGCTGCCAGAGAGCGTATGACAGAGCTGAGGCAAACAGACTGGGAAAAATTTGTCAACGGTCTTAATGCTCACACCCCACTTAGCCGAGCATGGAGGGACATAAATAGAATTAAGGGTAACAGAACTGGGCAGATCGCGCACCCTCATCCCTTACATAGGGCGAATGAGTTAGTCAGTGCTTGGGCTGCTACATCTAGCTATGATAATCTTCCCAGTACCACACAGGCAAAATTAAATAACAAATATGATGCAAGGGAGAGACTTGTTTGCTTTATGCTCAGCAAGGCAGATGATTGCAACATTCTTTTCACTAATTATGAACTTGATGCAGCACTAACTAAGGGCAACTCCACGTCGCCTGGTGAGGATGGTATTACTTACAACATACTCAGATTGCTGTGTCGAGTACCAGGTAATCCATTACTTGAATTATATAACATGAGCTATGTAACTGGGGAGCTCCCTCAATCTTGGACCAACAGCCTCATCATTCCAATTCCTAAGCCCAATCAACAAAATGCATTTCGTCCAATTTTTGTCTCCCCGGTTACATGGTTTCATGCATGGAAGGAGCGTGCATCATTGCATAGCCACATTTCTCACTCTGCACACTGACAGCTCATACACTACCTTCCTTGACCTTAAATCCGCTTTCGATGTAGCCAACCGACATGTAATCATTAGTGAACTTGCCAGAATGGATGTTGGAGGATGGCTTCTCCGCTGGATTAAAGGCTACCTGTCAAACAGAAAATCGTCTGTGTTGTTCCAGGGACATAGAAGTGTAACTAAAGACTTTGAATTAGGAACACCACAGGGAGGTGTGCTCAGTCCCACACTGTTCAATATTGTAATTAATGCATTACTTAATGCTATGCCTAGTCAGCCCCATCATTATGTGATTAGTTTTGCTGATGATATAATGATTCACACCACGGATTCTCCAATACCAAAACATTCTTAATCATGTACTAGCCTCGTGTCAGGACCTGGGGTTGATAATCTCTACTGATTAAACAAAGATACTCAATAGGCGTCCTCCTCGACAGAGAGGCACAGTTCGTCAGATCCAGGTGCATGATGGGTCTCTTCTAGAATATGTAAGCAGATACAGGTATCTAGGCTTTGAGGTTCCACTACTTGGACCTGTTGTAATAAGAATTTGTCGCCAATACAAAGAAAGACTAAGAGCACTTAGAGTTGTGGCTGGGTTTCACCCCAGGTATGGTGCTAATGTTAAAATTGTGAAAATGATGTATCTTGCTCATATTAGATCATTGGTTGATTATGCTGCGCCACTACTTGCTCTTGTGTCTGACTGGAAGCTTGGAGGGCTGGAAAAACTGCAGAACGAAGCAATGAGGATCATTTTAGGATGCCCTCGTACTGCCAAAATTTTAAATATGCAAAAAGAACTTGATATTCCAAGCATCAGAGATCGTGTTACTGAAAGAAATATCCTAATTGGGGTTAGTATGCTCAGGCAAGCTCATTCAAACCCTTGCACAGAAGCCCTCCAAACTTTCCTCAGCACTGGTGAACACTCCTCCAGATGGATCAAAAAAACTGTAACCGACCTCTGCATGAATCAGATACGTGATCTATGTCAAGTAAGGCAACAGCGGCACTTCTCCGCTCCATGGAATATTACCCCATTCCAAACTACCATTCCTCCATTTCCCCCAAACTACTTCTTAAATCACAACCAAAACTTCGCCTTGAAGCCAAACATGAGGCCTTAAGCTGTATTGATAACTTAGTCACACAGCACACACTCTCGCAATTATTTACGCTGATGGTTCTGTTCACAATCCACTGGTGCAGCTGGTAGTGCTGCTGTTGTCGTACAGAGTGATGGCTCTCTTAAAGAAATTGGAGCACGCATCAATAATTGGGCCTCTACCACTTCAGACAAAACTGTTTGCCATACTCCTTGCACTGAAATGCATCTATGTATCAAAGATTGACAGTTTAATTGTAAACTGATTCTCTGTCATCCATAAATGCTCTCAACTCATTAAGCATAAATTGTGGCATGCTTGTGTCAGTACCAGACACTGGTATGGTAGGATTGTGGACAGTGGAGTCAGAGTGCACATGCTGTGGATTCCATCTCACATTGGTCTTCAGATGCATGATAGAACTGATAAATTGGCTAAGCTGTATGCTTTCAAGAGGGAGTAGATTACAATCTTGGCTTGTCAGGTAGTAGTTTGAGAACAATTAATACGAAAAGAACTTCAACTGAATTTTATGGACTTAATGCTCAGGGAGATTTGACACCAGTGAGTCCATCTATCATCACTCTATCATGCAGGAGGAGCCACATGTCTATGGTGCATCCAACAAAATAAGCAGACTCTTGGATGTCACTACTGCCCGGCTCGGCTGGGTACAAGTATCTTTGGAGGTTAAATCACCACCACCAGATGTAGACCAAACGAAATATAAACTTTGCCAGATGGACTATTGTCACACCCTGCGTCATTATGTACTGGAGTGTGATAAAATTAATGAATTTAGAAACAACTCACTCAGAAATGTTCAAGAAATGGCAAAATATTTTATCCACAGTGGTATATTGCAGACCATTCTGGAGAAATACCCTGACTTTGCTAGCTGTAAATAAAGCATTACCACATGTGTGGATGTGTGCATGTGTGCATGTGTGTGTGTGTGTGTGTGTTTGTGTTTGTGTGTGTGTGTGTGTGTGTGTGTGTGTGTGTGTGTGTGTGTGTGTGTGTGTGTGTGTGTTGTGTGTGTGTGTGTGTGCATTCACCTAGTTGAGATTGCAGGGGTCGAGTCCAAGTCCTGTGTGTTTACCTGGAGAGAGTTCCGGGGGTCAAACGCCCCCGTGGCCCGGTCTGTGACCAGTCCTCCTGGTGGAATCAGAGCATGATCAACGAGCCACAGCCTGGCTGATCAGGAACTGACTTTAGGTGCTTGTCCAGTGCTTGTGTGTGTGTGTGTGTGTGTGTGTTGTGTGTGTGTGTGTGTGTGTTGTGTGTGTGTGTGTGGTGGTGTGTGTTTTGTGTGTGTGTTTGTGTGTGCGTGTGTATGTGTATGAGTGTGTATATGTGTATGAGTGGGTGTATGTGTGTACTCACCTATTTGTACTCACCTATTTGTGGTTGAGGGTTCGAGTCTTAGCTCCTGGGCCCCAGCCTCTTCACGGTTGCTCTTCACCGGTATGAGTGTGTGTGGCGTGTGTGTGGATGAGATTGTGTATGTGTGTGTGTGTGTGTGTGTGTGTGTGTGTGTGTGTGTGGTTATGTGTGTGTGTGTGTCGTGTGTGTGTGTGCGTGTGTTGTGTGTGTGTGTGTGTGTGTGTGTGAGTTTATGTGTGTGTGTGTTTGTGTGTGTGTTGTGTGTGTGTGTGTTTGTGTGTGTGTGTGTGTGTGTGGTGTGTGTGTGTGTGTGTGTGTGTGGTGTGTGTGTGTGTGTGTGTGTGTGTGTGTGTGTGTGTGTGTGTGTGTGTTGTGTGTGACTCAACAATCAATATTTGCACTAATAACTCATTACAGTTGTGACGGGTGTGGAAGTGTTAATTGCTCATTACACTATAATTTGTTCATGATTGTAGCCTTTATGAGTAAACTTCTTAGTATTCATTACCTTTGTAATTGTGAGTTCATTACCTTGTACTAGTTCAGCCATCAAAACTTTGGGGCCCAGTCCATGGATCCATTACGTACCTCTGTAATCTGTAAATACCTTGTAACTTGTCATGATTGTGACTAGACCTACCCGGAGTTCATTACCTTTGTAATTTTGTGAGTTCATTACCTTTGTAAATTGTGAATTCATTAACCTCTGTAACTTGCTCAGCTATTCAAAACTTTTTGGAAATCCATCCCTTTGGGCCAATTATGAACCTCTTAATATTTTGACTACCGCCCACAGATTGGTATGGGTTGCATAATAAACTATTAAACAACTAACTAACTTTTGCTGAAAATTAAGTTTTTTCTGAAAAACGTTTTAACAAACCAAATCGTCAAGAAATGCTTGAAGAGCCTTTTGAATTGTCGTAAGCCGAAAAATGTCATTTTCGGGCAATTTTCACAATTAAAATATTATTACATATTTTTAAAAAATCATTCAAAAATTCTATGAAATTCGAAATAATATTTAATATTTCATATATTTTTTTAAAAATTCTTGAATCAATGAAAATTTGATAAATTGCTAAAATGATGTTTTACTGAATATTAACATTTTAATTGGAATTAGTGCGCAACTGAATTTTTTTGCTAAAAGTAACTTGAAAGATGTTTTTTTGGTGAAGTACCTGTCAATACATATTTCAGTGTTGAAAATCTATTATTTAAGCGAGAAATAGGTTTTTAATGAAAAGTGTTCTAATGCAAAAATCGTCGAAAAAAAGCAGTAAAACATTTTAACACATTTTTTCATTTTTTGAATAAACAAGCATTTTTAAAAATGTATGAAATATTCAAATATTATTACTGAATTTCATCGAATTTTTGTGATTTTTAAAATTTGTAATTACTTTAAAAATTTTTAAAAAATGCTCGATAAAGAATATTTTTTTAGCATTATCGGGCAATTAAAGTTTTTTTTTTAACATTTTTTGAGAAAGCCGGGATTTTTTTCCTTTTAGTTAAAATATGTAATCACAAAATAATTCAGAAAAAAGTCATTTTAGCTTATTTCGCATAAAATTGTTTGAGTAAGTGATGGTTGAGTAGAGATGGGGAAGGCAGATTTGAAACATATTTTTGTAAACAGGCTCGGAAAAAAGAACGAGGCTTCCAGAGAAAGCTTGCTGAAAGCAATACAGTGGGGCACACCCTCCCAAAGCTGTCAGGTTAGATTTCCCTAACAACACTGATCAAGAGACCAAGTGTAAATGGTTTTTCGGGAAACTAGTACAGACAACTAGAGAAAACGATCAAGTTTGTCCACGATGAGGATAACACGTCTTTGTGCCTAATGAATCAGCATTTATAGACAAACTTCTCATCGCGAATAATGCCAACATCAAACTCGGCAGCCCACCAAGGGCACATAAAGTGCTTATTGTCATCTATAACGTCAACAAGCACTTGATCCTCAATATCTGGTGTCAGGCAAGTTGCAAGCCCTCGTCGACTTTCCAACGGTCCGATATTAGCTGAGTGGACTGGCCAGGGGACTCTGCACGCTATATTCACTCCCGCGCACCCTCAACAGACGCTATTACATTGCATTGTACAGACCTCCTCAACGTCGATGTTATAAGTGTCAACGCTGGGGCCCCATTGCCAGGAAATGCCCATCTAAGTCACACTGGTGTGCAATGTGTGCCAATGCTCATCCTTCGAACGGTGTTATGATATGATCAAACAGCAACAGACTGTTGCTAAACAATGTATCAATTGTAAACCTCAGGAGTCACAGCAGCTCATACTGACTGCAGTGTGAGGGGTGATCGCATCGCAGCCAACCGCACTTCACCCTGTACCCCTCATTATGACCCCCAGGACTAACCAGGTACCTCGAGTCTGAATACTGGCTCATGCCTGCCCCCAGACAATGGGGTTGAGCACCTAACCCGGGAGGGACGTCAACAGACCCCATCACGTCGGCTGTCAATACCAGCCTAGCTGAGTCAGCTGACAGTCAGCCAACGAGCTCAGCTGAACGGGACCCTTTACGTCTCCAATGTTCCAAGTCTTGCTCCTGTGGTATACAACCTGATGTCGCGCATAAAATTTCTGGAAAACAACAATTTCTCCTGAAACCAACAACTTGAACAACACAAGGAAAGATGTGTAAAAGTGTACCAATAACAAGATTGTCACAATTTGTGAAAACAAGTATAAGGTTGCTGAAAAAGGTGGTGGGGGGTTTCTTAATTACAGTAATGACGAATATAATAAATTGTGTTATAACTATAGTGAGCATCATAATGAAGGCTATGGTGTCAATGATTTTTAGTAATAATGATGACCGTAATGGAAGTTGTTGTGAAGAGTGTGATGAGGGCAATGGTGTCTATAATTGTTAGTAATAGTGATGAGCGTAATATAAGTGGTGGTGAAGAGTGTGATGAGAGCGGTGGTGTCATAAAGTTAGTAATAGTGATGAGCGTAATATAAGTGGTGGGAGTGTGATGAGGTTAACCACATAGACATTAATGTTGAAATACAATACTGTTGATAAATGTAATGAACACAATGTTGGTAGTGGGCGTGGTGATGACAGTTGTAGTGTTGCGTGTAATGTTAGTGGAGGAGGGAATGTGAGTGGTGGTGTCACCTATCATACATTCAACACATAAACAGCGTCATGCTTGGGTTTACGAAGACTCCCCCGAGGCCTTACAACTGGAGGTGCACTTAACAAACTCCCTGGACAAGGGTAGCACTGTTGACATTGATAAGGTCTGCTATTTATTGAAAAAATTTTTTTTATTATGCTGAGAAACTCAAAATGATCCCAGGACTACTATAATGGATCAAAACTCGTATAAACTTTCTATATTAAGCTGGAAAATTGCATCACTTAGAAAAAGACTTCCTGACCTTCATCAAAAAAGTAACCCCCGAACCCATTGATGTTGTATGTCTACAAGAGTGCAGAGTCCCTGAAAAATTTCCCCAAACCCCCTAAATTACCATCATTTGTTGCATATAACCTCAAATCTACTAAAAATCTTGTGTTCTATAATTTAAAAATCGCTTCCCCATCAACTTTTTGCACACAAAAACAGAGGGGGGGGTACAATATCACGGTGTTAGGAATTTATATAGGGAACTCTGCTCTCAACATATTTAACTTGTATGCTCCTGCTGATAAATTTAAAATTTTTTGGGCTCCCAACTTGTGTTATTCTGAGCCTACTCTTATTATTGGCGATTACAATGCGAGACACAAAGCATTGGAAACTCACAGTTTGGTAATCATAATGGCAATCAACTGTTGTCACTCTTAAAAAAGTCATGATAATGTCCAATTGTAGGTGACCTTGAACCCACACATATCTATGGAGGCCTTGATCTGTGCCTGGGCTTTAACATTACTTCTGCCAGCTGTGAGTCTTCCATTGTTTAAAAGATTTTAGCGTCTGATCATTTCCCTAGGCTAACCTCACTAGATATTGGTAATACTATCCTTCCTGGTGGGATATTCAAACGGAAACGTTTAATGTTTCCACTGATCAGCATGATGACTTTGTTGCACAGTGACTGACTGGTATAATTCCTATGAGTGTTCGTCTGTAGAGACCTTTAAAAATGATCTTGTGACAGTATTCAGAACTACTTAGAGCCGCCACTGAAACTCTTGGTACTCTAAACCCAACAAACTTCCATAATAATCGTACCTCCTTCAAAAACCATACTTATTTCAATGATTCTAAACTTCGTACACTGAAACAAATGCTCGCAGACTAGGCCTAGCCTATAGAAAAATCGTACCCTGGAAAGCTGAGGCTCTTCCAAACTGCCCTTGCTGCTGCCAGAGAGCGTATGACAGAGCTGAGGCAAACAGACTGGGAAAAATTTGTCAAAAGGTCTTAATGCTCACACCCCACTTAGCCGAGCATGGAGGGACATAAATAGAAATTTAAAGGGGAACAGAAAATGGGCAGATCGCGCACCCTCATCCCTTAATAGGGCGAATGAGTTAGTCAGGCTTGGGCTGCTAAATCTAGCTATGAAAAATCTTCCCAGTACCACACAGGCAAAATTAAATAAAAAATATATGCAAGGGAGAGACTTGTTTGCTTTATGCTCAGCAAGGCAGATGATTGCAACATTCTTTTCACTAATTTGAACTTGATGCAGCACTAACTAAGGGCAACTCCCCGTCGCCTGGTGAGGATGGTATTACTTACAATACTCAGATTGCTGTGTCGGTACCAGGTAATCCATTACTTGAATTATATAACATGAGCTATGTAACTGGGGAGCCCCTCAATCTTGGACCAACAGCCTCATCATTCCCAATTCCTAAGCCCATAAAAAAAATGCATTTGTCCAATTTTTGTCTCCCCGGTTACATGGTTTCATGCTGGAAGGAGCGTGCATCATTGCATAGCCACATTTCTCACTCTGCACACTGACAGCTCATACACTACCTTCCTTGACCTTAAATCCGCTTTCGATGTAGCCAACCGACTGTAATCATTAGTGAACTTGCCAGAATGGATGTTGGAGGATGGCTTTTCCGCTGGATTAAAGGCTACCTGTCAAACAGAAAATCGTCTGGTTGTTCCAGGGACATAGAAGTGAAAATAAAGACTTTGAATTAGGAACACCACAGGGAGGTGTGCTCAGTCCCACACTGTTCAATTTGTAATTAATGCATTACTTAATGCTATGCCTAGTCAGCCCCATCATTATGTGATTAGTTTGTGATGATATAATGATTCACCCCCACCGGGTTCTCCAATAACCCAAAACATTCTTAATCAAAGTACTAGCCTCGTGTCAGGACCTGGGGTTGATAATCTCTACTGATTAAACAAAGATTTCTCAAAAGGCGTCCTCCTCGACAGAAGGCACTGTCGTCAGATCCAGGTGCATGATGGGTCTCTTCTAGAATATGTAAGCAGATACAGGTATCTAGGCTTTGAGGTTCCATACTTGGACCTGTTGTAATAAGAATTTGTCGCCAATACAAAAAAAGACTAAGAGCACTTAGAGTTGTGGCTGGGTTTTCACCCCAGGTATGGTGCTAATGTTTAAATTGTGAAAATGATGTATCTTGCTCAATTTGATCATTGGTTGATTATGCTGCGCCACTACTTGCTCTTGTGTCTGACTGGTAAGCTTGGAGGGCTGGAAAAACTGCAGACGAAGCAATGAGGATCATTTTAGGATGCCCTCGTACTGCCCAAAAATTTTTAAAAATGCAAAAAGAACTTTATATTCCAAGCATCAGAATCGTGTTAAGAAAGAAATATCCTAATTGGGGTTAGTATGCTCAGGCAAGCTCATTCAAACCCTTGCACAGAAGCCCTCCAAAACTTTCCTCAGACTGGTGAACACTCCTCCAGATGGGGTCAAAAAACTGTAACCGACCTCTGCTGAATCAGATACGTGATCTATGTCAAGTAAGGCAACAGCGGCACTTCTCCGCTCCATGGAATATTACCCCATTCCAAACTACCATTTTCCCCCATTTCCCCCCAAACTACTTTTAAATCACAACCAAAACTTCGCCCTTGAAGCCAAACATGAGGCCTTAAGCTGTATTGATAACTTAGTCACCCCCAGCAACACTCTCGCAAATTATTTAAAGTGATGGTTTGTTCACCAATCCACTGGTGCAGCTGGTAGTGCTGCTGTTTCGAAAAGAGTGATGGCTCTCTTAAAGAAATTGGAGCACGCATCAATAATTGGGCCTCTACCCTTCAGACAAAACTGTTTGCATACTCCTTGCACTGAAATGCATCTATGTATCAAAGATTTACAGTTTAATTGTAACTGATTCTCTGTCATCATAAATGCTCTCAACTCATTAAGCATAAATTGTGGCATGCTTGTGTCGTACCCAGACACTGGTATGGTAGGATTGTGGACAGTGGAGTCAGAGTGCACATGCTGTGGATTCCATCTCACATTGGTTTCAGATGCATGATAGAACTGATAAATTGGCTAAGCTGTATGCTTTCAAAGAGGGAGTAGATTACAATCTTGGCTTGTCAGGTAGTAGTTTGAGAAAAATAATACGAAAAGAACTTCAACTGGGAAATTTTTAAAGGACTTAATGCTCAGGGAGATTGACACCAGTGAGTCCCTCCTATCATCACTCTATCATGCAGGAGGAGCCACATGTCTATGGTGCATCCAACAAAATAAGCAGACTCTTGGATGTCCCTACTGCCCCCGGGCCCCGGGCCCGGGGTTACAAGTATCTTTGGCGGTTTTAAAACACCACCACCAGATGTAGACCAAACGAAATATAAACTTTGGGCCCGATGGACATTGTCACACTCTGCGTCTTATGTACTGGAGTGTGATAAAATTAATGAATTTAGAAACAACTCACTCAGAAATGTAAAAGAAAATGGCAAAATATTTTATCCCAGTGGTAATTCAGACCTTCTGGAGAAATACCCCGACTTTCTAGCTGTAATAAAGCATTACCACATGTGTTTGGGTGGTGCAGTGTGTGCAGTTCGTGTGTGTGTGTGTGTGTTTTGTGTTTGTGTGTGTGTGTGGGTGTTTTGTGTGTGTGTGTGTGTGGGTGTGTGTGTGTTTGTGTGTGTGTTTTTGTGTGTGCATTCACCTAGTTGAGATTGCAGGGGTCGAGTCCAAGCTCCTGTGTGTTTACCTGGAGAGGTTCCGGGGGTCAACGCCCCCGTGGCCCGGTCCCTTTACCAGCCTCCTGGTGGATCAAGCATGATCAACGAGCCACAGCCTGGCTGAAACAGGAACTGAAATTAGGGCTTGTCCAGTGCTGATGTGTGTGTTGTGTTGTGTGTTGTGTTGTGTGGGGGTGGTGTGTGTGGGGTGTGTTGTGTGTGTTGTGTGTTTGTGTGTTTGTTTGTGTGTGCGTGTGTATGTGTAGAGTGTGTATAGTGTTATGAGGGTGTATGTGTGTACTCACCTATTTGTACTCACCTATTTGTGGTTGAAGGGTTCGAGTCTTAGCTCCCGGCCCCCCTCTTCACCGGTTGCTCTTCACCGGTATGAGTGTGTGTGCGTGTGTGTGGATGAGATTGTGTATGTGTGTGTGTGGTGTGTGTGTGTTGTGTGTGTGTGTGTGTGTGTGTGTGTGTGTGTGTGTGGTTGTGATTTTGTGTGGTGTGTGTCTGTGTGGTGTGCTGTGTGTGTGTGTGTGTGTGTGTGTGTGTGTGTGTGTGTGTGAGTTTTGTGTGTGTGTGTTTGTGTGTGTGTGTGTGTGTGTGTGTGTGTGTGTGTGTGTGTGTGTGTGGTGTGTGTGTGTGTGTGTGTGGTGTGTGTGTGTGTGTGTGTGTGTGTGTGTGTGTTGTGTGTGACTCAACAATCAATATTTGCACTAATAACTCATTACAGTTGTGACCGGGTGTGGAAGTGTTAATTGCTCATTACACTATAATTTGTTCATGATTGTAGCCATGTATAAACGTAAGTAACCATTCTTACAGTATTCATTACCTTTGTAACTTGTGAGTTCATTACCTTGTACCTAGTTCAGCCATCCAAACTTTGGGGCCCAGTCCATGGATCCATTACGTACCTCTGTAATCTGTAAATACCTTTGTAACTTGTCATGATTGTGACTAGACCTACCCGGAGTTCATTACCTTTGTAATTTGTGAGTTCATTACCTTTGTAAATTGTGAATTCATTACCTCTGTAACTTGCTCAGCTATCAAAACTTTGGAGTCCAGTCCCTGGACCAATTATGTACCTCTGTAATATTTTGACTACCGCCCACAGGATGGGTATGGGGTGCATAATAAACATATTAAACTAACTAACTAACTTTTAGCTGAAAATTAAGTTTTTTCTGAAAAACGTTCTAAACAAACCAAATCGTCAAGAAATGCTTGGAAGAGCCTCGAATTGTCGATATATGCCGAAAAATGTCATTTTCGAGCAATTTTCAACAATTTAAAATATATTACATATTTTTAAAAAATCATTCAAAAATTCTATGAAATTCAGAAATAATATTTAATATTTCATATATTTTTTAAAAATTCTTGAATCAATGAAAAACTTTGATAAATGTGCTAAAATGATGTTTTACTGAATAATTAACATTTTAATTGGAATTAGTGCTGCAACTGAATTTTATGCTAAAAGTAACTTGAAAGATGATATTTTGGTGAAGTACTCTGTCAATACATATTTCAAGTGTGAAAATCTATATATTTATGGCGAGATATAAGGTTATATGAAAATGTGTTCTAAAATGCCAAAACAAATCGTCGAAATAAGCAGTAAAACATCATTTAACACATTTTTCCAATTTTTGGAATCATTCAAGCTTTTTTAAAAAAATGTATGAAATATGCAAAATTATTTACGGAATTTCATCGAATTTTTGTGATTTTTTTAAAATTGTAAATATACTTTTAAAAATTTTGAAAAAAAATGCTCGTAATGATAATTTTTTTAGAGATTATCGACAATTAAAGTTTTTTTTTAACATTTCTTGAGAACGCGGTATTATTTTCCTATGAGTTAAAATATGTAATCACAAAAATAATTCAAAAAAAATGTCATATTTTGCTTATTTCAGCATAAAATTGATTTGGAGTATAGCTGATGGTGATGAGTAGTGTTGGTGTGAAGGCAGATTTGAACTTAATTTTAGTAAACATGGCTCGGAAAAAAAGAACGTGGCTTCAGAGAAAGCTTTGCTGAAAGCAATACAGTGGGCGCACACACTACCAAGCTGTCTGGTTTGATATCCCTAACAACATGATCAAGAGACCAAGTGTAACTGTTTTTCGAAGCTAGTACAGACAACCTAGAGAAACGTTCAAGTTTGTCCCACGATGAGGATAACTAATCTTTGTGCTAATGATTCAGATTTATAGACAAACTTCCACTCGCGAATCTGCCAACATCAAACTCCGAGCACCCCACCAAGGGCCGGGCCACATAAAGTGCTTATTGTCATTTATACGTCAACAAGCACTTGAATCCTCACTATCTGGTGTCAGAGAAAGTTGCAAGCCCTCGTCGACTTTCCAACGGTCCGTTATTAGATGAGTGGATGGCAGGGGACTCATGCCACGCTATATTCACTCCCGCCGCAAGCCATCAAAAGACGCTGATTACTTGCATTGTACAGACCTCCTCAACGTCGTTGTATAAGTGTCAACGCTGGGGCCACATTGCCAGGAAATGCCCATATAAGTCACCAAGGTCGTGCAAGTGTTGCAATGCTCATCCTTCTAGAACGTGTGATGAATATGATCAAACAGCAACAGACGTTGTAAACATGTTATCAATTGTAAGACCTGGAGTACGCAAGCTCATACAGACTGCAGTGTGAGGGTGATCGCATCGCACAGCCAAACCCGCACTTCACACTGTACCATCATTATGTAACCCCCAGGGACTACCAGGGGAGCCCCCCCCCAGCCCGGGGGGTACGCGAGTCTGAATACTGGCTCCTGCCTGGCCCTCGACAATGGGGTTTGAGATCTCACCTGGGGAGCACGTCAACTGACCCCCTACGTCGGTGTTAATACGCCTAGTGAGTCACTGACAGTCAGCCAACGAGCTCAGCTGGAACGGGACTTCACGTCTCCAGAATGTTCCCAAGTCTTGCTCCTTGCTATACAACCTATGTCGCGCATAAAAGTTGGAAACACAACAATTTCTCCTGAAACAACAAACTTGAACAAACACAAGGAAAGATGTGTAGAGTGTACATTAACCAGTTTGTCACAATTTGGAAAGCAAGTTATAAGGTTGCTGAACAAGGTGGTTGTGGTATTTCTTAATTACAATAATGACGAATATATACTTGTGTGATAACTTATAGTGAGCTTTCAATAATGAAGGCTATTGTGTCAATGATGTTAGTAATAATGATGACCGTATGGAAAGTTGTGTTATGTGAAGAGTGTGATGAGGGCAATGGGTCTATAATGTAGTAATAGTGATGAGGTAATATAGTGGTGGTGAAGAGTTTGTGATGAGAGCGGTGGTTGTCTATAATGTTAGTAATAGTGATGAGCATAATATAAGTGGGGTGCAGAGTGAGATGAGGTAACCACGTAGACATTAATGTTGAATAAATATGTGAATAAATGTAAATGAACACTATGTTGGTAGTGGCGTGGTGATGACAGTTGTTTAGTGTTGCGTGTTGTTAGTGGAGGAGGGAATGTGAGTGGTGGTGTCTCCTATCATACTTTCACACATAAACAGCGTCATGCTTGGGTATACGAGTCAACAGTGCCTTACAACTGGTAGGTGCACTTACAACTCTGGACAAGGGTTAGCACTGTTGACAGTGATAAGGTTTCTGTATTTATTTGATCAATTTTTTCATTATGCTGAGAAATCAAGATGATCCGAGGGACGACTTAATGGATCAAAAACTGTATAAACTTTCTATATTAAGTAGGATATTGCATCACTTAGAAATAGATTTCATGAACCTTCATCATAAAGTAACACCGAACCCATTGATGATGTATGTCTCCAAGAGTGCAGCGTCCCTGGAAAAATCCAACCCCATAATTACAATCATTTGTTGATTATTAACCTCAAATTATAACTCTTGAGTTCTATATATTAAAAAATCGTTCCCCCATCAACTTTTGCACACAAGAAAACAGAGGGGTACAATATCACGGTGTTAGGATTATTTATATAGGGAACTTGCTCTCAACATATTTAACTTTGTTATGCTCCTGCTGATATATAATTAATTATTGGAGCTCCCAACTTGTGCTGATTCTGTGGCCTACTCTTAATATTTTATTACAATGCGAGAGACAAAAGATTGGAAACTCACAGTTTCGGTAATCATAATGGCAATCAACTGTTGTCACTCTTAACAGTCATGATAATGTCCAAATTGTAGGTGACTTGAACCCACACTTATCTATGGAGGGCGTCTTGATCTGTGCCTGGCTTTACAGTACTTCTGCCAGCTGTGGTCTTCCATTGTAACAGATATAGCGTCGGATCCTTTCCCTGGTACCTCAATAGATATTGGTAATATATCCTTCCTGTGGGATATTCAAACGGAAACGTTTAATGTTCCCACTGATCTGCATGATGATTTGTTGCACATGTGACTGAGGTATAATTCTTATGAGTGTTCGTCTGTAGAGACTTTAAAATGATCTTGTGAGCAGTATTCAGAACTACTTTAGAGGCCGCCACTGAAACCTTTGGTACTCTAACACATCAAACTTCCTTAATAATCGACTCTTCAAAAACCATACTTATTTACAATGATTCTAAACTTCGTACATCTGAAACGTACTGCTAGCAGACTAGGCTAGCCTAGTAGAAATCATGTTACCCCCGGAATGCTGAGGCTCTTCCAAACTGCCCTTGCTGCTGCAGAGTGGTATTGACAGAGCTGAGGCAAACAGACTGGGAAATAATTTGTAACGGTCTTAATGCTCACACCCCACTTAGCCGAGATGGAGGGACATAAATAGAATTAAGGGTAACAGAACTGGGCTGATCGTCGCGCACCCTCATCCCTTACATAGGGCGAAATAGCGTTAGTCAGTGCTTGGGCTGCTACATTAAGCTAATGATAAATCTTCCCAGTTACCCGCAGGCAAAATTAAATTACAAATATGATGCACGGGAGATGAATTGTTTGCTTTATGTCTCTAGCAAGGCAGATGATTGCATCATTCTTTTCACTAATTTTGAACTTGATTGCAGCATAACTAAGGGCAAACTCCACGTCGCCTGGTGAGGATGGTATTACTTAACAAATACTCAGATTGCTGTGTCGTGTACTGGTAATCCATTACTTTGATTATTATAACATGAGCTATGTAACTGGGGAAGCTCCCTCAATCTTGGACCAAACAGCCTATCATTTCCTAATCTAAGCCCAAACACCAAAATGCATTTCGTCCAATTTTTGTCTCCCCGGTTACTTGGTTTCATGCATGGAAGGAGCGTGCATCATTGCATAAGCCCATTTCTCACTCTGACACTGACAGCGAATACACTACTTTTCCTTGACCTTAAATCGCTTTCGTTGTAGCCAACCGAATGTAATTCATTAGTGAACTTGCCAGAAGAAATGGATGTTGGAGGATGGCTGCTCCGCTGGATTAAAGGCTAACCTGTCAACAGAAAATGTCTGTGTTGTTCCAGGGACATTAGAAGTTGTAATAAAGACTTTGAATTAGGAACACCACAGGGAGGTGTGCTCAGTCCACACTGTTCAATATTTATTAATGCATTACTTATGCTATGCACTATGTCAGCCCCATCATTATGTGATTAATTTTGCTGATGATATAATGATTCCACACCACCGATTCTCCAATACCCAAAAACATCTTAATCATGTAATAGCCTCGTGTCGGACCTGGGGTGATATTTCTCTACTGATTAAACAAAGATACTCAATAGGCGTCCTCCTCGACAGGAGAGGCACAGTTTCGTCAGATCCAGGTGCATGATGGGTCTCTTCTAGAATATGTAGCAGATAAGGTATCTAGGCTTTGAGGTTCCACTTCTTGGACGGTTGTAATAGAATTTGTAGCCAATACAATGAAAACTAAGAGGCACTTAGAGTTGTGGTTGGTTTTCACCCAGTTGGGGCTAATGTTAGAAATTGGAAGATGATGTATATCTTGTAATATTAGATCATTGTTGATTAATGACTGCGGCCACTACTTGTATTGTGTCTGGACTGGAAGTTGGAGGGCTGGAAAATGCAGAAACGAGAAAACAATGAGGATCATTTTAGGAGCCCTCGTACTGCCAAAAATTTTAAATATGCAAAAAGAACTTGATATTCAAGCATTCAGAGATCGTGTTACTGAAAGAAAATATCCCTATATAGGGGTTAGTATTGCTCAGGGCATAGCTCATTTTCATCCCTTGCACAGGAAGCCTCAAACTTCCTCTGCGCTGGTGAAAATCCTCAGATGGATCGAAAAAACTGTACCGACCTCCGCATGGATCAGTTACGTTATCTATGTCAGTAGGAACAGCGGCACTTTCTCCGCTCCATGGAATTTACCCCATTCCAACTACATTCCTCCATTTCCCCCCAAACTATGCTTAAATCACAACCAAAAACTTCGCCTTGAAGTCATTATGAGGCCTTAAGCTGTATTGATACTTAGTCACACAGACACACTCTCGCAAATTATTTACGTGATGGGTTCTGTTAACCTATCCACTGGTGAGTGTGTATGTGCTGCTGTTGTCGTACAGAGTGATAGCTTTCTTAAAGAAATGGGAAGCAGCATCAATAATTGGGCCTCTACCTTCAGACAAAACTGTTTGCCATACTCCTTGCACTGAACTGCAATCATGTATTCAAAGATTGACAGTTTAATTGTAACTGATTCTCTGTCATCCATAAATGCTCTCAACTCATTAAGCATAAATTGTGGCATGCTTGTGTCAGAAGCCAGACACAGGTATGGTAGGATTGTGGACAGTGGAGTCAGAGTGCACATGCTGTGGATTCCATCTCAAAATTGGTCTTCAGATGCATGATAGAACTGATAAATTGGCTAAGCTGTATGCTTTCAATGAGGAGTAGATTACAATTCTTGGCTTGTCAGGTAGTAGTTTGAGAACAATAATACGAAAAGAACTTCAACTGAATTTTATGGACTTAAGGCTCAGGGAGATTGACACCAGTGAGTCCATCTATCATCACTCTATAAATGCAGAGGAGCCACATGTCTATGGTGCATCCAAAAAATAAGCAGACTCTTGGATGTCACTACTGCCCGGCTCCGGCTGGGTTACAAGTATCTTTGGCAGGTTAAATCACCACCACCAGATGTAGACCAAACGAAATGTAAACTTTGCCAGATGGACTATTGTCACACCCTGCGTCATTATGTACTGGAGTGTGATAAAATTAATGAATTTAGAAACAACTCACTCAGAAATGTTCAAGAAATGGCAAAGTATTTTATCCACAGTGGTATATTGCAGAGCATTCTGGAGAAATACCCTGACTTTGCTAGCTGTAAATAAAGCATTACCACATGTGTGCATGTGTGCAGTGGGGTGTGGTGTGTGTGTGTTTGTGTTTTTGTGTGTGTGTGTGTTGTGTGTGTGTGTGTGTGTGTGTGTGTGTGTGTGTGTGGTGCATTCACCTAGTTGAGATTGCAGGGGTCGAGTCCAACTCCTGTGTGTTTACCTGGAGAGAGTTCCGGGGGTCAACGCCCCCGGCGGCCCGGTCTGTGACCAGGCCTCCTGGTGGATCAGAGCCTGATCAACCAGGCTGTTGCTGCTGGCTACACGCAAACCAACGTACGAGCCACAGCCCGGCTGATCAGGAACTGACTTTAGGTGCTTGTCCAGTGCTTGTGTGTGTGTGTGTGTGTGTGTGTGTGTGTGTGTGTGTGTGTGTGTGTGTGTGTGGGGGTGTGTTTTGTGTGTGTGTTTGTGTGTGCGTGTGTATGTGTATGAGTGTGTGTGTGTGTATGAGTGGGTGTGTGTGTGTACTCACATATTTGCACTCACCTATTTGTGGTTGCAGGGGTCGAGTCTTAGCTCCTGGCCCCACCTCTTCACCAGTTGCTCTTCACCGGTATGAGTGTGTGTGCGTGTGTGTGGATGAGATTGTGTATGTGTGTGTGTGTGTGTGTGTGTGTGTGTGTGTGTGTGTGTGTGTGTGTGTGTGTGTGTGTGTGTGTGTGTGTGTGTGTGTGTGTGTGTGTGTGTGTGTGTGTGTGACTCAACAATCAATATTTGCACTAATAACTCATTACAGTTGTGACCGGGTGTGGAAGTGTGAATTGCTCATTACACTATAATTTGTTCATGATTGTAGCCATGTATAAACGTAAGTAACCATTCTTACAGTATACATTACCTTTGTAACTTGTGAGTTCATTACCTTGTACCTAGTTCAGCCATCCAAACTTTGGGGCCCAGTTCCTGGATCCATTACGTACCTCTGTAATCTGTAAATACCTTTGTAACTTGTCATGATTGTGACTAGACCTACCCGGAGTTCATTACCTTTGTAATTTGTGAATTCATTACCTTTGTAAATTTGAATTCATTACCTCTGTAACTTGCTCAGCTATCAAAACTTTGGAGTCCAGTCCCTGGACCAATTATATACCTCTGTAATCTTTTGACTACCGCCCACAGGATGGGTATGGGGTGCATAATAAAGATATTAAACTAACTAACTTTTAGCTGAAAATTAAGTTTTGTCTGAAAAACGTTCTAAACAAACCAAATCGTCAAGAAATGCTTGGAAGAGCCTCGAATTGTCGATATATGCCGAAAAATGTCATTTTCGAGCAATTTTCAACAATTTAAAATACATTACATATTTTTAAAAAATCATTCAAAAATTCTATGAAATTCAGAAATAATATTTAATATTTCATATATTTTTTAAAAATTCTTGAATCCTTGAAAAACTTTGATAAATGTGCTAAAATGATGTTTTACTGAATAATTAACATTTTAATTGGAATTAGTGCTGCAATTGAATTTTATGCTAAAAGTAAGCTGAAAGATGATATTTTGGTGAAGTACTCTGTCAATACATATTTCAAGTGTGAAAATCTATATATTTAAGCGAGAAATAAGGTTTTATGAAAAGTGTTCTAAATGCAACAAATCGTCGAAATAAGCAGTAAAACATCATTTAACACATTTTTTCCAATTTTTTGAATAATTCAAGCATTTTTAAAAAATGTATGAAATATTCAAAATTATTTCTGAATTTCATCGAATTTTTGTGTGATTTTTTAAAAATTTGTAATATACTTTAAAATTTTGAAAAAATGCTCAATAATGATATTTTTTTTAGCATATATCGAGATTTAAAGGTTTTTTTTTAAACATTCTTGA
>NC_069405.1:20725032-20754499 GCF_026875155.1 Cherax quadricarinatus | reverse complement strand
TGAGGGTGCGCGATCTGCCAGTTCTGTTACCCTTAATTCTATTTATGTCCCTCCATGCTCGGCTAAGTGGGGTGTGAGCATTAAGACCGTTGACAAATTTTTCCCAGTCTGTTTGCCTCAGCTCTGTCATACGCTCTCTGGCAGCAGCAAGGGCAGTTTGGAAGAGCCTCAGCATTCCAGGGGTACGATGTTTTCTATAGGCTAGGCCTAGTCTGCGAGCAGTACGTTTCAGTGTACGAAGTTTAGAATCATTGTAATAAGTATGGTTTTTGAAGGAGGTACGATTATTATGGAAGTTTGTTGGGTTTAGAGTACCAAGAGGTTTCAGTGGCGGCTCTAAGTAGTTCTGAATACTGCTCACAAGATCATTGTTGAAAGGTCTCTACAGACGAACACTCATAGGAATTATACCAGTCAGTCACATGTGCAACAAAGTCATCATGCTGATCAGTGGGAACATTAAAACGTTTCCGTTTGAATATCCCACCAGGAAGGATAGTATTACCAATATCTAGTGAGGTTAGCCTAGGGAAATGATCAGACGCTATATCTGTTACAATGGAAGACTCACAGCTGGCAGAAGTAATGTTGAAGCCCAGGCACAGATCAAGGACGCCTCCATAGATATGTGTGGGTTCAAGGTCACCTACAATTTGGACATTATCATGACTGTTTAAGAGTGACAACAGTTGATTGCCATTATGATTACCAAACTGTGAGTTTCCAATGCTTTTGTGTCTCGCATTGTAATCGCCAATAATAAGAGTAGGCTCAGAATAAGCACAAGTTGGGAGCTCCAAATAATTAAATTTATCAGCAGGAGCATACAAGTTAAATATGTTGAGAGCAGAGTTCCCTATATAAATCCTAACACCGTGATATTGTAGCCCCTCTGTTTTCTTGTGTGCAAGAAGTTGATGGGGAAGCGATTTTTTAATATATAGAACACAAGAGTTAGTAGATTTGAGGTTATATGCAACAAATGATGGTAATTTATGGGGTTGGGATTTTTCAGGGACTCTGCACTCTTGTAGACATACAACATCAATGGGTTCGGTGGTTACTTTATGATGAAGGTCAGGAAGTCTTTTTCTAAGTGATGCAATATTCCAGCTTAATATAGAAAGTTTATACGAGTTTTGATCCATTATAGTAGTCCTGGGATCATCTTGAGTTTCTCAGCATAATGAAAAAATTGTTCAAATAAATAGCAGACCTTATCAATGTCAACAGTGCTACCCTTGTCCATGAGTTTGTTAAGTGCACCTCCAGTTGTAAGGCCTCGTGGGAGTCTTCGTAAACCCAGAGCATGACGCTGTTTATGTGTGAATGTATGATAGGTGACACCACCACTCACATTCCCTCCTCCACTAACATTACACGCAACACTACAACTGTCATCACCAGCGCCACTACCAACATTGTGTTCATTACATTTATCAACAGTATTGTATTCAACATTAATCTATTGTTACCTCACACTTGCACCACCTTAATTACGCTCATCCTATTACTAACATTATAGACACCACCTCTCTCACACTCTTCACACCACTTATATTACGCTCATCACTATTACTAACATTATAGACACCATTGCCCTCATCACACTCTTCACAACAACTTCCATTACGGTCATCATTATTACTAACATCATTGACACCATAGCCTTCATTATGATGCTCACTATAGTTATCAACACAAGTATTATATTCGTCATTACTGTAATTAAGAATACCACCACCACCTTGTTCAGCAACCTTATACTTGCTTTCACAAATTGTGACAATCTTGTTATTGGTACACTCTACACATCTTTCCTTGTGTTGTTCAAGTTGTTGTTTCAGGAGAAATTGTTGTGTTTCCAGTACTTTTATGCGCGACATCAGGTTGTATACCACAGGAGCAAGACTTGGAACATCTGGAGACGTGAAGTCCCGTTCAGCTGAGCTCGTTGGCTGACTGTCAGCTTACTCAGCTAGGCTGGTATTGACATCCGACGTGATGGGGGTCTGTTGACGAGCCCCCAGGCAGAGGTGCTCAACCCCCATTGTCTTAGGGCAGGCTTTGTAGCCAGTATTCAGACTCTCGGGTATCCTGGTAGTCCTGGGGAAGTCATAAATGAGGGGTACAGGGTGAAGTGCTGTTGGCTGCGATGCGATCACCCTCACACTGCAGTCAGTAGACTGCTGTGACTCCTGAGGTCCTTACAATTGATAATCATTGTTTTAGCAAACATCTGTTGCTGTTTGATCATATCATAACAACCTTTCAGATGGATGAGCTTGGGCGACACACATGCATCACCAGTGTGACTAAGATGGGCATATTCCTGGCAATGTGGCCCCATCGTTTGACACTTAAACTCGACGTTGAGAGGTCTGACACTGCAATTTAAATAGCGTCTGTTGAGGGCTTGCGCGGGAGTGAATATAGCAGGGCAGAGTCCCCTGGCCATACCACTAGCTAATATCAACCGTATGGAAAGTCGGACGAGGGCTTGTAACCTTGCTCTGACACCAGATATTGATGATTCAAGTGCTTGTAGACGTTATAGATGACAAAAGCACTTTAAAGTGCCTATGGTGGGGGGCTGCTCGGAGTTTGATGTTGGCAAATTCGCGAGTGAGAAGTTGTCTTTAAATGCTGATTACATTAGGCACAAAGACGTAGTTTATCTCATCGTGACAAACTTGAACGTTTTCACTAGTTTTTTGTACTAGCTACGAAAAACCAGTTACACATGGTCCTCTTTGATCAGTGTGTGTTAGGGAAATCTAACCTGACAGCTTTGGGAGTGGTGTGCGTCCCACTGTATTGCTTCAGCAAGCTTTCTCTCTGAAGCCTCGTTCTTTTTTTCCGACCTGTTTAACTAAAATATTTTCAAATCGCCATCACCATCATCTACGTCAACACCATCAGCTATAACTCATAGCCGACAGATTTTCACACTGGCGAGGGCTAAAGGATACCGGTTAATAAGAAGGACAAAGGAAGGGATATCCACTCTCGCTAGAACAAGCAATAAGGTGTATGTCCGTGGCGGTTCGCATGCGATTTTCAAGGTCATTCACGGGGCCACAGTCGTCTCGAGAGCTACCAATATTGCACTACTCAGGTAAAATACATGGGTTTCACACTTTTTCATCACATTTACTACTAAAATCAATTTTATGCTGAAAGTAAGCTAAAATATGATATTTTTCTGAATTATTTTGTGATTACATATTTTAACTAAAAAGAAAAAAATACCGGCTTTCTCAAGAAATGTTAAAAAAAAAACCTTTAATTGTCGATATATGCTAAAAAAATATCATTATCGAGCATTTTTTCAAAATTTTAAAGTATATTACAAATTTTTAAAAAATCACACAAAAATTCGATGAAATTCAGAAATAATTTTGAATATTTCATACATTTTTTAAAAATGCTTGAATTATTCAAAAAATTGGAAAAAATGTGTTAAATGATGTTTTACTGCTTATTTCGACGATTTGTTGCATTTAGAACACTTTTCATAAAACCTTATTTCTCGCTTAAATATTGATTTTCACACTTGAAAATGATTGACGAGACTTCCCCAATATCTTTCACTTACTTTTAGCAAAAAATTCAATTGCAGCACAATTTCCCAAATTTAAAATTTTTTTTATTAGTAAAACATCTTTTTAGCCTTTATCAAAGTTTTTCAAGGATTCAAGATTTTTAAAAAAAATGAAATATAAATATTTTTTTGAATTTCATAGAATTTTTGAATGATTTTTTAAAAAATATTAATTTTTTTAAATTGTTGAAAATGCTCAAAAATGACTTTTTTTGGCATATACGAAAATTGGGCTTTTTCCAAGATTTTTGACGATTTGGTTTGTTTGCGTTTTTTCAGACAAAATTTTTTTTCAGTAAAAGTTAGTTAGTTTTTAATATTTTATTATGCCCCATACCCATCCTGTGGCGGTAGTCAAAAAACAAGGTAATAATTTGGGCCCGGGGGACTGCCCAAAAAGTTTTGTAGTGAGCAATTTTACAGAGGAAATTTGAATTCAAATTTCAAGGTAATGAACCCCAAAAATTACAAAGGTAATGAACTCCGGGTAGGTCTAGTCACATCATGCAAGTTACAAAGGTATTTACAGATTACAGGGGTGAATGCCCGGGGACTGGCCCAAAATTTTGGTGGCTAAACTGGGACAAGGTTGAACTCACAAGTTAAAAAGGGTAAGTTACTGTAAGAATGGTTATTTACGTTTATACATGGTACAATTGAAAAAATTATAGTGTAATGGCAATTCACACTTCCACACCCGGTACACTGAATGAGTTATTGTGAAAATATTGATTTTTGAGTCACACACACACACACACCCCCAAAACACACACACACACACACACCCCAAAACACACACACACACAAAACACACACACACACCACACACAACCACATAAACATTTCATCCACACCCCGCACACAACTATCCCGGAAGACAACGGTAAAGGGGGGCCAGGAGCTAAGACTGCCCCCTGCAACCAAATAGGTGAGTGCAATATGTGAGTACACCACACACCCATCATACACACACACCCCCTCATAACATACACAGCACACACAACACACACACAAAAAAACACAACCCCAAAACACACAACACACACACACACACAAAACACACAAAACACCGGGACAAGCCCCAAAAGTCAGTTCCTGATCAGGGGCTGGGGCTCGTCTTGGTTTGGTGTGCCGCGAAAACACCCGGGTTTTGTCGGGCTTGATCCACCGGGGCCGGTACAGACCGGGCCGGGGGGCTTTCCCCCCGGAAAAACTCTCTCCAGGTAAACCACGGGAGCGGACTCGCCCCCCCAATTAAACTAGGGAATGCACCAACACCCCCACAAAACACACACACACACACCAACACACAACACAAACCAAAACACACACACACAACAACACCAACATGCACACTGCACACTGTGGTAATGTTTTATTTCGTAGCAAAGTCGGGGTATTTTCCAAAAATGTCTCAAATCCATGTGGTAAAATACTTTGCCATTTTTTGAACATTTTGAGTGAGTTGTTTCAAATTCATTAATTTTATCACCTCCAGTACAAATGAGCAGGGTTGACAATAGCCTTTCCCCAAGTTAATTTCTTTTGGTCTACTCGGTGGGGGTTTGATTTAACCTCCCAAAGATACTTGTAACCCACCCGGACCCGGGCGTAGTGAACCAAGAGTCGCTTATTTTGTTGGATCACCATAGACTGGGCTCCCCCTGCGATAGGGATGATAGATGGATCAGGGTGTAAATTCCTGAGCCTTAAGTCCATAAAATTCAGTTGAAGTTCTTTTTATTTTTGTTCTCAACTACTCCCTACAACCCAAGATTGTAACTACTCCTCATTAAAAGCATAAGCTTAGCCAATTTATCTTTCTATCATATTAAAGCCAAATGTGAAAAATCCCGCATGTGCATTTGACTCCCTGTCAAAATCCTACCAACCTTGTCGGGTTTGACAAAGCATCCCAAAATTTATGTTAAAGGGTTTGGGGCTTTTAGGGATGACAAGAATCATTTAAAATTTAAAACGTAAATTTTTTGATACATGATGCATTTCAGTGCAAGGGTATGGCAAACAGTTTGTCAAGGGTAAGGCCCTTTTTTGATGCGTGCCCCAATTTTTTTAAGAGAGTCACTCTGTTCGAAAACAGCAGACTACCACTGCACCATGGATTGGTAAACAGAACCATCAGGAAAATAATTTGCGAAGTGTGTGCTTTGTGACAAATTTTACAATACAGCAAAGGCCTTCATTTTTGGCTTAAAGGCAAAGTTTTGGTTGTGATTTAAGAAGTAGTTTGGGGGAAATGGGGGGGTATTTTGGGGAAGGGGGTAATTTTCCATGGAGCGGAGAAGTCCCGCTTTTGCCTTACTTGACTTTGACTGTATTGTTCATGGGGAGGTGGGTTTCCATTTTTTTTCGATCCATTGGGGGAGTTTTTCACCATGCTGGGGAAAAGTTTGGAGGGCTTCTGGTGCGGGGGTTTTGAATGGTTTTTGGGCCTACATTTTAAAACCCCATTAGGATATTTCTTTTAGTAACACGATCTTGTGTTTGGGAATTAAATTTTTTTTGATTTTTAAAAATTTTGGGCAGACGAGGGCATCCAAAAGATCCCATTGCTTCGTTCTGCAGTTTTTCCGCCCTCCAAGTTTCCCAGCAGACCAAGACAAGTAGGGCGCACAAATCAACCATTGTTTAATAAAAGAAAGATACATCATTTTACAATTTTAACTTGACCATCCCGGGGTGAAACCCAGCCACAACTCTAAGGGGCTCTTAGTCTTTTTTTATTGGCCAAATCTTGTTACAACGGGTCCAATAGTGGAACCTAAAAAGCCTAGATATGTATTGCTTACATTTCTAGAAGAGACCCTTATAACTGGATCTGACGAACTGTGCCCTCTGTCGAGGAGGAGCCTTTTGGGTATCTTTTTTTTATCAGTAGAGATAACAACCCCCGGTCCTGACACGAGGTAGTACATGATTAAAAAATTTTTTGGGTTTTGGGAGAACCCGGTGGTGTAAATCATTATATCATCAGAAAAATAATAAATAATAGGGGGCTGAAGCTGCATTAAGTAATGCATTAATTGAATATTAAAAGGTGGGATAGCACACCTCCCTGGGGTGTTCCTAATTAAAAGCTTTAGTTACTTTTCTTTCCCCTGGAACAACACAGACATTTTTGTTTGAAGGTGCCTTTAATCCAGCGGAAAACCCATCCCCCAAACATCCTTCTGGCAAGTTCACTAATGATTACATTCGTTGGTTTCATCGAAAGCGGGTTTAAGAAAGAAGGTAGGTATGAGTGTCAGTGTGCAATGGAAGTGGCTATGCAAAGATCAGCTCCTTCCGCATGAAAACCCTGTAAAGGGGGGACAATAATTTTTGATTCGTACAGAGAGATTAAAAATCATTCTCTCAAAGTTTTTTCAAACAGCTAGTAAAAGATATTTGGGGGAAATGATTTTGTTGATTGGGGTTGAATTGGGTGAGGGGCTGTTGGTCCAAGTTACATAGTCATGTTTATAATTCAAAAATGGGTTACCTGGGACTCGAACAGCAATCTGAGATGTTGTAATAATACCATCCTCACCAGGCGAGTGATTGCCTTGTTTGGGTGCATCAATTTATAAATTTGTAAAGGAAGTTCAATCAGCCTTTTGAGCTAAGCAAACAAGTCTCTCCCTTTTTCATATTTTTTTTTTAATTTGCCTGGTGGACTGGGAAGATTATCATAGCTAGATTTCAGCCCCAAACAAAGGACTAACTCATTGCCTATTTAAAGGGATGAGGGTGCGCGATCTGCCCCCGTTCTGTTTCCCTTAAATTTTATTTTGTCCCTCCCTGTCGGCTAAATGGGGTGTGGCTTAAGACCTGACAAATTTTTTTCCCCGTCTTTTCCCCCGCTTGTCATACGCTCTCGGCAGCAGAAGGGCGTTTGGAAGAGCCTCAGCTTCCAGGGGTAGATGTTTTCTATAGCTGGCTAGTCTGGACATACGTTTAGTGTACAAATTTTTGAATCATTGTAAAAAGTATGGTTTTTGAAAGGGGTACGTTATTTTGGAAGTTTGTTGGGTTTGAGACCAAAAATTTTTTTAGTGGGGGCTCTAAGTATTTGAATAGGGTCACAAGACTGTTTAAAGTCTCTCAGAGGAACACTCATAGGGAATTTTAAACCCGTCGTCACTGTGCACAAATATCATGCTGATCATGGGAACATTAAAAATTTTGTTTTAATATCCCCCCAGGAAGGAAAATTTACCAAATCTAGTGAGGTTAGCTAGGGGAAAAAATCAACGCTATATCTTTACAATGGAAAACTCACAGCTGGGAGAAGTAATGTTGAAAACCCAGGCAAGATAAGGAGCCTCCCAAAATATTGTGGGTTCAAAGGGCACACAATTTGGAATTTTTATGACTGTTTTGAGTGACAACAGTTGATTTGCCATTAGATTACCAAACTGTGGTTTCAAATTTTTTTTCTCGATTTTAAACGCCCAAATAAGATAGGCTCAGAAAAAGCACAATTGGGAGCTCCAAATAATTTAAAATTTTTCAGCAGGAGCCAAAAAAAGTTCCCTATATAAATCCAAAACCGGATTTTAGCCCTCTGTTTTCTGTGTGCAAGAAGTTTATGGGGGCGATTTTTTTTATATAGAACACAAGGTTAGTAGATTTTAGGTTATTGCAAAAATGATGGGAATTTAGGGGGTTGGGATTTTTCAGGGACTCTGCACTCTTGTAGACACAAAAACATCAAGGGGGGCGTGGGACTTTATGAAAAAGGGCGGAAGTCTTTTTCTAAGTGATGCAAAATTTTCCCGCTTAATATAGAAAGTTTATACATTTTATCCTTTAGTAGTCCTGGATCTCTTGATTTCTCGCATAATGAAAAAAATTTTTTTTATATAATAGCAGACCTTATCAATGTCAACGTGCTACCCTTGACATGAGTTTGTTAAGTGCCCCCAGTTGTAAGGGCCCCGTGGGAGTCTTCGTAAACCCAGGCATAAAGCTGTTTAGTGTGAATGTATGATAGGTGACACCACCCCTCACATTCCCCCCCCCATAACATTAAACCAACACTACAACTGTACCCGCCCACTACAACATGTGTTCATTACATTTATCAACAGATTTATTCAACATTAAGTCTATTGGTTAACCTCATCACCCTGCACCCCCACTTATATTACGCTCATCACTATACTAAATTATAGACCCAACCCCTAACACTCTTCCCACCACTTATATTTCCTCATCACATTATAACTTATAACACCATTTCCCTCAACCTTTACCCCCACTTCCCTTACGGTCATATATTACTAACTCATTGACACCATAGCCTTCATTATGTGCTCCCATAGTTTTCAACACTTTTTATTCGCATTACTGTAATTAAAAAACCCCCCACCACCCTTTTTCAGCAACTTAACTTGCTTTCACAAATTTTGACAATCTTTTTTTGGGCACTTTACAAATTTTTTCCTTTGTTGTTAATTTTGTTTCAGGAGAAATTGTTGTGTTTCCAGTACTTTTATGGCGACGTCATTGTATACCACAGGGGCAAGCTTTTGGGGGCATCTGGGGACTGAAGTCCCCGGGCAGCTGAGCTCGTTGGGACTGGGCAGCTGACTCAACTAGGCTGGGATTGAACCGACGGATGGGGGTTGTTTCGTGCTCCCCAGGTGAGGGCCAAAACCCCTTTTCTGAGGGCGGCATGGCCCGTACAACTCGGGTACCTGGTAGTCCTGGGGAGTATAATGAGGGGGACAGGGGAAGGCGGGTTTGGCTGCGAGCGATCAGCCCTCACACTGCAGTCATATGGCTGCTGGATCCGAGGTCTTCAATTGAACATTGTTTACAAAAAAAAATCTGTTGCTGTTTGATCATATATAACACCTTTCAGAAGGATTGGGATTGGCCAACACTGACAAAAGTGGACTTTGATGGGTTTCCTGGGAAGTGGCCCCCCCGCGTTGACACTTTAACATCGGGCGTTGGGGAGGTTGTTCACGCAATGTAAAAAGCGTCTGTTGAGGGTGCGCGGGAGTGAAAATTTGCTGGCAGGCCCTGGCCGTCCACTCACTAATATCAACCGTGGGGAAATCGAGAGGTTAACTTTCTTGACACCCCGATATTGAGGATTCAATTTCTTGTTGACGTTTAGATGACAAAAAGCACTTTATTTTCCTTGGTGGGGCTGCTCGGGGTTTGATGTTGGATATTCGCGAGTGAGAAGTTTGTTATAAATGCTGATTTATTAGGCACAAAGCGTGTTTTTCCTCAGTGGAAAACTTGATCTTTTTTTCTAGGTTTTTCTGTACTAGCTTCGAAAAACAGTTACATTGGGCTTTGATCATTTTTTTAGGGAAATCTAACCTGACAGCTTTGGGAGGGTGTGCGCCCACTGTATTGCTTTCAGCAAGCTTTCTCTGGAAGCCTCGTTCTTTTTTCCGAGCCTGTTTACTAAAATATGTTTCAAATCTGCCTTCACCATCATCTACGTCAACACAATCAGCTATACTCATAGCTGACAGGAGTTTCACACTGGCGATGGGCTAAAGGATACCGGTGAATAGAAGGGACAAGGAAGGGATATTCACCTCGCTAGACACAGGCAATAAGGGTGTAGTGGCCTGCGGGTCGCAGTGCGATTTTCAAGGTCATTCAGGGGCCACAGTCGTCTCGAGAGTTACCAATATTGCACTACTCAGGTAAAATACATGGGTTTTCACACTTTTTCATCACATTTACTACTAAAATCAATTTTATGCTGAAAGTAAGCTAAAATATGATATTTTTCTGAATTATTTTGTGATTACATATTTTAACTAAAAAGAAAAAAATACCGGCTTTCTCAAGAAATGTTAAAAAAAAAACTTTAATTCTCGATATATGCTAAAAAAAATATCATTATTGAGCATTTTTTCAAAATTTTAAAGTATATTACAATTTTTTTTAAAAAATCACAAAAAAATTGTAAAAATTTCAGAAATTTTTTTGAATTTTATACATTTTTTAAAAATGCTTGATTATTTAAAAAAATTGGAAAAAAAAATTTTTTTAAAATGATGTTTTACTGCTTTTTTCGACGATTTTTTGCATTTGAACCTTTTCAAAAAAACCTATTTTCGCTTAAATATTGTTTTTCACCTTGAAATTGTTTTGACAGAGTACTTCACCAAAATATCACTTTCGTTACTTTTAGCTTTTAAAATTAAATTGCAGCATTTAACCCCTTTAAAAATGTTTAATTATTCTAAAAAAATTTTTTTAGCACATTTATCAATTTTTTTCAAGGATTCAAGAATTTTTAAAAAATTTTGAAATATTAATATTATTTCTAAATTTTCATAAAATTTTTTAAAGATTTTTTAAAAATTTTTTTAAAATTATTTTTAAAATTGTTAAAAAATTGCTCGAAAATGACTTTTTGGGCATTATCGACAATTCGAGCTTTTTAAAGCTTTCTTGACGTTTTGGGTTTGTTTAAAACTTTTTTCAGACAAAACAAATTTTCAGTAAAGTTAGTTATTTTAAATATTTTATTATGCACCCAACCCTCCTGTGGGCGGTAGTCAAAGATTACAGGTAAAAATTGGTCCAGGGACGGACCCCAAATTTTTGAAGTGAGAAAGTTACAAGGTAATGAATTCAAATTTACAAAGGTAAGAATCAAAAATTACAAAGGAATGAACCCCGGGGAGGTCTAGCCCAAATCATGACAATTTTAAAAAGGTATTTAAGATTACAGGGGTAGAAATGGATCCAGGTGGGCCCCAAAGTTTGGATGGTAAAAGGGTAAAAGGGTTTAATGAACTCACAAGTTCAAAGGAAATGTATACTGTGAATTTTACACTTTTAAAATAATGGCACAATCATAAACAAATTAAGTGTAATGGAAATTTCACATTCCCACCACCAAAAACTGAAAATGGTTATTAGTGCAATTTGATTTTTGAGTCCCACCACACACACAAAAACAACAAAACCAAACACACCACACACACAACCACCCCACACAAAAAAAACACACACACCAACACACACACACATACACAATCTCAAAACACACGCACACACACTATCCCGGTGAAGAGCAACGGTGAAGAGGTGGGGCCAAGCAAAGACTCGACCCCTGCAACCCAATTGGGGAGTGAAAATATTGATACACACCACACCCCTCTTTCCCACCACCACCACTCACCCCACACAAACACACCACAAAACACACACCACAAACACACACACCACACACACACACACACCACACAACACACACACAAAGCACTGGACAAGCATAAAGTCATTCCTGATCAGCCGGGCTGTGGCTCGTCTTTGGGTTTGCGTGTAGCAGCGCAAAGCCTGGTTGATCAGGCTTGATCCCCGGGCCCCTGGTACGCCCGGGGCCGCGGGGCGTTCCCCCCGGGAACTCTCCCCAGGTAAAACACACGGGAGCTTGGATCGACCCGCAATCTCAACTGGTGAATGCACCCACACACACACACCACACACACCACCACACACACAAACACAAACAAACACAAACACCACACCACACACAAACACATGCACACATGCACACTGTGGTAATGCTTTATTTACAGCTAGCAAAGTAGGGTTTTCTCCAAAAGCTCTAAAATATACCACTGTGGTAAAATACTTTGCCATTTCTTGAACATTTCTGAGTGATTTGTTTCTAAATTCTTTATTTTATCCCTCCGTACATAATGAGCAGGGTGTGCAATATCTCGGGGAAAAGTTACATTTTCGTTTGGTCTACATCGGGGGTGGTGTTTAACTGCCAAAGAACTTGAAACCCGCCGGAGGGGGTTGTGAAAACCAAAAAGGGGGGTCTGTTATTTTGTTGGGATGCACCATAAAGGGGCTCCCTGCAGATAGATGATGTAGAGGGACTCACTGGTGCAACCCCCGGGCCCTTAAGTCCAAAAAAATTCAGTTGAAGTTCTTTTGGTATTATTGTTCAAAAATACTACTGACAACCCCAAGATTGAAATTCTCCCTCATTGAAGCAAAGAGAATTTTATCACACATGCATTAAAACCAAATGTAAAATCCACACCCGTGCCTTTTAAACCACTGCACAATTACTTATGGTTGGCTTTCTGAACAAGCGGACAATTATGCTTTGGGATTGGAGCATTTATGGATGGCAAAATCGTTTTAAATGTCATTTTGATTAGTTTGCATTTGTGCAAGGAGTAGGGAAAACCTTTTCGTCTAAAGGGTAGAGGCCCTTTTATTGATGCTGCTCCAATTTTTTTAAAGAACCCATCACTCTGTTCGACAAACACCATACCGCTGCACCATGGTTTGGTAACAGAACCTAGGTAAAAAAATTTGCGAGAGGTTGCTGTGTGACTAATTTATCAATACAGTTAAGGCCCCTCATGTTTGGTTAAAGGCGAATTTTTGGTTTGTGATTTAAAAGTAGTTTTGGGGGAAAGGAGGAAGGTTTTTGGAAGGGGTAATTTTCCCCGGGAGGGAGATGCCCTGTTGCCTTACTTGCATAGATCATGTATTGATTATGCGGAGGTGGGTTCCCCTTTTTTTTTTCGATATCGGAGGAGGTTCACCAGGTGAGGAAAGTTTGGAGGGCTTTGTGAGGGGTTTGAAGACTGCCGGCATATTTACCCCAATTGGAATTTTTTTTAACCGATCTCGATCTTGGAATATAAAGTTTTTTTTGCATTTTTAAAAATTTTGGGCAGTACGGGGGCACCTAAAATGATCCTCATTGTTTCGTTCTGCAGTTTTTCCAGCCCTCCAAGTTTCCCAGTCAGACACAAGAGCAATGGGGGCGCAGCTAAAAAAAAAAAGATCTAATTAAGCAGATACACATTTTCAAAATTTTTAACTTTGCACCATACCGGGGTGAAACCCGCCACAACTCTAAGTGCTCTTGTCTTTCTTTGTTTGGCGACAAAGTCTTTTACAACAGGTCCAAGTAGGGGAACCTCAAAGCCAGATCCCTGTATCTGCTTACATATTCAGAAGGCCCCCATCATGCAACTGGACTGACGAATGTCCTTCTGTCAGGAGGAGCCTATTGAGTATTTTTTTTTTATCAGGAGATTATAAACCCCCAGGCCCCTGAACAGGCTATACATATTAAAAATTTTTTGGGGGTATTGGAGAACCCGGTGGTGTGAATCATTATTCAACGCAAAAAAATCCATAATGATGGGGTGATGGGCATAGCTTAAGTAATGCTTAAATTTAGAATATTGAACGGGGGCTGGCACACCCCTGGGGTGTTCCTAATTCAAAGTCTTTAGTTCCCTTTATGTCCCGGGAACAACACAGACGATTTTCTGTTTAAAGGGTAGCCTTTAATCCAGCAGAGAAGAAATCCTCCAAACCCATTTGGCAAGTTCACAAATGTTTACATTCTTTGGGCTCATCAAAAGCGGATTTAGGTCAAAAAGGGTAGTGTATGACTGTCAGTGTGAAAGGTGAGAAATGGGGTATGCAATGAGACCCCCTTTTTCCAGCGAAACCATGTAACCGGAAAAATAATTTTTTGATTTGAACAAGAAAATTTAAAGAATCATTCTTCAAATTTTTTTACAACACTGAAGGATTTTGGGGCAAAATGCATTTTGTTGATTGGGCTTAGGAATGGAAAAATATGAGGCTGTTGGTCCAAGTTAATAGCTCTGTTTTAATTCAAGTAATGGATTACCGGGTACTGAAAAGCAATTGGTATGTTGTAAGTAATACCACCCTCCCCAGGGAGTGAGTTCCCTTTAGTGCTCATCAAGTTCATAATTAGTGAAAGGAATGTTGAAATATCTGCCTTGGAGCATAACAAACAAGTCTCTCCCTTGCATCATATTTGTTTTTTAAATTTTTGCCTGGTGGTACTGGAAGATTTTAGCTGATGTACCCCCAAAGCACTGACTAACTCATTGCCCTATGTAAGGGATGAGGGTGCGCGATCTGCCCAGTTCTGTTCCCCTTAATTCTTTTATGCCCCCTCAGCTGGCTAAGGGGGGTGTGAGCATTTAAAAACCCTTTTCAAATTTTTTTCCCCGTCTGTTTGCCTCAGCTCGCATACGTCCTGGGAGCAGCAAGGCATTTGGGAAAAGCCCAGCAAATTTCCCGGGGGACGATGTTTTCTATGGTAGGCCCGTCTGCGAGCAGTACGTTTCTGTACGAATTTAGAATCATTGTAAAAAGTATGGTTTTTTTAAGGAGGGACTTTTTGGAAATTTGTTGGGTTTTTGAACAAGATTTTTCGTGGCGGCTCTAATTTGTTTTGAAATCTGCTCACAAAATCTTGTTAAATCTCTACAGGGAACACTCATAGGAATTATACCGTCATCACAGTGCAACAAGTCATCATGTGATCAGGGAACATTAAAAGTTTCCCTTTGAATATCCCACCCCGGAAAATAGTATTACCAATTTAGTGAGGTTAGCCTAGGGAAATGATCAGACCTTTTATCTGTTACAAAGGAAGACTCACAGCTGGGAGAAGTAATGTTGAAGCCAGGCAAGATAAGGATGCTCCCTAGATATGTGTGGGTTTTAAGGCACTACAATTTTGGGCATTATCATGACTTTTAAGAGTGACAACAGTTGATTGCCATTATGATTACCAACTGTGAGTTCCAAACTTTTGTGCTCGCATTGTAAACGCCAATAAAAAGGTAGGTCAGAATAAGACAGTTGGGGGCTCCAAATAATTAAAATTTTCAGCAGGAGCAACAAATTAAATATGTTTAGAGCAGAGTTCCCTAATAAATCCAAAAACCCTGATATTTGCCCCTCTGTTTTCTTGTTGCAAGAAGTTGATGGGGAAGCGATTTTTTAATATATAGAACACAAGATTAGTAGATTTGAGGGTTTTATGCAACAAATATGGTAATTTAGGGGGGTTGGGGTTTTTTCAGGGATCTGCATCTTGTGACACCAACATCAATGGGTTCGGGGGTTACTTTTGATGAAGGTCAGGGAAATCTTTTTCTAAGTGATGCAATATTCCGTTAATATAGAAAAAAAGTTTTACGGGTTTATCCATTTAGTAGCCTGGGTCATCTTGAGTTTTTGATAATGAAAAAAATTTTTATTAAATACAGCCTTATCAATGTAACAGTGCTACCCTTTAATGAGTTTGTTAAGTGCCCCCCAGTTGTAAGGCCTCTGGGGGTCTTCGTAAACCCAGAGCAAAACGCTGTTTATTGTGAATGTATGATAGGGACCCACCACCACATTCCTCCTCCCCCTAACATTAACGCAACATACAACTGTCTCACGGCCATACCAAAAATTTTGTTCATTAATTTTTCAACATATTGTATTTAACATTAAGTCTATTTGGTTTAAACCCCCAACCCGCCCACCCTTAATTAGCTCATCATATTACTAACTTATAGCACCCCCCCTTTCACACTCTTCACCCCATTTTTAGCCTCCTATTATAACATTATAGACACCATTTCCCTCATCACACTTTCACCCCCACTTTCCTTACGGTCATCATATATAAAATCTTGACACCCCGCCCTTATATGATGCTCACTTAGTATCAACAAAGATTATATTCGTCATTACGTAATTAAGAACACCACCCCCACCCTTTTTCAGCAACTTTTTACTTTCTTTTACAAAATTTTGACAATCTTTTTATTGGGCACTTACACATCTTTTCCTTTGTTTTTCAAGTTGTTGTTTCAGGAGAAATTTTTGTGTTTCCAGATTTTTTGGCCACGAGTTTTTAACCCCCAGGGGCAAACTTGGAAAATCGGAGACGTGAAGTCCGGTCAGCGACCCTTGGTGACTGCAGCTGACTCAGCTAGGTGGTATTGACAGCCCACGTGGGGGGTCTGTTGGTGCTCCCCAGGGGTGCTAACCCATTTTCTGAGGGGGAGGCAGAGCCCGTATTCGATCGAGGTACCTGGGAGTCCTGGGGGGTCATAATGAGGGGTACAGGGTGAAGTGCGGTTGGGTGCGATGGATCAGCCCCCCACGCGTCATATGAGCTGCTGTGACTCCCGGGTCTTACAATTGTTAATTTTTTAGCAACAGTCTTTGCGTTTATCATATCATAACACCTTTCAGAAGGTGGCATTGGCAACACTCACACCAGTGGGATTGATGGGCTTTTTTGGCAAAATTGGCCCCGCGTTGACATTTTTAACATCGACGTTAGGGGTCTGTACACTGCAAAAGTAATAGCGTCTGTTGAGGGGTGCGGGGAGGAAATATAGCTGGGAGGTTTCCCCCGGCCCGTCCCCTCAGCAAATCGACGTTGGGAAAATCGAGAGGGTTTTAACTTGCTCTGACACCCGATTTGAGGATTTAAGTGCTTGGACGTTATGTGACAATAACTTTTGTTCCCTTGGGGGGGGGCTGTCGGGTTTGATTTTGGGATATTCGCGAGTGAGAAGTTTGTTTATAATTTCTGAATTTATTAGGCCAAAGACGTAGTTATCCTCATCGTGGGAAAAATTTATCTTTTCTCTAGGGTTTTCTGTACTAGCTTTGAAAAACCAGTAAATTGGTCTCTTGTCGGTTGTTAGGGAAAAACTAACTGACAGCTTTGGGGGGGGTGTGCGCCCACTGTATTGCTTTCACAAGCTTTCTCTGGGAAGCTCGTTTTTTTCCGGCCCGTTTTCTAAAATATGTTTCAAAAACTGCCTTTACCTCATCTACGTCAACACCAAAAGTATATCTAGCGAAGGGGTTTCCATGGCGATGGGGGAAAGATACCGGTGAATAGAAGGGAAAGGAAGGGGTATTCACCTGCTAGAACAGGCAATAAGGGTTTTAGTGGGCCCGGGGCGCTGCGTTTTCAAGGTCATTCAGGGGCCACAGTCGTCTGAGAGTTTCCAATATTGCACCCACTCAGGTAAAATACATGGGTTTTCCACTTTTTCATCCATTTTTCTACTAAAATCAATTTTTTTTGCTGAAAGTAACTAAATATGTATTTTTTGAATTTTTTGTGATTTTTATATTTTAACTAAAAGAAAAAAAAACGGGTTTTCAAGAAATGTTTAAAAAAAAAATTTATTTCCCATATTGCTAAAAAAATATTTTATGAGCATTTTTTCAAAAAAATTTTTAAAAAAATTTAAAATTTTTAAAAATCACCAAAAATTCGTGAAATTCAGAAATAATTTTTAATATTTCATACATTTTTTAAAATGCTTTAAATTTTCAAAAAATTGGGGAAAAAAAGTGTTTAAATGATTTTTACTGCTTATTCGCGTTTGTTTCATTTAGAACACTTTTTTATAAAATTATTTTTCGCTTTTAAAAATATAGATTTTTACACTTGAAATATGTATTGAAGAGTACTTCACCAAAATATCATCTTTTCAGCTTATTTTAGCATAAAAAACAATTGCAGCCTAAAATTCCCAAATTTAAAAAGTTAATTTTCAGTAAAAAATCATTTTTGCCTTTATCAAAGTTTTTAAGGATTCAGAATTTTTTTTAAAAAAAATATGAAATATTAAAAATATTTCGAATTCATAAATTTTTGAATGATTTTTAAAAATATGTAATAATTTAAATTTTTGAAAATTGCTCGAAAATACATTTTTCGGCATTTCGACAATTCGAGGGTTTCCAAGCATTTCTTTACGATTTTTTTGTTTAGAAGTTTTTCAGACAAAACTTAATTTTCAGCTAAAAGTTAGTTAGTTAGTTTAATATCTTTATTATGCACCCCATACCCATCCTGTGGGCGGTAGTCAAAAGATTACAGAGGTACATAATTGGTCCAGGGACTGGACTCCAAAGTTTTGATAGCTGAGCAAGTTACAGAGGTAATGAATTCACAATTTACAAAGGTAATGAACTCACAAATTACAAAGGTAATGAACTCCGGGTAGGTCTAGTCACAATCATGACAAGTTACAAAGGTATTTACAGATTACAGAGGTACGTAATGGATCCAGGGACTGGGCCCCAAAGTTTGGATGGCTGAACTAGGTACAAGGTAATGAACTCACAAGTTACAAAGGTAATGTATACTGTAAGAATGGTTACTTACGTTTATACATGGCTACAATCATGAACAAATTATAGTGTAATGAGCAATTCACACTTCCACACCCGGTCACAACTGTAATGAGTTATTAGTGCAAATATTGATTGTTGAGTCACACACACACACACACACACACACACACACACACACACACACACACACACACACATATACACACACACACACACACACACACACACACACACATACACAATCTCATCCACACACACGCACACACACTCATACCGGTGAAGAGCAACCGGTGAAGAGGTGGGGCCAGGAGCTAAGACTCGACCCCTGCAACCACAAATAGGTGAGTGCAAATATGTGAGTACACACACACACCCACTCATACACACACACACACTCATACACATACACACGCACACACAAACACACACACAAACACACACACACACACACACACACACACACACACACACACACACACACACACACACACACACACACACACACACACACACACAAGCACTGGACAAGCACCTAAAGTCAGTTCCTGATCAGCCGGGCTGTGGCTCGTACGTTGGTTTGCGTGTAGCCAGCAGCAACAGCCTGGTTGATCAGGCTCTGATCCACCAGGAGGCCTGGTCACAGACCGGGCCGCGGGGGCGTTGACCCCCGGAACTCTCTCCAGGTAAACACACAGGAGCTTGGACTCGACCCCTGCAATCTCAACTAGGTGAATGCACACACACACACACACACACACACACACACACACACACACACACAAACACAAACACACACACAAACACACACACACACACACACACACACACACATGCACACATGCACACATGTGGTAATGCTTTATTTACAGCTAGCAAAGTCAGGGTATTTCTCCAGAATGCTCTGCAATATACCACTGTGGATAAAATACTTTGCCATGTCTTGAACATTTCTGAGTGAGTGTTTCTAAAATCATTAATTTTATCCACACTCCAGTACCTAATGACGCAGGGAGTGACACTAGTCCATCTGGCAAAGTATTACATTTCGTTGTTTACATCTGTGGTGGTGATTTAAACAGCCAAAGATACTTGTAAACCCAGCCGGAGCCGGGCAGTAGTGACATCCAAAGTCCTGCTTAATTTGTTGATGCACCATAGACATGTGGCTCCTCCTGCATGATGAGTGATGATAAGATGGACTCACTGGTGTCCCCAATCTCCCAAAGCCTTAAGAGTCCAAAAATTCAGTTGAAAGTTCTTTCGTATTATTGTTCACAAACTACTAACCTGCCAAGCCAAGATTGTAATCTAACTCCCTCATGTGAAAGCATACAGCATATCCAATTTATCAGATACTATCATGCATCTGAAGACTCAATGTGAGATGGAAATCCACAGCAATGTCACTCTGACTCCACTGTCCACAATCCTACCCATACCAGGTCTGGCTTTCTGACACAAGCATGCCACAATTTATGCTTAATGAGTTGAGAGCATTTATGATTAACTGAGAATCAGTTACAAATAAGACTTTCAATCTTTGATTACATAGATGCCTTACAGTGCAAGGGGAAGTATGGCAAACATTCTGTCTGAAGGGTAGGAGCCCCAATTATTGATGCGTGCTCCAATTTCTTAAGAGAGCCATCACTCTGTTCGACAACAGCAGTAACATACAGCTGCACCAGTGGATTGGAGAACCAACGAACCAACAAGCGTACATAATTTGCCGAGAGAGTGTGCTGTGCGACTAAAGTTATCAAAATACAGCTTAAGGCCTCATGTTTGGCTTTCAAGGCAATGTTTTGGTAGTGATTAAAGAAGTAGCTGGGGAAATGGAGGAATGAGTAAGTGAGTTTGGGAATGGGGTAATATTCCATGTAAAGCCCCGGGGGAAAGTGCTGGCTGTTGCCTTACTTGACATAGATCATGTATCTGAATCATAGCGGAGGGTCGGTTCCAGTTTTTTTCGATCCTCTGGAGGAGTGTTCACCATTGCTGAGGAAAGTTTGGAGGGCTACAGTGCAGTGGGTTTGACTGAGCTTCCTGAGTGCATATTAACCCCGATTAGGATATTTCTTTTAGAAACACGATCACTGATGCTTGGAATATCAAGTTTCTTTTTGCATATTTAAAATTTTTGGCATACGAGGGCATCCTAAAATGATCATCATTGCTTCGTTCTGGCAGTTTTTTCAGCCCTCCCAACTTCCAGTCAGACACAAGAGGAAGTAGTTGGCGCAGAATAATCAACCAATGATAACATCATTTTCACAAATTTAACATTAGCAACCATACCTGGGGTGAAACCCCAGGCCCAACAACTCTAAGTGCGCTTAGTCATTCTTTGTATTGCGAAAAAGCGACAAAGTCTTGTTACAACAGGTCCAGTAGTGGAACCTCAAAGCCAAGATACCTGTATCTGCTTACATATTCTAGAAGAACCCATCATGCAACTGATATTACGAACTGAGTCCTCTCTTTCGAGGAGGACGCGTCCTATATGAGTATCTTTTTTTTTTTTTTTGTTTTAATCAGTAGAGATTATCAACCCCATGGTCCTGACACGAGGCATTACATGATTAAGAAGTTTTGGGTATTGGAGAATCCGTGATGTGAATCATTATATCATCAGAAAAACTAATCCACATAATGAGTGTGCTGACAAGGCATAGTAATAAGTAATGCAATAATTAGAATATAGAACATGGTGGGACTGGCACACCTCCTGTGGTGTTGCTAATTCAAAGTCTTTAGTTTTCACTTCTATGTCCCTGGAAAACAACACAGACTATTTTCTGTTTGACAGTAGCCTTTAATCCAGCGGAGAGCAAATCCTCCAACAGCCCAACTGGCAAGTTTCACTAAAGATAACATGTCGTTTTGGCTACATCGAAAGCGGATTTAAGTCAAGGAAGGTAGAGTAGTGACAGTCATGTGCAGAGTGAGAAATGTGGCTATGGAAATGATGCACGCTCCTTCCATCATGAAACCATGTAACCGGGAGACAATAATTTTTTTGATTTCTGTACAAGAGACGATAAGAATCATTCTCTCAAAAGTTTAACACAACAGCTAGTAAGAGATATAGGCGAAATGCATTTTTGTGATTGGGCTTAGGAATTGGAATGATGAGGCTGTTGTCCAAGTTACAAAGCTCATGTTAAATAATCAAATTCCAAGAAATGGATACCTGTGTACTCGACACAAGCAATCTGAGTATGGTTGTAAGTAATACATCCTCCCCAGGCGAAAACACGTGGAGTTTGACCTTATAGTGCTGCATCAATTCATAATTAGTGAGAGGAATGTAGCAATCATCTGCCTAGCTGAGCATAAAGCAAACAATCACTCCCTTGCATCATATTTGTTATTTATTTTTGCATGTGTGGTACGGGAAATATCAAGCTAGATGTAGCAGCCCAAGCACTGACTAACTCAATTCGCCCTATGTAAGGGATGAAGGGCGCGATCGGTGCCCAGTTCTGTTACCCATAATTCTATTAAGTCCCTCCCCCATAGCTCGGCTAAGTGGGGGTGTGACATTAATACCGTTGACAAATTTTTCCAGTCTGTTTGCCTCAGCTCTGTCATATGCTCTCTGGCAGCAGCAGGGCAGTTTGGAAGAGCTCAGCATTCCAGGGGTAAGAATTTGTTTTCTATAGGCAAGGCCTAGTCAGCGAGCAGTACGATTTCAGTGTACGAAGTTTATATACATTGTAAAAGTAATGGTTTTTTGAAGGAGGTACGATTATTATGGAAGTAATGTTTGGGTTTAGAGTAACCAAGATGTTTCAGTGGCGCTCTAAGAGTTCGGAATACTGCTCACAAGATTCATTGTTAAAGTCCTCTCCAATGAACACCATAGGAATTATACCAGTCATCACAGTGCAACAAAGTCATCAATGCTGATCAGTGGGAACATTAAAAAGTTACCGTTTCAATATCCCCCAGGAAGGAAGTATTACCAATACTAGTTAGGTTAGCCTAGGGAAATGCTCAGACGCATATCGTTACAATGGAAAACTCACAGCTGGCAGAAGTAAAATTGAAACCCAGTCATAGATCAAGGTGCCTCCATAGATATAGTGTTTGTTTCAAGGTCACTCTACAAGTTGGACAATAACATGACTGATTTAAAGTGACAACAGTTGATTGCCATTATGAATACTAAACTGAGAGTTTCCAATGCTTTTTGTGATCTCGCATTGTAATCGCCAATAATAAGAGTAGGCTCAGAATAAAGGCACAAGTTGGGAGCTCCAAATAATTAAATTTTATCAGCATGAGCAAACAAGTTATATATGTTTAGAGCAGAGTTCCCTATATAAAATCCCTAACAGCCGGATATTGTAGGCCCTCTGTTTTCCCTAGTGTGCAAGATGTTGATGGGAAGCGATTTGTTTAAATATTGATAAGACACAAGAGTTAGTAGAATTTGAGGTTATATGAACAAAGGTGAGGAAATTTAGGGGGTTGGGATTTTTCAGGGACGTCTGACCTCTTGTAGGACACACAACATCAATGGGTTCGGTGTTCCTTTATGCTGCAGGTCAGAAGTCTTTTCTAAGTGATGCAATATTTCCAGCTTAATATTAGAAAGTTAATAACGAGTTTTGATCCATTAAGTAGGACCAGGGATGCATCTTGATTTCTCAGCCATAATGAAAAAAATTTTCATATAAATAGCAGACTTATCAATGTCAACAGTGGCTAGCCCTTGTACATGAAGTTGTTAAGTGCACCTCCAGTTGTAAGGCCTCGTGGGAGTCTTCGTAAGACCCAGAGTCAATAACGCTTGTTTATGTGTGAATGAATGATAGGTTACACCACCACTCACATTCCCCTCTCTCCACTACATTACAACGCAACACTACAACTGTCATCACCAAGCGCCACTACCAACATAGTGTTCATTACAATTATCAACAGTATTTGTATCAACATTAATTCTATGGTGGTTAACCCATCAACACTCTGCACAACCACTTATATTACGCTCATCACTATTACTAACATTATAAACACCACCGCTCTCATCCACACTCTTACACCACCACTTATAGATGCCTGCATCACAATTATAGACCATTATAGACACCATTGCCCTCATCACACCTTCACCACCACTGTCCATTACGGTCAACATATTACTAACATCATTTGACACCATAGCCTTCATATGATTGCTGCACTAAAGTTATCAACACAGTATTAATTCGTCATTACTGCTAATTAAAGAACACCACCACCACCTGTTCAGCAACCTTATACTTGCTTTCACAAATTTGACAATCTTGTTATTGGTACGACTCTACACATCTTTCCTTGTGTTGTTTCATGTTTGTTGTTTTCATGAGAAATTGTTGTGTTTTCAGTAACTTTTATGCCCAACGACAGGTGTATACCACAGGAGCAAGACTGAACCTCTGGAGACGTGAGTCCCGGTCAGCTGAGCTCGTTGGCTGACTGTCAGCAGACTCAGCTAGGCTGGTATCGAGAAGCCGACAGATGGGGGTCAAGTTTTGACGTGCTCGCCCAGGTGAGGTGCTCAACCCCATTGTCTGAGGCAGGGCATGAGCCCGTATTCAGACTCGAGGTACCTGGTAGTCCTGGGATCATAATGAGGGGTACAGGGTGAAGTGCGTGTTGGCTGCTGCGATGCGATACAGCCCACACAACTGCAGTCATAATACCTGCTGTGACACCTGAGGTCTTACAATTGATACATTTGTTTAAGCAACATTCTGTTGCTGTTTGATCATAATCATAACACCTACAGAAGGATGAGCATGTGGCACAACACTGCACACCAGTGTGACTAGATGGCATTTCACCGGCAATGTGCCCCAGCGTTGACACTTATAACAACGACGTTGAGGAGGTCAGTAACACTGCAATGAAATAGCGGTCTGTAGAGGGCTGCGCGGAGTTAATAAAGCGTGCAGATCCCTGGCCAGTCCCTCAGCAAATAGCAGACCGATGGAAAGTCGACCGAGGCTTGTAACTTGCTCTGACAACCAGAATTGAGGATTCAAGTGCTTGTGACGTTATAGATGACAATAAGCACTTATGTGCCCTTGGTGGGGCTGCTCGGATTTGATGTTGGCTATTCGCGAGTGAGAAGTTTGTCTATAACTGCTGATTCATTAGGGCACAAAGACGTAGTTATCCTCATCGAGACAAACTTGATCGTTTTCTCTAGGTTGTCTGTACTAGCTTCGAAAAACCAGTTACACTGGTCACAATGATCAGTGTTGTTTAGGGAGCTCGATGGGAGGGTGTGCGCCCACTGTATTGCTTTTCAGCAAAGCATTCTCTGGAAGCCTCGTTCTTTTATCCGAGCTGTTTACTAAAATAGGTTTCAAATCTGCCTTCACCACCATCTACTTCATACACATCACTATACTCATAGCTGAAAATTAGTTTCACACGACGATGGGCATAAATGAAACCGTGAATAGAAAGAAACTGAAGGGATAATCACTCGCTAGACACAGGTAATAAGGGTTTTAGTGGCTGCGGGTCGCAGTGCGATTTTCAGGTCCTTCACGGGTGAGCAACAGTCGTCACGAGAGCTACCAAAATTCCTACTACTCAGGTAAAATACAAGTTTCAACACCTTTTTATTCAACACATTTACTATTAAAATCAATTTTAATGCGAAAGAAAGCTAAAATAAGATAATTTTTTCTGAATTACTATGTGATTTTAAAATGTTAAACTAAAAAGAAAAAATACCGGCTATTCTCAAGAAATGTCGATATGCTAAAAAAATAACTTATCGAGCATTTTTTATGTTCAAAATTTTAAAGTAATTGACAAATTTATAAAAAAAATCACGAACAAAATTCGAGTGTAAACTCAGGAAAAAAAAAAAAAGATAAAAAAAAAAAATATTTTTAATATTTTCATACATTTTTAAAAATGCTTGAATTATTCAAAAAAATGGAAAAAAAATGTGGTTAAATGATATTTTACTGCTTATTTCGAATTCGACTATTTGTTGCATTAGAAAACACTTTTCATAAAACCGTAGTTCTCGCTTAAATATATAATTTCATAACTTGAAATAAGTATTCACAGAGACTTCACCAAATATCATCTTCACTTACTTTTAGCATAAAATTCAATTTGCAGCACTAATTCCCAATTAAAATGTTAATTATTCCATAAAAACATCATTTTAGCACATTTAATCTAAGATTTTCAAGGATTCAAGAATTTTTAAAAAATATAAGAAATATTAAATATTATTTCTGATATCAAAAGATTTTTGAATGATTTTTTAAAAAAATGTAATATATTTTAAATTGTTGGAAATTGCTCGAAATGACATTTTTCGCATATATCGACAATTCGAGACTCTTCCAAGCATTTTCCTTGACGATTGTAGGTTGTTTAGAATGATATTTCAGGACAAAACTTAATTTTCAGGTAAAATACAATGGGTTTTTCACAACAGTTTCATCGCAATTTACTACTAAAATCAATTTTAACAGAAAGTTAACTAAAATATGATAAGTTCGAATTATTTTGTGGATTACATTTGTTAACTAAAAAGAAAAAAAAACCGGCTTTCTTCTCAGAAATTTAAAAAAAAAACTTTAATTGTCGGAACATGCTAAAAAAATATCATATCGAGCATTTTTCATAATTTGTTAAAGTATATTCAAATTTTTAATAATCACACAAAAATTCGATGAAATTTTAGAAATAATTTAGAATATTTCATACCTTTTTTTAAAAATGCCTTGAATTTATTCAAAAAATTAGGAAAAAAATGTGTAAACAGATGTTTTAAATTAACAGCTTATTTCGACGATTTTGTTGGCATTTAGAACACTTTTCATAAAACCATATTGTCTCGCTTAAATATAATAGATTTCACACTTGAAATTAATGCATTGACAGAGTAACTTCAGACCTTCAGCCAAAATATCATCTTTCAGTTACTTTAGTCATAAATTCCATTGCAGCACTAATTCCAATTAAAATGTGTGAAAAACCATGCATTATAGCTACAACATCATGTGTCGAGAAAGTTCTAAATGTCCAAGATCTCGAATAGCATCAAAACATCATTTTATAGCACAGTTTTTTACTTTTTTCCAAATTTTCAATGATTCAAGTATTTTTAATGAAAAAACATGTAATATACGAAATTATTTCTGTTTCATCGAATTTATTATAATTTTTTAAAAATATGTAAATATACTTAAAATGTCTGAAAAAAGCTCGAAAATTTTATTTTTCGGCATATGTCGACGATTCGAAAAGCTTTTTCCAACGTATCTTGGCGATTTGGTTTGATTATGAACTGTTTTTCAAACCAACCTATTTTTTACTTAAAATACGGGGGTTTTTCACCACTTATCATCAATTTACTGCTACAATCGAAATTTATTCTAAAAGTAGATAAAATAAGGAAAAATAAAAAATCAAACAAAAATTCGGTTGAAATATGGAAATAATTTTGAATAAACAAATACGCTTTTAAAAAATTCTTTTAATTCTTGAAAAAACTCGGTAAAATGTCTAAAACTATGTTTTAAACATTACTGCATATTTTACAAGATCCAACCAAAATTCCATTAATTAAAAAATAATATTGAATCTTTTCTTTATTTTTTTAAAAATATTTGAATCATTGAAAAAAATCAGAAAAATGTGCTGAAATAAATGTTTTTACCTGCATAGCAATATGTAATATCTTTAAAATGTTGAATAAATCTTGAAATGGGTATTTTTTTTGCATATTTCGACAGATTCGAGACTTCTTCAAGCATTTCTTGAAAACTTCGTTTTTTTATTTCATTTAAGAAATGACATTGACAAAAGGATTCTCCGAATTAATATTTTATGCTTACTTTGAGCATAAAATTCAATTGCAGCAGTAATTCTGATTAAAAAGTATGAACTCTAGCTAAAAAAAAAAAGGTATGCTAAAAAAACGTTCAAAAAGTGCCAAAAAATTTAACAAAAACTTGAATTTGCCTTAAAAACATCGACATATGCCAAAAAAATCATGTTTAGCACTTTTCCCAAAATTAATTTCCATAATTTGATAAAAAATTTGAAGAAATTCAGAAATAATTTTGAATGTCATTGAATTTGAAATATAGGTAAAATTGCAAAAAGTGCTTTAATGCAATTTGTCATTTGGGGGCATTTTGAAAAAGTTTTTTGACAAACAATTCTTTTAACTAAAAATCAAGTTTTTTACACTTTTTAATCAGAATTTCTGCCGCAGTTCAGTTTTGAGCTAAACGCAAGCTAAATATGATATTTTAGTGAGAACTTTGTCAAAAACATATTTCCAGTGTCAAAGTCTGCATTTTTTGTAAAAATGAAGTTTGTCAAAATGTCCCCCAAATGCTCCAAATCGTCAAATAGAATAAAAAATCGTTTTAAACACATCTTACCAGTTTTTCAAATCAAGATTTTTTTAAAAAATATTTTTAAAATATCCAAAATTGTTTCTGAATTTCACGATTTTTTTTATGATTTTTTTAAAAAAAATATGAATGATGAAAAAATGATAAAAAAATTTACGCATATTTCGCATTCGAGGGTTTAAAAAAAAAAAAACAAAAACCCACGACTGCAAAAAAAACTTGAAAAACCCCGAATCTCCAAAAATGCCAAAAAAGTGATTTTTAGCGTTTTTTTAACATTTTTTAAAAATTTATTGGTATTTTTTTAAAAAAACTCAAAAAAATTCGATTTTTTGAGAAATAATTTTGAATATTTCATATATTTTTTTAAAAATACTTGAAAATTAAAAAATCGAAAAATGTGCTAAAATGATTTTTTTACTGCAAAAATTTTCGACTATAAGCATTTAAATATTTTAAACAAATTTCATTTTCTAGCAAAATACAGGGTTTTTTTAATACTTGAAAAAAGTAGACAAAGACTTCACTAAAATAAAAAATTTTTTAGCTTACTTTCAGCTAAAACTCAAACCCAAGAAATTTTTTCGATTAAAAAATGTGAAAATCGACGTATTTTAGGTAAAAATAAGGTTTTTCTACAAAGTGTTTAAAAAAATATAAATGAAAAATTAAATAATATTTCTGAATTTCAAAATTTTTTAATGATTTTTTAAAAATTGAAATTTTTTAAATGTTGAAAAACGCTTGAAAATGACATTTTCGGCATATATCGACAATTTGAGGGTCTTTCCAAGCATTTCTTGCATTTGTTTTTTTAGAACGTTTTTCAGACAAAACTTAATTTTCAGCTAATGTTAGTTAGTTTAATAATTTTTTTACACCCAAAACCCTCCCCGTGGGCGAGTCAAAAAATTACAGAGGTACAAATTGTCCAGGGGCTGACTCCGAAATTTTTTATAGCTGAGCAATTTCAGAGGGAAAAAGAATTCACAAATTTTCAAAGGAAAGAAATCACAAATTACAAAAAGGGAATGAAATCCGGGGAGGCAGTCACAATCATACAATTACAAAGGGATTTTCAGATTACAGAGGACGTAAAAAGGGTCCAGGGACTGGGGGCCCCAAATTTAGATGGGTGAACTAGGTACAAGGTAAAAAACTCACAAGTTAAAAGGTAAAAGAAAGGTAATAAAATTACGTTTATACAGGCACAAACATGAAAAAATTTTAGTGTAATGAGCAATTTACACTTCCGCCCCGGTCACAACGTCATGATTTTTTAGTGCAAATATTGATTGTTTATCACAACACACACACACAACACACACACACACACCACACACACACACAAAACACACCACACACCACACACACACACACACACACATGAACACACACAACACCACAACCACACACACACCACCACACACACACACACACACACACACACACACACAACACAAACACCACACACACCTACAAAATCTCATCCACACAACCCCCA
>NC_069405.1:20688389-20724532 GCF_026875155.1 Cherax quadricarinatus | reverse complement strand
TTTTAGGGAGGCATCCTTTACTGTGCCTGGCTTCAACATTATTTTCTGCCAGCTTGAGTCTTCCATTGTAACGATTTAGGTCTGACTTTCCCCTGGGCTAACCTCATAGATTTGGTAAACTTCCTACCTGGGGGGATATTAAAAGGGAAAACTTTTTAATGTTCCCACGTCAGCAGAGATTTTGTTGCACAGTGACTGACGGGTATAATTCTATGATTTTCCCTCTGTAGAGACATTTAAAACGATCTTGTGAGCTATTCAGAACTACTTGAGCCGCCACTGAAACATCTTGGTACTCTAACCCAACAAATTTTCCATAAAAATTTGTACCTCCTTCAAAAACCATATTAATTACAATGTTCAAACTTCGTACACAAAACGTACTGCTCGCAGACTAGCCAGCCTATAGAAAAAAATCGTACCCCTGGAATGCTGAGGCTCTTCCAAACTGCCCTTGCGCTGCCAAAAACGTATGACAGAGCTGAGGCAAACAGACTGGGAAAAATTTTTTTTTCAATGGTCTTAATGCTCACACCCCACTTACCCGAGCATGGAGGACATAAATAGAATTAAGGTAACAGACTGGGCAGATCGGGCACCCTCTCCCTTACATAGGCGAATAAAGTTAGTCAGTGCTTGGGCGCTACATCTAGCTATGATAATCTTCCCAGTACCAACACAGGCAAATTAAATAACAAATATAATGCAAGGGAGAGACTTGTTTGCTGATGCTCAGAAAGGGGCGATGATGCAACTTCCTTTCACTAATTATAATTTGATGCAGACTAACTAAGGGCAACTCACGTCGCGGGAGGATGGTATTACTTACAACAACTCGAATTGCTGTTTTCGAGTACCAGGTAATACCATTACTTAAAATTATATAACATGAAGCTATTAACTTGCCCAACAGCTCATCTTCCCAAATTTCCTAACCCAATCAACAAAATGATTTCGCCCAATATCTCTTATACTGTTTGTGTAAAACATTTGAGAGAATGATTCTTAATCACCTCATTACAAAAATCAAATTTATTGTCTCCCCGGTTACATGGTTTCATGCATGGAAGAGCGTGCATCATTGCATAGCCAATTTCTCACTCTGCACACTGACAGCTCTTTACACTCCCTTCCTTGACCTTAAATCCGCTTTCGATGTAGCCAACCGACATGTAATCATTAGTGAACTTGCCAGAATGGATGTTGGAGGATGGCTTCTCCGCTGGATTAAAGGCTACCTGTCAAACAGAAAATCTTTCTGTGTTGTTCCAGGGACATAGAAGTGTAACTAAAGACTTTAAATTTTGGAACACCACAGGGAGGTGTGCTCAGTCCCACACTGTTCAATATTCTAATTAATGCATTACTTAATGCTATGCCTAGTCAGCCCCATCATTATGTGATTAGTTTTGCTGATGATATAATGATTCACACCACCGGTTTTCTCCAATACCCAAAACATTCTTAATCATGTACTAGCCTCGTGTCAGGACCTGGGATTGATAATCTCTACTGATAAAACAAAGATACTCAATAGGCGTCCTCCTCGACAGAGAGGGCACAGTTCGTCAGATCCAGTTGCATGATGGGTCTCTTCTAGAATATGTAAGCAGATACAGGTATCTAGGCTTTGAGGTTCCACTACTTGGACCTGTTGTAACAAGACTTTGTCCCCAATACAAAGAAAGACTAAGAGCACTTAGAGTTGTGGCTGGGTTTCACCCCAGGTATGGTGCTAATGTTAAAATTGTGAAAATGATGTATCTTGCTTATATTAGATCATTGGTTGATTATGCTGCGCCACTACTTGCTCTTGTGTCTGACTGGAAGCTTGGAGGGCTGGAAAAACTGCAGAACGAAGCAATGAGGATCATTTTAGGATGCCCTCGTACTGCCAAAATTTTAAATATGCAAAAAGAACTTGATATTCCAAGCATCAGAGATCGTGTTACTAAAAGAAATATCCTAATTGGGGTTAAATGCTCAGGCAAGCTCATTCAAACCCTGCACAGAAGCCCTCCAAACTTTCCTCAGCACTGGTGAACACTCCTCCAGATGGATCGAAAAAACTGGAACCGACCTCCGCATGAATCAGATACATGACTATGTCAAGTAAGGCAACAGCGGCATTTCTCCCCCCAGGGAATATTCCCCATTCCAAATTTACCATTCCTCCATTTCCCCCAAACTACTTCTTAAATCACAAACCAAAACTTCCCCTTTGGGAAGTCAAACATGAGGCCTTAAGCTGTATTGATAACTTAGTCACACAGCACACACTCTCGCAATTATTTACGCTGATGGTTCTGTTCACCAATCCACTGGTGCAGCTGGTAGTGCTGCTGTTGTCGACAGAGTGATGGCTCTCTTAAAGAAATTGGGCACGCATCAATAATTGGGCCTCTACCCTTCAGACAAAAACTGTTTGCCAAAACTCCTTGCACTGAAATGCATCTATGTATCAAAGTTTGACAGTTTAATTGTAACTGATTCTCTGTCATCCATAAATCCCTCTCAACTCATTAAGCATAAATTGTGGCATGCTTGGGTGTCCCGAAGCCAGACACAGGGATGGTAGGATTGTGGACAGTGGAGTCAGAGTGCACATGCTGTGGATTCCATCTCACATTGGTCTTCAGATGATGATAGAACTGATAAATTGGCTAAGCGTAGCTTTCAAAAGAGGAGTAGATTACAATCTTGGGTTGTCAGGTAGTAGTTTGAGAACAATAATACGAAAAGACTTCAACTGAAATTTTATGGACTTAAGGGTCAGGGAGATTGACACCAGTGAGTCCATCTATCATCATCTATCATGCAGGAGGAGCCACATGTCTATGGTGCATCCAACAAAATAAGCAGACTCTTGGATGTCACTACTGCCCGGCTCCGGCTGGGTTACAAGTATCTTTGGCAGGTTAAATCACCACCACCAGATGTAGACCAAACGAAATGTAAACTTTTCCAGATGGACTATTGTCACACCCTGCTCCCTTATGTACTGGAGTGTGATAAAATTAATGAATTTAGAAACAACTCACTCAGAAATGTTCAGAAATGGCAAAGTATTTTATCCACAGTGGTATATTGTAGACATCTGGAGAATACCCTGACTTTGCTAGCTGTAAATAAAGCATTACCACATGTGCTGATGTGTGCATGTGTGCATGTGGTGTGTGGTGTGTGTTTTGTTGTGTGTTTTTTGTGTTTGTGTGTGTGTGTGTGTGTTTTGTGGTGTGTGTGTGGGTGTGTGGTGTGTGTGTGTGGTGCATTCACCTAGTTGGGGATTGCAGGGTCGAGTCCAAGCTCCTGTGTGTTTACCTGGAGAGAGTTCGGGGGGCCAACGCCCCCGCGGCCCGGTCTGTGACCAGGCCTCCGGTGGATCAGAGCCTGATCAACCAGCTGTTGCGCGGCTACACGCAAACCAATACGAGCCACAGCCCGGCTGATCAGGAATGACTTTAGGTGCTTGTCCAGTGCTTGGGGTGTGTGTGTGGGGTGTGTGTGGGGTGTGTGTTGTGTGGTGTGTGTGTGTGTGTGTGTGTTTTTTGTGTGTGTGTTTGTGTGTGCTTGTATTTTTATGAGTGTGTGTGTTTTGTATGAGTGGGGTGTGTGTGTACTCACATATTTTTCACTCCACCTATTTGTGGTTGCAGGGTCGAGTCTTAGCTCCTGGCCCCACTCTTCACGGTTGCTCTTCACCGGTAAAAGAGTGTGTGTGGCGTGTGTGTGGATGAGATTGTGTATGTGGTTGTGTGTGGTGTGTGTGGGTGTGTGTTTTTGTGTTGTGTGTGTGTGGTGTGTGTTTTGTGGTGTGTGTGTGTGTGTGTGTGTGTGTGTGTTTTGTGTGTGCTACAATCAATATTTTGCATAATAACTATTACAGTTGTTGACTGGTGTGGAAGTGTGAATTGCTCATTTTCACTATAATTTGTTTGATTGTAGCCATGTATAAACGTAGTAACCATTCTTACAGTATACATTACCTTTTTTTAAACTTGTGAGTTCATTACCTTGTACCTAGTTCAGCCATCCAAACTTTGGGGCCCAGTCCTGGATCCATTACGTACCCTGTAATCTGTAAATCCTTTGTAACTTGTCATGATTGTGACTAGACCTCCCGGATTTTATTACCTTTGTAATTTTGAGTTCATTACCTTTGTAAATTGTTGAATTCATTACCTCTGTAACTTTCTCAGCTATCAAAACTTTGGGTCCAGTCCCTGGACCAATTATTACCTACTGTAATCTTTTGACTACCGCCCACAGGATGGGTAAAGGGGTGCATAATAAGATATTAAACTAACTAACTTTTAGCTGAAAATTAAGTTTTGTCTGAAAAACGTTCTAAACAAACCAAATCGTCAAGAAATCTTGGAAGAGCCTTTGAATTGTCGATATATGCCGAAAAATGTCATTTCGAGCAATTTTCAAACAATTTAAAATAATTACATATTTTAAAAAATTTATTCAAAAATTTATGAAATTCAGAAATAATATTTAATATTTCATATATTTTTTTAAAATTCTTGAATCCTTTAAAAAATTTGATAAATGTGCTAAAATGATGTTTTACTGAATAATTAAACATTTTAATTGGAATTAGTGCTGCAATTGAATTTTATTGCTAAAAGTAAGCTGAAAGATGATATTTTGGTGAAGTACTCTGTCAATACATATTTCAAGTGTGAAAATCTATATATTTAAGCGAGAAATAAGGTTTATGAAAAATGTTCTAATGCAACAAATCGTCGAAATAAGCAGTAAAACATCATTTAACACATTTTTTCCAATTTTTTGAATAATTCAAGCATTTTTAAAAAAATGTATAAAATATTCAAAATTATTTCTGAATTTCATCGAATTTTTTTTGTGTTTTTTTAAAAAATTTTAATTACTTTAAATTTTGAAAAAATGCTCATAAGATATTTTTTTTTAGCATATATCGGAAAAAAAGGTTTTTTTTTTTAACATTTTTGAAAAAACCGGATTTTTTTTTTTTTAGTTAAAATGTAATCACAAAAAAATTTCAGAAAAATATCTATTTAGTTACTTTCAGCTTAAAATTGATTTTAGTGTAAATTGAGAAAAAGTGTAAAAACCCTGTTTTTTCCCCTGAGTGTCAATATTGGTAACTCTCGAGAGACTGTGGCCCCCGAAGACCTTGAAAACGCACTGCGCCCCCAGGCCACCCCTTATTGCTGTGTCTGGGAAGGTGAATTCCCCTTCCTTGCCCCTTCTATTCACCGGTATCCTTTGCCCTCGCCAGTGTGAAACTCCTGTCAGTATGAGTATAGTGTTTGTTTTGACGTGTGATGGTGAAGGCAGATTTGAAACATATTTTAGTAAACAGGCAAAAAAAAAAAGAACGAGGCTTCCGAGAAAGCTTGCTGAAAGCAATACGTGGGCGCACACCCCCCCAAAAGCTTGGGTTAAATTTTCCCCTAACAACACTACAAGAGCCCAAAGTTAACGGGTTTTTTTCGAAGCTGTACAGAAATAGAAAAAACGATCAAGTTTGTCCCGATGAGGATAACTACGTCTTTGGCCTAATGAATCAGTTTTTATAACAAACTTCTCACTGGAATATGCCAACATCAAACTCCGAGCGCCCCACCAAGGGCCCAAAAGGCTTATTGCATCTATAACGTCAACAAGCATTGAATCCTAAATATCTGGTGTCGAGCAAGTTCAAGCCCTCGTACTTTCCAACGGTTGTATTAGCTGGGGGAGGGCCCGGGGGGCCCTTTGCCACGCTATTTCCCCCGCGCACCCCTCAACAACGCTATTACATTGCGTGTAAAACCCCCTCAACGTCGTGTTAAAAGTGTAACGCTGGGGCCACTTCCCAGGAAATCCCCATCTAAGTCCACGGGTGGCAGTGTTTCCCAATGCTCACCCCTCTGAAAGGTGTTATGATTGAAAAACAGCAACCTGTTGAAAAAGTTCATTGTAAGCCTCAGAGTAAGCGTCATACTGACTGCAGTGTGAGGCTGTTCCATCGCACCCAACCGACTTCCCCCTGTCCCCCTCTTTATGACTCCCCAGGACTACCAGGTACCTGGGATCTGAATACGGGCTCATGCCTGCCCTCAGACAATGGGGTTTGAGCCCCTCCCCTGGGGCATAAACGCCCCCACACTCGGCTGCAATACCAGCCTACTGAGCAGCTGACGTAGAAAACGGCTCAGCGACCGGACTTACGTTCCAGATTTTCCAAGTCTTCCCTGTGGATACAACCTGACTTTGCGCATAAAAGTACTGGAAACACAACAATTTCCCCTGAAACAACAATTTGAAAAACCAAGGAAAGTGTGTAAAGTGTACAATAACAAGATGTCAAAATTTGTGAAAGAAAGTAAAAGGTTGCGAACGGTGGTGGTGGTGTTTTAATTAGAAGAAATAATACTTGTTTTTGAAAACTAAGTGAGCTCATAATGAAGGTTTGGGTGTCAATGATGTTGTAATAGTGAGACCGTAAGGAAGGGTGGTGAAAGTGGATGAGGGCAATGGGTCTATAATGTTAGAAATAGTGGAGGTAATAAAAGTGGGGGTAAGAGTGTGATGAGGGGTGGTGTCTATAATGTTGGGGGGGTTTAAAAAGGGGGTTGGGGAATTTAACCTAACTTTGTTGAATAAATTTGTAAATGAAAAACACATGTTTTTTGTGGGCGGTGATGACGTTTGTGTTGGTGTATTTAGTGGAGGGGGGAAATGTGAGGGGGGTGTCACCATATACATTCACACAAAAAACGCGTTATGTCTGGGTTTACAAAGACCCCACGGGCCTTAAATGAGGTGCACTTACCAAACCTTTTTACAAGGGTGCACTGTTGACATTGAAAAGGTCTGCTATTTATATGAAAAATTTTTTTCATTATGGAAAAAACTCAAGATGATCCAGGACTACATAAGGGATAAAAAAACCGTATAAACTTTCTATATTAAGCTGGAATATTGATCACTTAGAAAAAGCTTCCTGCCTTCTCAAAAAGTAACACGACCTTGTGTTGTGGTCTACAAGAGTCCCGAGCCCCAAAAACCCCAACCCCCCTAAATTACCATCATTGTTGCTATAACCTCAAATCTACAACCTTGTGTTTATTTTAAAAAAATCGCTTCCCCTCAACTTTTGCACACAGAAAACGGGGGGCACAATATCCCGGTGTTAGGATTTATTAGGGAACTCTGCTCCTCCTTTTTAAATTTTTTAAATTTATTTTTGAGCTCCCAACTGTGCTTTTTCTGACCCTACCTTATTATTGGCGATTAAAATGCAGACAAAAAAGCATTGGAAACTCACGGGTTTGGTAATTAAGGCAATAACTGTTGTCACTCTTAAACGTCATGAAAATTCCCAAATTGTAGGGACCTTAAAACCCCCAAATATCTTGGAGGCACCTTATCTGTGCCTGGGCTTCAACATTATTCTGCCAGCTGTGAGTTTCCATTGAAACGATATCGTCTGTCATTTTCCTAGGCTAACTCACTAATTTGGGTAATACTACCCTTTCCTGGTGGGATATTCAAAGGGAAACGTTTTAATTTCCCACTGTCAGCATGATGACTTTGTTGACAAGTGCTGAGGGGTATAATTCCCTATGAGTGTTCCTTGTGGACTTTAAAAGATCTTGTGGCAGTATTAGAACTACTTAGAGCCGCCATAAAACATCTTGGTACCTAAACCCAAACAAACTTCCAAAATTAATCGTACCCTTTCAAAAACCAATTTATTAAAAGTTTCTAAATTTCGTCACTAAAGTATGCTCGCAGACTTGGGCCTACCCTATAGAAAACATCGTTCCCCCGGAAAGCTGAGGCTCTTTCCAAAAATGCCCTTGCTGCTGCCAGAGGGTTTTTGCAGAGCTGAGGCAAACAGACGGGGGAAAAATTTTTCAAGGTCTTAAAGTCACACCCCCTTAGCGGCATGGAGGGAAAAAAATAAATTAAGGGTAACAGAACTGGGGATCGCGCACCCTCATCCCTTACAAGGGGGAAAGGTTAGTCGTGCTTGGGCTGTACATCTAGCTATGATAATCTTCCCAGTACCACAAGGCAAAATTAAAAAACTTTTTGATGCAAGGGGGAAGATTGTTTGCTTGTGCTCAGCAAGGCAGATGATTGCAAATTCCTTTCACTAATTATGAACTTGATGCGCACTAGGGCACCAAAGGCTGGTGGGTGGATTACTTTCAACATACCAGATTGCTGTGTCGGGACCCGGGGAATCCTTACTTGAATTATATAAAAATGGCATGTAAAATTGGGCCAACGCCTCTCATTCCCAATTTCCCCAAACCCCAAACAACAAAATGCATTTCGCCCAATATCCTTTCTACTGTTTTTTTTAAAAAAATTGAGAGAATGATTTTAAACTCTCTTTTACAGAAAAAAAATTTTGTCCCCCGGTTACTTGGTTTCATGCATGGAAGGAGCGTGATATTGCTAGCCACATTTTTCACTCGCACATGACAGCTCATACATACCTTTCCCGACTTAAATCCGCTTTCGATGTAGCCCCGACTTATCATTATAACTTGCCAGAATGGATGTTGGAGGATGGGTTCCCGCGGGGTTAAAAGGGTACCTGTCAACAGAAAATCGTCTGTGTTGTTCCCGGGGCATAGAATGTAACTAAAGACTTTGAATTTGGGAAACCACAGGGGGGTGTGCTCAGTCCCACACGTTCAAAATTCTAAATTTAAAGCATTTCTTTAATGCTATGCCTATCAGCCCCTCTTATGTGTTGTTTTTTGATGATATAATGATTCACACCCCGGGTTCTCCAATACCCAAAACATCTTAATCAGTACTAGCCCCGTGTCAGGACCCGGGGTTATAAAACTTATGAAAAACAAAGATACTCAATAGGGGTCCTCCTCGACAGGAGGCACAGTTCGTCAGTCCGTTTATGATGGGTCTCTCTTGAATTGTAAGCAGTTTTCAGGTATCTAGGGTTTGAGGTTCCACTACTTGGCCCGTTGTAACAAATTTGCGCCCAAAAAAAAGAAAGACTAAGGCATTAGAGTTTTGGGCTGGGTTTCACCCCCGGGATGGGGCTAAGTTAAAATTGTGAAAATATGTATCTTGTTATATTAGATATTGGTTGATTATGCTGCGCCCCTACTTGCTCTTTGTCTACTGGAAAACTTGGAGGGGTGGGAAAAAATCAGAACGAAGCAATGAGGATCATTTTTGGATGCCCTCGTACTGCCAAAATTTTAAAAATGCAAAAAAAACTTGATATTCCCCAAACATCAAGATCGTGTTATAAAAGAAAAATCCCAATTGGGGGTTAAAATGCTCAGGCAAGCTCATTCAAACCCCCGCACAGAAGCCCTCCAAAAAATTTTTCCCCGATGGTGAAACTCCTCCCGATGGATCGAAAAAACTGAACCCCCCCCCCCCCACCCCCCCATGATCAGATCATGATCAGTCAATAAGGCAACAGCGGCACTTCTCCCCCAGGAATTTTACCCCATTCCAAACTCCATTCCCCATTTCCCCCCAAACTACTTTTAAAAACACAACCAAAATTGCCTTAAGCAAACATGAGGGCCTTTAAACTGTATTGTAACTTAGACCACAAAACACTCTCGCAAAATTTTTTTCGCTGAGGTTCTGTTTACCCAATCCATGGTGCGCTGGTAGTGCTGTGTTGTCGAACGGTGATGGCTTCTTAAAGAAAATTGGACCGCATCAAAAATTGGGGGCCTCTTCCTTCAGACAGAACTGTTTGCCCCTACTCCTTCAGAAATGCATCTATGACAAAAATTGAAGTTTAATTGTAAATGATTCTCTGTCATCCAAAATGCTCTCAATCATTAAGCATAATTGTGGCTGTTGTGTCGAAGAGACACAGGTATGGTAGGATTGTGGACAGTGGGTCAGAGGCACATGCTGTGGTTCATCTCAATTTGGGTTTTAGAGATGATAGAAATGATTAATTGGCTAAGCTGTATGCTTTCAATGAGGGAGAGATTACAATCTTTGGTTTTCAGGTGTAGTTTGAGAACAATATACGAAAAGAACTTAACTGAATTTTATGGGCTTAAGGGTGGGGGATTGAACATGAGTCCATCTATCTCGTTATCATGCAGGAGGACCATGTCATGGGATCAAAAAAATAAGCAGACTCTTGGATGTACTTGCCCCGGGTCCGGCTGGGTTTCAAGTATCTTTGGCAGGTTAAAAAACCACCACCAGATGTAACCAAACGAAATGTAAAATTTGCCCAAAGGATATTGCACACCTGCTCATTTGTATGGGGTGTGATAAAATTAATGAATTTAGAAAAAACTCACTAGAAAAGTTCAAGAAAAGGGAAAATATTTTATCCACAGTGGTATATTGAAGCATTTTGGAGAAATACCCCGACTTTGCTAGCTGTAAATAAAGATTACCCCAGTGTGCTTTTTCTTGTGCTGTTGTGGTTTTGTGTGTGTGTGTGTGTGTGTTTTGTGTTTTGTGTGTGTGTGTGTGTGTGTTTGTGTGTGTTGTGATTTACTAGTTAGATTGCGGGGTCGGCCAGCTCCCGTGTTTTACCCGGAGAAGTTGGGGGTCAACGCCCCCCCGGCCCGGGCTGTGACCAGGCCCCCCGGTGGATCAGAGCCTGTCAAACCAGGTGTTTCTGCTGCTCACCAAACCACGTAGAGCCACAGCCCGGGTATGGAATGACTTTAGGTGCTTGTCCGTGCTTGTGGGTTTTTTGTGTGTGTGTGTGTGTGGGGTGTGTGTGTTGGGGTGTTGTGTTTTTTGTGTTTGTTGTGGTGTGGTATGTGTATGGGGTGTGTGTGTTGTATGAGTGGTGTGTGTGTGTCTCACTATTTGCACCCCCTATTTGTGGTTGAAAGGGGTCGAGTCTTAGTTGGCCCCCACCCCTTCACCGTTGCTCTTCACCCGGGATGAGTGTGTTTTGCGTGTTGTGGGGGGGGGTTTTTGGGTTTTTTTGTATGTGTGTGTGGTGTGTTGTGTGTTTGTTTTTGTGTGTGTGTGGTGTGTGTGTGTGGGGTTTTGTGTGTGTGGTGGGTCAAAAAATCAAAATTTGCACTAATAACTCATTACGTTTGAGGGGGTGGGAAGTGTGAATTTTCATTCACTTAATTTGTTCATGATTTTAGCCATGTTTAAAGTACGTAACCATCCTTACAGTATACATTACCTTTGTAACTTGTGAGTTCGATTACCTGTACCTAGTCAGCCATCCAAACTTTGGGGGCCCAGTCCCCTGGATCCATTACTACCTCTGTAATCTGTAAATACCTTTGTAACTTGTCATATGTGACTAGACCTACCCGAGTCACATTACCTTTGTAATTTGTGAGTTCCATTACCTTTGTAAATTGTGAATTCATTACCTCTGTAACTTGCTCAGCTATCAAAACTTTGGAGTCCAGTCCTGGACTCAAATAATGTCCTATGTAATCTTTTGACTACTGCCCACAGGTGGTATGGGGTGCATAATAAACATATTAAACTAACTAACTAACTTATACTGAAAATTAAGTTTTGTCTGAAAACGTTCAAACAAACCAAATCAATAAAGAAATGCTTGAAAGAGCCTCGAACTTGTGCGATTAAGATGCCGAAAAATGTCATTTACGGAGCAATTTTCAACAATTTAAAATAGATTACATATTTTAAAAAATCATTCAGAATTCTATTGAAATTCGAAATAATATTTAATATATCATATATTTTTTAAAAATTTCTTGAATCCTTGAAAAACTTGATAAATGTCTAAAATGATGTTTTAAACTGAATAATTAACATTTTAAATTGGATTAGGTGCTGCAATTGAATTTATGCTAAAAGTAAGCTGAAAGATGTATTTTGGTGAAGTACTACTCCTGTCAATACATATTTCAAGTGTGAAAAACTAACATATTTTAAGCCGAGAAATAAGGTTTTTGAAAAGGTTCTAAATGTCAACAAAACGTCGAAATAAGAGTAAAAGATCATTTAACACATTTTTCCATTTTTTGAATAATCAAGCATTTTTAAAAAATGGGTATGAAATATTCAAAATTATTTTTGAATTTCATCGAATTTTGTGCGATTTTTTAAAAATTTTGTAATATACTTTAAAATTTTTGAAAAAATGCCCCGATAATGATAATTTTTTTAGCATATAATGACAATTAAAGTTTTTTTTTTAACATTTCTTGAGAAAGCCAGTATTATTATTCTTTTTAAGGTTAAAATATGTAATCACGAAAATATTCAGAAAATATATCATATTTTTAGCTTACTTCAAGCATAAAATTGAATTATTTCTGTAGTAAATGTGAAGAAAAAGTGTGAAAACCCATGTATTTTACCTGAGTAGTGCAATATTGGTAACTCTCGAGACGACTGTGCCCCCCTGAATGACCTTGAAAATCGCACTGCGACCCGCAGGCCACTAACACCCTTATTGCTGTGTCTAGCGAGGTGAATATCCCTCCTTTTCCCTTTCTATCACCCGGTATCCTTTAGCCCCATCGCCAGTGTGAAACTCCTGTCAGCATGAGTATAGCTGATGGTGTTGATGTAGATGATGGTGAAGGCAGATTTGAAAGATATTTTAGTAAACAGGCTCGGAAAAAAGAACGAGGCTTCCAGAGAAAGCTTGCTGAAAGCAATACAGTGGGCGCACACCCCCCAAAGCTGTCAGGTTAGATTCCCTAACAACAATGATCAGAGACCAAGTGTAACTGGCTTTTTTCGAAGCTAGTACAGACAACCAGAGAAAACGATCAAGTTGTCCACAGAGATGGATAACTACGTCTTGTGCCTGATGAATCAGCATTTATAAACAAACAATCTCACTCGCGAAATATGCCAACATCAAACTCCGTCACCCCACCAGGGCACATAAAGTGCTTATTGTCATCTAAACGTCAACAAGCACTGAATATCCTCAATATCTGGTTGTCAGAGCAAGTTGCAAAGCCCTCGTCGACTTTCCAAGCGGTCTGAATTAGCTGAGTGGACTGGCCAGGGACTCTGCCACGCTATATTCACTCCCTCCGCAGCCCTCAACAGACGCTATTACAATTGCAGTGTACAGACCTCCTCAATGTCGATGTATAAGTGTACAACGCTGGGGCCACATTGCCAGGAAAATGAGCCCATCTAAGTCACACTGTGTGCAGTGTGTGCCAATGCAGCACCTTTTCAGAAAGGTGTATGATATGCAAACAGCAACAGACTGTTGCTAAACAATGTATCAATGTAAGACCTCAGAGTCACAGCAGCTCAAACTGATCTGCAGTGTGAGGGATGATCGCATCCAGCCAACCGCACTTCACCACTGTACCCCTCATTATGACTCCCCCGGACTACCAGTTACCTCGATTCTTAATACAGGCTCATGGGGCCCCCTGCCCTCAGACTGGGGTTGAGCAACCTCACCTGGGGAGCACGTCAACAGACCCCCATCACGTCCGGCTGTCCAATACCCGCCTAGCTGAGTCAGCTGACAAACAGCCAACGAGCTCAGCTGACCGGACTTCACTCTCCAGTATTTCCCAAGTCTTGCTCCTGTGGTATACAACCTGACGTCGCGCATAAAAGTACTGGAAACACAACATTTTATCCTAAAACAACAACTTGAACAACACAAGGAAAGATTGATAGAGTGTACCAATAACAAGATTGTCACAATTTGTGAAAGCAAGTATAAGGTTGCTGAACAAGGTGGTGGTGGTGTTCTTACTTACAGTAATGACGAATATTGTGTTTGATACTATAGTGAGCATCATAACAAGGCTATGGTGTCAATGAAGTTAAGTAAATAGTGATGACCATAATGGAAGTGGTGTGAAGAGTGGTGAGGTATGGAATGGTGTCTATAGTTAGTAATAGATGATGAGCGTAATATAAGTGGTGGGAAGATGTGATGAGAGAGGTGGTGTCTAAATGTTTATGTAATTAGTGATGACGTAATAATAAGTGTGGTGCAGAGTGTGGATGATGGTAACCACATAGACATTAATGTTGAATAAAATACTGTTGAGAATGTAAATGAACACAATGTTGGTAGTGGTGCCTGGTGTATGACCAGTTTGTAATTGCGTGTAAGTTAGTGAGGAGGGAATGTGATGGTGGTAGTCACCTATCATACATTCACACATAAACAGCGTCATGCTCTGTGGTATTTACGAAGACTCCCACGAGGCCTTACAACTGGAGTGCACTTAACAAACTCATGTACAAGGGTAAGCAGTGGTTACATTGATAAGTCTGCTATTTATAATGAAAAAATTTTTTCATTATGCTGCTGAAACTCAAGAATGGATCCCAGGACTACTATAATGGATCTAAACTCGTATATATAAAAACTTTCTGATATTAAGAAGCTGGAATATTGCATCACTAGAAAAAGACTTCTGACCTTCATCATAAAGTAACCACCCGTACCCATTGATGTTGTGGTGTCCTACAGAGGAGTGCAGAGTCCCTGAAAAATTCCCCACACCCTAAATTTCCATCATTTGTTGCATACCCACCTCAATCTACGAACTCATGTGTTCTAAATATTAAAATAAATCTCTTCCCCATCAACTTCTTTGCACACAAGAAAAACAGAGGGGCTACACTATCCCGGTGTTAGATTTATATAGGGAACTCTGCTCTCTCAACATATTTAACTTGTATGCTCCTGCTGATATATTTTAATTATTTGGAGCTCCCAACTTGTGCTTATCGACCTACTGCTTATTAATGGGGGGCGATTACAATGCGAGACAACAAAGCATTGAAACTCACCAGTTTGGTAATCATAATGGCAATCACTGTTGTCACTCTTAAACAGTCATGATAATGTTCCAAATTGTAGGAGACCTTGAACCCAAACATATCTATGTGAGGCGTTCCTTGATCTGTGCCTGGGCCTTCAACATTACTTCTGCCAGCTGTGAGTCTTCCAATTGAATAACAGATATAGCGTCTAATCATTCCTAGGATAACCTCATAGATATTGGTAAAACTATCCTTCCTAGGGATATTTCAACAGAAAACGTTTTAATGTTCCCACTGATCATCATGATGAACTTGTTTGCACATGTGCTGACTGACCGGTTATATAATTCCTTGAGTGTTTCCTCTGTAGAGATCCTTTAACAATGATCTTGTGAGCAGTATCAGAACTAACTTAGACGTCCGCCCACTTGAAACCCCTTGGTACTCTAAACCCAACAAACTCCATAATAACGGTACCATCCTTCAAAAACCATACCTTATTACACAATGATTCTAAACTTCGTACACTGAAAACGTACTGCTCCGCAGACTAGGTCCTACCTATAGAAAACATCGTAACCCCTGGAATGCTGAGGCTCTCAAACTGCCCTTGCCTGCTGCCAGAGAGCGTATGACAGAGCTGAGGCAAACAGACTGGGAGAAAAAAATAATTTGTCCATCGGTCATAATGCTCACACCACCACTTAGCCGAGCATGGGGACATAAATAGAATTAAGGGTAACAGAACTGGGCAAGATTGCGCACCCTCATCCCTTACATAGGGCGAATGAGTTAGTCAGTGCTTGGGCTGCTACATCTAGCTATGATAATCTTCCCAGTACCACAACAGGGCAAAATTAATTAACAAATATGAGCAAGGAGATGACTTGGTTTGCTTTTATGCACAGCAAGGCAGATGATTGCAACATTCCATTTCACTAAATTATGAACTTGATGCAGCACTAACTAAGGGCAACTCCCACGCGCCTGGTGAGGATGGAATTACTACATACTCAGATGCAGTGTAGAGTACCAGGTAATCTATTACATGAATTAAACAACCAAATAGACTATTTAACTTGGACCAACAGCCTCAATCATTCCAATTCCTAAGCCCAATCAACAAAATGCATTTCGCCCAATATCACTTACTATAGCGCTTGTGTAAAACTTTTGAGAGAATGAATCTTAATCGTCTCTTGCACAGAATCAAAAAATTTATGTTCCCCCGTTACATGTTTCATGCATGGGAAGGAGCGTGCATCATGCATAGCCACATTTCTCACTCGCACACTGACAGCTCATACACTACCTTCCTTGTCCTTAAATCCGCTTCGATGTACCACCGACATGGTAATAATTAGTGACGTGCCAGAATGGATGTTGGAGGATGGCTTTCTCCGCTGGATTAAAGGCACCTGTCCCCCAAAACAGAAAATCGTCTGTGTTGTTCCAAGGACATAGAAGTGTAAACTAAAGAATTTGAATTAGGAACAACACCACGGGGAGGTGTGCTCATCCCACACAGTTCAATATTCTAATTAATTGCATTACTTAATGCTATGCTAGTCAGCCCCATCATTATGTGATTTAGTTTTGCTGATGAAATAATGATTCACAACACCACCGGATTCTCCAATACCCACAAACTTCTTAATCATGGTACTATCCTCTTGTCAGGACCGGGGTTGATATATCTCTACTGATAAAACAAAGATACTCAATAGGCCGTCCTCCTCGACAGATGAGCACATTTCGTCAGATCCAGTTGCATGATGGTCTCCTTCTAAATATGTAAGCAGATACAATGTAATCTAGGCTTGAGGTTCCACTACTTGGAGACCTGTTGTAACAAGACTTTGTCGCAATACAAAGAAAGACTAAGAGCACTTAGAGTTGTGGCTGGGTTTCACCCCAGGTATGGTGCTAATGTTAAAATTGTGAAAATGATGTATCTTGCTCATATTAGATCATTGGTTGATTATGCTGCGCCACTACTTGCTCTTGTGTCTGACTGGAAGCTTGGAGGGCTGGAAAAAACTGCAGAACGAAGCAATGAGGATCATTTTAGGATGCCTCGTACTGCCAAAATTTTAAATATGCAAAAAGAACTTGATATTCCAAGCATCAGAGATCGTGTTACTGAAAGAAATATCCTAATTGGGGTTAGTATGCTCAGGCAAGCTCATTCAAACCCTTGCACAGAAGCCCTCCAAACTTTCCTCAGCACTGGTGAACACTCCTCCAGATGGATCAAAAAACTGTAACCGACCTCCGCATGGATCAGATACGTGATCTATGTCAAGTAAGGCAACAGCGGCACTTCTCCGCTCCATGGAATATTACCCCATTCCAAACTACCATTCCTCCATTTCCCCCCAAACTACTTCTTAAATCACAACCAAAACTTCGCCTTGAAGCCAAACATGAGGCCTTAAGCTGTATTGATAACTTAGTCACACAGCACACACTCTCGCAAATTATTTACGCTGATGGTTCTGTTCACCAATCCACTGGTGCAGCTGGTAGTGCTGCTGTTGTCGTACAGAGTGATGGCTCTCTTAAAGAAATTGGAGCACGCATCAATAATTGGGCCTCTACCCTTCAGACAAAACTGTTTGCCATACTCCTTGCACTGAAATGCATCTATGTATCAAAGATTGACAGTTTAATTGTAACTGATTCTCTGTCATCCATAAATGCTCTCAATCATTAAGCATAAATTGTGGCATGCTTGTGTCAGTACCAGACACTGGTATGGTAGGATTGTGGACAGTGGAGTCAGAGTGCACATGCTGTGGATTCCATCTCACATTGGTCTTCAGATGCATGATAGAACTGATAAATTGGCTAAGCTGTATGCTTTCAAGAGGGGAGTAGATTACAATCTTGGCTTGTCAGGTAGTAGTTTGAGAACAATAATACGAAAAGAACTTCAACTGAATTTTATGGACTTAATGCTCAGGGAGATTGACACCAGTGAGTCCATCTATCATCACTCTATCATGCAGGAGGAGCCACATGTCTATGGTGCATCCAACAAAATAAGCAGACTCTTGGATGTCACTACTGCCCGGCTCCGGCTGGGTTACAAGTATCTTTGGCAGGTTAAATCACCACCACCAGATGTAGACCAAACGAAATATAAACTTTGCCAGATGGACTATTGTCACACCCTGCGTCATTATGTACTGGGGGTGTGATAAAATTAATGAATTTAAAAACCATCTCACTTGGTTTGTTCATGAAAGGGAAAATTTTTTATCCAAGATGGATATTGAACCCAATTTTGGTGAGGTAGATTTGAGCTAATAAAAAAGATTAACCAATTTATGGGCTTGGGCTCAGGGAGTTGGGTGGTTTTTGTTTGGGGGGTGTCTATGGTGCATCTTGGTTTGGGGTGTCATTTGGGTTGGCTGGGTTGTCTTTGGCGGTTTCACCCACCAGTTAAAAAGATTGCAGGGGTCAGTCACAACCCTGGTTTTACTGGAGGGGAGTTTGGGGTAAACCCCCCGTGCGGTGGAAAATTTTATCCCCTGGTTTTTCAGAGCATTTGAAAAACCCACGCTGGCTGAATAAAATTTACAAGGTGCTTGTCGTGTCTTGTGTTGTGTGTGTGTGTGTGTGTGTGTGTGTGTGTTGTGTTTGGTGTGTGTGTGTGTGTGTGGGGTGTTGTGTGTGTGTTTGTGTGTGGTGTTATTTTGAATTGGGGGTGGTAATTGTTTTTACTGAGGGGGTTGGGTAACCCCCCCTTTTGTACCACCTTTTGGTGGTTGAAGGGTTCAAAGGTTTTGCTCTCCGCCCTACGGGGCTCTTCAGGTATTAGGTGTTGCAGTGCTTGTTTTTGGTGGTTGTGTTGTGTGTGTGTGTGTGTGTGTGTTGTGTGGTGTTTGTGTGTTGTTGTGTGTGCGTGTGTGTGTGTGGAGTGTGTGTGTGTTGTGTTGAGTGGGTGTGTGTGTGAATTTTGACTTGGGGTTGGTGGGTTGTTGTTTAGTTGTTGGTTGTGTGTGTGCTGTGTGTGGAGGGTGTGTGTGTGTGTGTTGTGTGTGTGTGTGTGTGTGTGTGTGGTGTGTGTGTGTGTGTGTGTGTGTGTTGTGTGTGTGTGTGTGTGACTCAACAATCAATATTTGCACTAATAACTCTTTTACAGTTGTGACCGGGTGTGGAAGTTTTAATTGCTCATTACACTATAATTTGTTCATGATTGTAGCCATGTATAAAATTTAACCTCAGTTTTCATTACCTTTGTAAACTTGTGAGTTCATTCCCTTGTACCTAGTTCAGCATCCAAAACTTTGGGGCCCAGTCCTGGATCCATTTGTACCTCTGTAATCTGTAAATACCTTTGTAACTTGTCATGATTTTTGACTAGACCTACCGGAGTTCATTACCTTTGTAATTTGTGAGTTCATTACCTTTGTAAATTGTGAATTCATTACCTCTGTAACTTGCTCAGCTATCAAAACTTTGGGTCAGTCCCTGGACCAATTATGTACCTCTGTAATTTTTTGACTACCGCCCACAGGATGGGTAGGGGGTTTGCATAATAAACATATTAAACTAACTAACTAACTTTTAGCTGAAAATTAAGTTTTTTCTGAAAAAACGTTCTAAAAAAACCAAATCGTCAAGAAATGCTTGGAAGACCCTCGAATTGTCGTTTATATGCCAAAAAAAGTCTTTTTTCGAGCAATTTTCAACATTTAAAATATATTACATTTTTTTTAAAAAATCTTTTCAAAAATTCTATGAAATTCAGAAATAATATTTAATATTTCAATATTTTTTTAAAAATTCTTAACCCTTAAAAAACTTTGATAAATGTGCTAAAATGATGTTTTACTGAATAATTAACATTTTAATTGGAATTAGTGCTGCAATTGAATTTTTTGCTAAAAGTAATTTGAAAAGATGATATTTTGGTGAAGTACTCTGTCAATACATATTTCAAGTGTGAAAATCTATTTATTTAAGCGAGAAATAAGGTTTTATGAAAAGTGTTCAAAATTGCAACAAATCGCCCGAAATAAGCAGTAAAATTAATTTTTTCCAATTTTTTAAACATTTTTTTAATTTTTTTTTAATTTACAAGATTTTTTAAAAATTTGAAATATTTAAAATTTTACTGAAATTTCATTTCGCAATTAAATTTTTTTTTTTAAAAATTTTAATAAAATTTTTTTATAAATATGTAATAAAAAATTTCGCATATCATATTTATTTTTTGGGCAAAAATTTTTTGGAAATTTTAAAAGTTTTTTTTTTTAAATTTTTGAAAAACGGATTGGCCCCTTTTAGTTAAAAATGAATCACCCAATAAATTAATTCGGGAAAAATTCATTGTTTCTTTCCCCTTTTCAGCATAAATTGTATTGAGTTATAGCTGATGGTGTTGCCCGTAGATGATGGTGAAGGCAGATTTGAAACATATTTAGTAAACAGGCTCGGAAAAAAGAACGAGGGGCTTCCAGAGAAAGCTTGCTGAAAGCAATACAGTGGGCGCACACCCTCCCAAAGCTGTCAGGTTAGATTTCCCTAACAACACTGATAAAGAGACCAAGTGTAACTGGTTTTTCGAAGCTAGTAAGAAAACCCTAGAGAACGATCAAGTTTGTCCACGATGAGGATAACTACGTCTTTGTGCCTAATGAATCAGCATTTATAGACAAACTTCTCACTCGCGAATATGCCACATCAAACTCCGAGCAGCCCCACCAAGGGCACATTAAAGTGCTTATTGTCATCTATAACGTCAACAAGCATTTGGGAATCCTCAATATTGGTTTTCAGAGCAAGTTGCAAGCCCTCGTCGACTTTCCAACGGCCCGATATTAGCTGAGTGGACTGGCCAGGGGACTCTCCCACGCTATATTCACTCCCGCCAGCCCTCAACAGACGCTATTACATTGCATTGTACAGACCTCCTCAACGTCGATGTTATAAGTGTCAACGCTGGGGCCACATTGCCAGGAAATGCCCATCTAAGTCACACTGGTGTGCATGTGTGCCAATGCTCATCCTTCTAAAAGGTTTTTATGATATGATCAAACAGCAACAGACTGTTGCTAAACAATGTTCAATTGTAAGCCCTTTCGGGAGTCACAGCAGCTCATATGACTGCAGTGTGAGGGCTGATCCCCATCGCAGCCAACCGCACTTCACCCTGTACCCCTCATTATGACCCCCAGGACTACCAGGTCCCTCGAGTCTGAATACTGGCTCTCCCTTTGCCCTCAGACAAGGGGGTTTTGAGCACCTCACCTGGGGAGCACGTCAACAGACCCCATCACGTCGGCTGTCAATACCAGCCTAGCTGAGTCAGCTGACAGTCACCCAAACGACCCTCAGCTAAACGGGACTTCACGTTCTCCAGATGTTCCAAGTCTTGCTCCTGTGGTATACAACCTGAGTCGCGCATAAAAGTACTGGAAACAAACAATTTCTCCTGAACAAAAACTTGAACAACACAAGGAAAGATTTTGTAAGTGTACCAATAACAAGATTGTCCACAATTTGTGAAAGCAAGTAAAAGGTTGCTGAACAAGGTGGTGGTGGTTTCTTAATTACAGTAATGACAAATATAATACTTGGTTTTGATAACTATAGTGAGCTTCATAATGAAGGTTATGGTTTGTCATGATGTTAGTAAAAATGATGACCGTAATGGAATTTGTGGTAAAGAGTGTGATGGGGCAATGGTGTCTATAATGTTAGTAATAGTGATGAGCGTAATATAAGTGGTGGTGAAGAGTGTGGATGAGAGCGGTGGTGTCTATAATGTTAGTAATAGTGATGAGCGTAATATAAGTGGTGGTGCAGAGTGTGATGAGGTTAACCACATAGACATTAATGTTGAATACAATACTGTTGATAAATGTAATGAACCAAGTTGGTAGTGGCGCTGGTGATGACAGTTGTAGTTTTTGCGTGTAATGTTAGTGGAGGAGGGAATGTGATGTGGTGGTGTCACCTATCATACATTCAACATAAACAGCCATGCTCTGGGTTTACGAAGACTCCACGAGGCCTTACAACTGGAGGTGCACTTAACAAACTCAGGGACAAGGGTAGCACTGTTGACTTTGATAAGGTCTGCTATTTATTTGAAAATTTTTTCATTATGCTGAGAAACTCAAGATGATCCCAGGACTACTTTTTAATGGTTTCAAAATCGTATAAACTTTCTATATTAAGCTGGAATATTGCATCACTTAGAAAAAGACTTCCTGCCTTCTTTCATAAAGTAACCACGGAACCCATTGATGTTGTTGTCTAAAAGAGTGCAGAGTCCCTGAAAAATCCCAACCCCTAAATTACCATCATTTGTTGCATATAACCTCAAATCTACTAACTCTTGTGTTCTATATATTAAAAAATCGTTCCCCATCAACTTCTTGCACACAAGAAAACAGAGGGGCTACAATTATCACGGTGTTAGGATTATATTAGGGAACTCTGCTCTCAACATATTTAACTTGTATGCTCCTGCTGATAAATTTAATTATTTGGACTCCCAACTTGTGCTTATTCTGAGCCTACTCTTATTATTGGCGATTACAATGCGAGACACAAAAGCTTTGGGAAAACTCACAGTTTGGTAATCATAATGGCAATCAACTGTTGTCACTCTTAAACAGTCATGATAATGTCCAAATTGTAGGTGACCTTGAACCCAACTTTATCTATGGAGGCGTCCTTGATCTGTGCCTGGGTTTTTAAATTACTTCTGCCAGCTGTGAGTCTTCCATTGTAACAGAATATAGCGTTGATCATTTCCTAGGCAAACCCTCACTAGATATTGGTAATACTATCCTTCCTGGTGGGATATTCAAACGGAAACGTTTTAATGTTCCCACTGATCAGCATGATGATTTTGTTGCACATGTGATGACGGGGTATAATTCCTATGAGTTTTCCCTTTTGTAGAGACCTTTAAAATGATCTTGGGGAGCAGTATTCAGAACTACTTAGAGCCGCCACTGAAACCTCTTGGTACTCTAAACCCAACAAACTTCCCATAAAAATTCGTACCTCCTTCAAAACCATACTTATTACAATGATTCTAAACTTCGTACACTGAAACGACTGTCGCAGACTAGGCCTAGCCTATAGAAAACATCGTACCCTGGAAATGTGAGGCTCTTCCAAACTGCCCTTGCTGCTGCCAGAGAGGTATGACAGAGCTGAGGCAAAAAAAACTGGGAAAAATTTGTCAACGGTCTTAATGCTCACACCCCACTTAGCCGAGCATTGGAGGGACATAAATAGAATTAAAGGGTAACAGAACTGGGCAGATCGCGCACCCTCATCCCTTACATAGGGCGAATGAGTTAGTCAGTGCTTGGGCTGCTCATCTAGCTATGATAATCTTCCCAGTACCACACAGGCAAAATTAAATAAAAAAATATGATGCAAGGGAGAGACTTGTTTGCTTTATGCTCAGCAAGGCGATGATTGCAAAAATTCTTTTTACTAATTATGAACTTGATGCAGACTAACTAAGGGCAACTCCACGTCGCCTGGTGAGGATGGTAATTACTAAACATACTCAGATTGCTGTGTCGAGTACCAGGTAATCCATTACTTGAATTATATAACATGAGCTATGTAACTTGGACCCCTCAATCTTCCAAAGCCTCCAAAACATTTCCCCCAAAATTTCCTTTTAAACCAAAAACATTTTAAAATGCATTTCGTCAAACAATTTTGTCTCCCCGGTTACATGGTTTCATGCATGGAAGGAGCGTGCATCATGCATAGCCACATTTCTCACTCTGCACACTGACAGCTCATACAAATACCTTCCTTGACCTTAAATCCCCTTTCGATGTAGCCAACCCACATGTAATCATTAGTGAACTTTCCAGAATGGATGTTGGAGGATGGCTTCTCCGCTGGATTTTAAAAGGGTACCTGTCAAACAGAAAATTTGTTTCTGGTTGTTCCAGGGGACATAGAAGTGTAACTAAAGACTTTGAATTAGGAACACCACAGGGAGGTGTGCTCAGTCCCACACTGTTCAATATTTAATTAATGCATTACTTAATGCTATGCCTAGTCAGCCCCCCTCATTATGTGATTAGTTTTGCTGAGATATAATGATTCAAAACCACCGGGTTCTCCAATACCCAAACATCTTAATCATGTACTAGCTCGTGTCAGGACCTGGGGTTGATAATCTCTACTGATTAAACAAAGATACTCAATAGGCGTCCTCCTCGACAGAGAGGCACAGTCGTCAGATCCAGGTTGCATGATGGGTCTCTTCTAGAATATGTAAGCAGATACAGGTATCTAGGCTTTGAGGTTCCACTACTTGGACCTGTTGTAAAAAGAATTTGTCGCCAATACAAAGAAAGACTAAGAGCACTTAGAGTTGTGGCTGGGTTTTACCCCAGGGATGGTGCTAATGTTAAAATTGTGAAAATGATGTATCTTGCTTATATTAGATCATTGGTTGATTATGCTGCGCCACTACTTGCTCTTGTGTCTGACTGGAAGCTTGGAGGGCTGGAAAAAAAACTGCAGAACGAAGCAATGAGGATCATTTTTAGGATGCCCTCGTACTGCCAAAATTTTAAATATGCAAAAAGAACTGATATTCCAAGCATCAGAGATCGGTTACTAAAGAAAATCCTAAATTGGGGTTATATGCTCAGGCAAGCTCATTCAAACCCCTGCAAGAAGCCCTCCCAAACTTTTCCTCAGCACTGGTGAACACTCCTCCAGATGGATCAAAAAAAATGAACCGACCTCTGCCATGAATTTAGATACTGATCTATGTCAAGTAGGCAACAGCGGCACTTCCCGCTCCATGGAATATTACCCCCCTTCCAAACTACCATTCCCCATTTCCCCCCAAACTACTTCTTAAATCACAACCAAAACTTCGCCTTGAAGCCAAACATGAGGGCCCTTAAGCTGTATTTTATAACTTAGTCACACAGCACACACTCTCGCAAAATTATTTTCGCTGATGGTTCTGTTCACCAATCCACTGGTGCAGCTGGTAGTGCTGCTGTTGTCGTAAAGAGTGATGGCTCTCTTAAAGAAATTGGAGGGACGCATCAATAATTGGGCCTCTACCCTTCAGACAAAACTGTTTGCCATACTCCTTGCACTGAAATGCATCTATGTATCCAAAAATTGACAGTTTAATTGTAACTGATTCTCTGTCATCCATAAATGCTCTCAACTCATTAAGCATAAATTGTGGCATGCTTGTGTCAGAACCAGACACTGGTATGGTGGATTGTGGACAGTGGAGTCAGGTGCACATGCTGTGGATTCCATCTCACATTGGTCTTCAGATGCATGATAGAACTGATAAATTGGCTAGCTGTATGCTTTCAAAGAGGGAGTAGATTACAATCTTGGCTTGTCAGGTTTGTAGTTTGAGAAAAAATAATACGAAAAGAACTTCAACTGAATTTTATGGACTTAAGGGTCAGGGAGATTGACACAGTGAGTCCATCTATCATCACTCTATCCCTGCAGGAGGAGCCACATGTCTATGGTTGCATCCAACAAATAAGCAGACTCTTGGATGTCATACTGCCCGGCTCCGGCGGGTTACAAGTATCTTTGGCAAGGTTAAATCACCACCACCAGATGTAGACCAAACGAAATTAAACTTTGCCAGATGGACTATTGTCAACCTGCGTCATTATGTACTGGGTGTGTAAAATTAATGAATTTAGAAACAACTCAAATCAGAAATGTTCAAGAAATGGCAAAATTATTTATCCACAGTGGTTTTATTGCAGACATTCTGGAGAAAAATACCCGACTTTGCTAGCTGTAAATAAAGCATTACCACATTGTTGTGCATGTGTGCATGTGGTGTGTGTGTGTGTGGTGTTTGTGTGTGTGTGTGTGTTGTTTGTGTTTGGTGTGTTTGTGTTGTGTGGTGTGTGTGTGTGTGTGTGTGTGGCATTCACCTAGTTGAGATTGCAGGGGTCGAGTCCAAAGCTTTCCCGTGTGTTTACCTGGAGAGAGTTCCGGGGGTCAACGCCCCCGGGCCCGGTCTGTGACCAAACCCCCTGGTGGATCAGAGCTGATCAACAGGCCCGGCTGCGGAAACGACCAGTCGGCCAGGGCCCGGTGATGGTGTTTGTGTTGTAGTGTTGGTGTGTGTGTGTGTTTTGTGGGGGTGTGTTGTGTGTGGTGTGTTTGTGTGTGTTGGGTTTGTTTTGTGGTGTTTTATGTGTTGGAGTGTGTATTGTGTATGAGTGGGTGTGTGTGTTGTACTCACTATTTGACTCACCTATTTGTGGTTGAAGGGGTTTGAGTCTTAGCTCCTGGCCCCACCCCTTCACCGGTTGCTCTTCACCGGTATGAGTTGTGTTTCGTGTGTGTGGATGAGATTGTGTATGTGTGTGTGGGGTGTGTGGTGTGTGTGGTTTTGTGTGTGTGTGTGTGTGTTTTGTGTGGTGTGTGTGTGTGTGTGTGTGTGTGTGTGTGATAAAACAAAATTTTGTTTTTGTGTGTGGGTGTGTGTGTGTTGTTTTTTTTTGTGTTCTGTTTTGCTGTTGTGTCCCCGTTCTTCCTTTGTTTTGGTTTTTTTGTTGTTGTTTTTGGGGCCCATCAAAATTTGACCCTTTAACTCATTACTTGTAAAGGGTTTATGGATGTAATTTTCATTACCTTGTAATTTGTTCATATTGTACCTGTAAAATAGTATTCATTACCTTTGTAACTTGTAGTTCAACCTTTGGGGACCTAAATTAGCCTCAACTTTTGGGGCCCCAGGTTATGGTCCCTTAGTACTTTAACTTAAACCTTTTGCTAATTAGTTTTGGCTAACCTTACAACCAAGCGAAAATTAATACCTTTGTATTTGGATTCATTACTTTTAAATTTAAAAAATTATTACCTTTTTAAAAACCCCATTCAAAAACTTTGAATTCCCGTTAAATTTATTATTTTTAAAAATTTTGAATCCGAAGGAAAAGGTAAAAGGGGTTTATAATAAACATTTAAAATTAATACTAATTAATTTTAGCTAAAGTAAATTAAGTTTTTTTGAAGACCCTTTTAAACAAACAATGTAAAAATTTGGGAAAAGGTGTGGAAAAATTTTCTAAATGCCAAAAATCTCGAAAAACAATTTAAAAAATTTAAAATTTTTCAATTTTTAATATTCATTAAAAATTTATGAATTCAAAATAAAATTTTAATTTCATAATTTTTTTAAAAAATTTTTTTTAAAATGTAAAACTTTAAAATTTTGAAAAAATGTCGAATAATTAATTTTTTTGGATTATTCGGCAATAAATTTTTTTTTTAAACTTGAAAGATGATTTTTTTTTTAAGTTAAAATTTTAATACATAATTTTAAGAAAAAATCTTATTTTTTAAACATAAAAGTTTTTTAAAATGTAAAAGAACAAAGTGTGAAAAACAGTATTTTAACCATTTTTCAAATTTTTGAAAATTCCCCAAGAAATTTTTTAAAAAAGCATGGAAATATCAAAATTTTTCCCGTTTCATGAATTTTTATTTTTAAAAATTTGTTATCCTTTAAATTTGAAAAAATTTTCGATATATAGTGATTTTTTAGCAATTAACGCAATTTGAAATTTTTTTTTAAACATTTTTTGGAGAAAAGCGGTTTTTTCCAGAAAATTGTAACAAAATACATGGGGACAAAATGTCATTATTTCTACCCATATAGAGGAAAGTGAATGGTTTTTGAACTAGTAAGAACAGAGAAACATAATTTTAGTAAACAGGCTTTTTTTAAAAAAAAACAGCATTAAGGGAAAAAATTTCCCCGGAAAGCCCAAATCAATGGCACCCCCCAAAGCCTTTAAGGTTAGATTTCTAACAACACTGAAACTCAAAGGGAGACCAAGTTAACCCCCGGGTTTTCCAAGGCTATTACAGTACCCGGAGGGACATCCCCGTTTTCCCCGGAGGAAACTACGTTTTTGGGTTCCCCTAATAAATCACTTTTTATGGGAAAAATTTTCCCCTTCGCAAATTATGCCAACATCAAAACTCCGAGCAGCCCCCCCCAAGGGAAAAAAAAAGGGGGCTTATTGTCATCTTAACGTAAACCAAGTTTTTAAACCCTCAAAAACTTGGTGTCAAGCAATTTGAAAGCCCTCGTCGATTTTTCCAACGGTCCGTTTATTAGTTGAGGGGGACGGGCCCAGGGGACTCCCCACGCTTTTATTCATCCCGCGCAGCCCTCAACGGGACGCTTTTTTAATTGCATTTTTCCCGACCTCCTCAACGTCGTTTTTTATAAGTGTCAACCCCCTGGGGCCACATTGCCGGGAAATGCCCATCAAAGGTCCCCACTGGTGGGGCAATGTGTGCCAATGCTCACCCCTTCTGAACGGTGTTATGTTTTGATCAAAACAGAAACGACTTTTCCCTAAAAAATGTATAAAATTGAAAAGATTTCAGGATCACAGGCCATACTGATTTGCAGTGTGAGGGCTGATCCCCTTTCGAAACCCCAACCCCACCACTTCACCTGTACCCCCTTTATGCCCCCCCGGACTACAGGTACCTCGGTCTAAATACTGGCTCATGCCTGCCTCGGGAAAAGGGGGTTTGAGCACCTCCCCTGGGGAGACGTCAAAACGACCCCCATCAGTCGGCTGTCAATCCCCCTAGTGGGGTCAGCTGACGTCAGCCAACGAGCTCAGCTAAAGGGGTTTTCACGTCCCCAGATTTTCCCCAAAAGTTTGCTCCTGGGGTTTATAAAAACCCTTTGATTTTCGCGCAAAAAAAAGTACTGGAAAAAACAACAATTTTCCTGAAAAACAATTTTGAACAACACAAGGAAAAAATGTGTGGGAAGTGCCCAATTAAAAGATTTTCACAATTTGTAAAAAGCAATTTAAAATTTTTGGGCTGAACAAGGTGGGGGGTGGTTATTCTTAATTACAGTAATGACGAATATAATACTTGTTTTTTTTTAACTATAGTAGCTTTCATAATGAAGGCTAGGGTTTGTAAATTGATGTTAGAAATTAATGAGACCTTTAATGGAAGTTTTTTTGTGAAGAGTGTGATGGGGCAATGGTTTTCTATAATTTTAGTTTATTTGTTTGACCCGAAATTTTTAAAAAGTGGTGGGGGGAAGGTGTGATGAGGGCGGTGGTTTTTCTTTTAATTTTTGAAATAGTGATGAGCGAAATTAAAAGTGGTGGTGCAGAGTGTGATGGGGTTTTAACCACTTAGACTTTTAATTTTTGAATAAAATTATTTGTTGATAAATGAAATAAAACAAATTTTGGTTTAGTGGCGCTGGTGAGGACAGTTTTTAGTGTTGCGTGTAATTTTTGTGGAGGGGGGGGAATTGTAAAGTGGGGGTGTCCCCTTTTTTACATTCAAAAATAAACAGCGTCATTTTTGGGTTTACGAAAAATCCCACGGGGCCCTTTAAAATGGAGGTGCCCTTAAAAAAATAATGGAAAAGGGTGGGCCTGTTGAAAATTGAAAAAGGTCTGCTATTTTTTTTGAAAAAATTTTTTCATTTTGTGGGAAAAATCAAAAATGACCCCAGGATTTTTATAAGGGGTTTAAAAACTCGTATTAAACTTTCTTTTTAAAGCGGAATATTGTCATTAGAAAAAGATTTCCGGGACCTTCTTTCTAAAGAAAAACCACCAAACCCCCTTGATGTTTTTATGTCAAACAAGAGTGCGGGAGTCCCTGAAAAACCCCAAACCCCAAAAATTTTCCATCATTTGTTGCATATAACCCCCAAATTACAAAATTTTGTGTTCAATATATTAAAAAATCGCCCCCCATCAACTTTTTCCCACACAAAAAAACAGAGGGGCTCAATTTTCACGGTTTTTTTGGATTTTTTATATAGGAAAAACTCTGCCCCTCAAATTTTTTTAACTTGTTTGCCCCTTCCCTGATAAATTTAATTATTTGGGCCCCCAACTTGGGTTTATTCTGAGCCTACTCTTATTTTGGGCCCGGTTTTAAAAATGCGAGAACAAAAGCTTGGAAAACTCACAGTTTGGGTAACCCTTAATGGAAAATAAAGGGTTGTCACTCTTAAAACAGTCATGATAATGCCCAAATTTTTTGGTGACCTTGAACCCACACATTTTTTGGGGGGCTTTCCTGATCTGTGCCTGGCTTTAACATTATTCGGGCCAGTGTGAGTTTTCCCAAATTGTAAAAAGTTTAGGGGGTCTGATCTTTTCCCCTTGGTTTAACCCCTCACTAGTATTTTTTAATACTACCCCTTCCTGGTGGGATATTCAAACGGAAACTTTTTTAAATGTTCCACTGACAGCATGATGATTTTGTTCCCAATGTGACTGACGGGGTTTAATTCCTATGGTTTTCGTCTGTGGGGCCCTTTTAAAAAATTGATTTGGGTGGAGAAGTTTTCGGGAAACAACTTGGGGAGCCCCCAACTTGAAACCTTGGTACTCAAAACCCCAAACAAACCTTCCATAAAAAATGTACCTCCTTAAAAAACCAAAATTTTTTTAAAATTTGTTTTTTAAAATTTCCCGTAACTAAAACCAATTTGTTTCGCAGACTAGGCCTACCCTATAGAAAAATGCCCCCCGGGAAATGTGAGGCTTTTCCCAAACTGCCCTTGTTTGCTCCCCAAGGGGAGCGTATGACAGAGCTGAGGCAAGCAGACTGGGAAAATTTTTGTCAACGGTTTTTAATGCTCCCCACCCCACTTGCCGAGCATGGAGGGGCATAAATAGGAAAAAAAGGGTAAAAGAACTGGGCAGATCGCGCCCCCCTCATCCCTTAAAGGGCGAAATTGGAAAAAAGTCAGTGGGTTTTGGGCCCCGTAAACTAGCTATGTAATCTTCCCCTAACCCCCAGGCAAAATTAAAAAAACAAAAATGATGAAGGGGGAGACTTGTTTGCTTTATTTTCGAAAAGGAGATGATTTTCAAAATTTTTTTCACTAAAATTTTGAACTTGAGCAGGCCCAAATAACTAAGGGCCCCTCCCCCCTCGGCCCGGGGAGGAAAGGTAAATTTCTTACAACATAATCAGATTGCTGTGCTGAGTAACCCGGGGAATCCAAATTTCTTGAATTTTTAAAAACAAGAGCTATGTTTAATGGGGAGCTCCCCCAATCTTGGACCAACAGCCTCATCCCTTCCAATTTAAGCCCCCTTTTAAAAAAATTTCATTTGTCCAATTTTTGTCTCCCCGGGTTTCTTGGTTTCATGCATGGAAGGAGCGTTTCATCTTGCATAGCCCCAATTTTTCACTCTGCAAAACGACAGCTCTTTCACTACCTTCCTTGCCCAAAAACCGCTTTTTGAATTTTTAGCCATCCGACATGTTAAACTTTGTGAAACTTGCCGAAAGGGTGTTGGAGGGATGGCTTCTCCGCCCGGTTTTTTAAAGGGCCCACCTGTTTTAAACAAAAAAAATCGTTGCGTTTTTTCCAAAGGGGCATTTGAAGGGGGTAACTAAAGACTTTTTAATTTGGAAAACCACAGGGGGGGGGTTTGGTTGGTCAGTCCCACACTGTTAAAAATTGTTTTTTAATGCATTACTTAAAAGCTTTTGCCTAGTCAAACCCCCCTCATTTTTGTATTAGGTTTTTCTGAATTTATTAATTTTATTCACACCACCCGGGTTTCAATTTCCCAAAAAAATTTTTAATCATTACTTGCCCCGGGTCAGGACTTTTTTGGGGTTTATAAAAATTTTCCCACTGATTTATAAAAAAAGATACTCTTTTTGGCGTCCTCGAAAAGAAAAGGCACGTTTGGGCAAATCCAAAGGGGCTTTTAAAGGGGGGCTCTTCTTGTTTTTGTAAGCAGGTTTTCAGGTATCTAGGCTTTGAGGTTCCAATACTTTGGGGCCCGTTTTGTTAAAAAGTTTTTTTTGCCAAAACAAAAAAAGAAAGGGGGTTTTGGCACTTAGAGTTGTGGCCCGGGTTTTCACCCCCGGGATGGTGCTAATGTTAAAAATTTTGGGGAAAAGATGTTTTCTTTCATTAAAAGATCATTGGTTGATTTTATGCGCCCACACTTGCTTTTGTGTTTACTGTAAGCTTGGGGGGCTGGGGAAAAAAATCAGAAAAAAAGAAAAAATTAAAAAAAAAATATTGGAAAGGGTTTTTCTGCCCAAATTTTAAATAATTTTTCAAAAGGTTGCCATTTTTTCCCAAAACAAAAATTTTAACGGAAAAAAAAATAAAAATATCCTATTTTTGGGGGTTTGTTTTTAGGAACTTTTAAAACCCTTTTGGGGGCCTCCTTTAAACTTTTCAGGGACTGGTAAACCCTTCCCCCCTCCAGATGGATCAAAAAAATGGGAACCGAAACCCCCGCATGGAAACCAAAATACGTATCTTGTCAAATAAGGCCAACAGGGCACTTCTCCGTCCCAAAGGAAATTTTTCCCCCTTTTCCCAAAATTCCATTCCTCCATTTTCCCCCCCAAAATACTTTTAAATCAAACCAAAACTTCGCCTTTTAAACCAAAAAATGAGGCCTTTTAAATGTATTTTATTTAATTGTCCACCGCACCAAATCCTTTGCAAATTAAATTTTGTTTATGGTTTGTTTTACCAATCCAACCCGGGTTGGGAGCTGGAAATGCTGGGGTTTTGGGGTTTGGGGAAGTGTGATGGGGTTTTCTTAAAAGAATTGGGGACTAGCATCAATAATTGGGCCTTTACCCTTCAACAAAACTGTTTTTCCATACTCCCTTTCACCTGAAAAAGATTATGTATCAAAGATTGACAATTTTTTAAATTTTTAAAGATTCTCTGTATCCATAAATTGCTCTCAAATCATTAAGCATAAATTGTTTTGGCCCTGCCCCTTTTGTCAGTTTCCCAGAAAATTGGTTTTGGTGGTTTTTGGACGTGGAGTCCCGAGTGCACATGTGTGGGATTCCCCTCCTTTACATTGGTCTTAGAAGGTTTATTTTGAAGTTAAAATTTGGCCCAAGCTGTATGCTTTCAAAGAAAGGGGGTTTAGAATACAATTTTTGGCTTGTTTAGGTAGTTTGTTTTTGGAACAAAATACGAAAAAAAAAATTCAACTGAATTTTAAGGACTTAAAAGTCGGGAGATTGACACCCCGTGATCCATTATTTATTTACTTATCATGCAGGAGGAGCCCATGTTTATGGTTTTCATCCAACAAAAAAAAGCGGTACTTTGGTTTTCACTACTGCCCGGGGCCCCCGGCCCCGGGGGTTACAAGTATTTTGGAAGGTTTAAATCCCACCACCAGATGTAGACCAAACAAAATTTAAAAAACTTTGCCAGATGGACTATTGTCACACCCTGCGTCATTATTATGGAGTGGATAAAAATTTAAAGAATTTAGAAAAAAAACTCACTCAGAAATGTTCAAGAAATGGCCCAAAAATTTTATCACGTGGTATATTGAGACCATTTGGAGAAATACCCCGACTTTGCTAGCTGTAAATAAAGCATTCCACATGTGTGGATGGTGCATGTGTGCATGTGGTGTGTGTGGTTTTGTTTGTGTTTTTTTGTGTGTGGTGTGTGTTTTTGTGTTTTGTGTGTGTGGTGTGGGGGTTTTGTGTGTGTGTTGTTGTTGTGTTTTGTTGTGCTTCACCTATTGAGTTCGGGGGCGAGCCAAGCTCCTGTGGTTTCCCGGAGGGGTTGGGGGTCAACGCCCCCCCTGGCCCGGTCTGTGACCACCTCCCGGTGGATCGGCATGATCAACGAGCCCCAGCCCGGTGATCGGGAACTGATTTGGTGCTTGTCCAGTGCTTGTGTGGGTGTGTGTTGGTTTTTTGTGTGTGTGTGTGTGTTGTGTGTGTGTTTTGTGTGTGTGTGTGTGGTTTTGTTTTGTTTGTTTTTTGTGGTGTGTATGGTATGAGTTTTGTATATGTGTAGAGTGGGGGTATGTGTGTATCACTATTTGTTTCTCACCTATTTGGGTTTTTAAAGGGGTTGAGTCTTTGTCCTGGCCCGCCTCTTCACGGTTTGCTCTTCCCGGTATGGTGTGTGTGCGGTGTGTGGTGAGATTGTGTTGTGTTGTTGTGTGTGTGTTGTTGGTGGTTTTGTGTTGTTGTGTGTTTTATGTGTGTGTTGTGCGGTGTGTGTGGTGTGTGTGTGTGTGTGTGGTTTTGGGGGGTGGGGTGTTTGTTGGTTTTGTGTGTGTGTTTTGTGGGGGTGTTTGTGTGTGTTTGTTGTGTGTGTGTGTGTGTGTTTTGTGGTGTGGGGTTGTGGGGGTGTGTGTGTTGTTGTGTTGTGTTGTGTGGTGGTGGGGTTCAAAAATCAATTTTTCATAATATCTTTTAAGTTGTGACGGGTGGGGGAAAATTTTAATTGCTCATTACACTAAAATTTTGTTCATGTTTTGTACCCCATGTAAAAAAATAAATTTTTTTTCAGTATTCATTACCTTTGAAAATTGGGTTCATTCCTTGTACCTATTCAGCCATTTTAAAATTTGGGGCCCAGTCATGGATCCATTACGTACCTCTGTAATTGGAAAAAACCCTTTTTAAAATTGTCTGATTGTGGCTAGCCTACCCGGGGTTTATTCCTTTGTAATTTGGAGTTTTTCCTTTGTAAATTGTGAATTTCATTTCCTTGTAACTTGTCAGCTATAAAAATTTGGAGTCCCGTCCCCGGCCAATTATGTACCTCTGTAAAATTTTGCTACCGCCCCCCAGGATGGGTATGGGGTGCTAAAAAACTATTAAACTAATAACTAAAATTTAGCGAAAAATTAAATTTTTTTGAAAAAAAGTTTAAAAAAACCAAATCGTCAAGAAATTTGGGGAAAAGCCTCGAATTTCTATTGCCGAAAAAAAAAAATCTTTTCCGGGAATTTTCAACAATTTAAAATATATTTCTTTTTTTAAAAAAAATTCAAAAAATTCTATGAAAATTTGAAAAAATATTTAATATTTCATTTTTTTTTAAAAATTTTGAATCAAAAAAAAACTTTTATTAAAGTGCTAAAAATTTTTTTACTGATAATTAAAAATTTTATTGGAATTTGTGCTGCAAATGAAATTTTTTGCTAAAAGTAACTTGAAAGTGATTTTTTGGTGAAAGACTCTGTCAAAACATATTTCAAGGTGAAAATCTTTTTATTTAACGGAAATAAGGTTTTATGAAAAGTGTTCTAAATGCAACAAAAGTGAAATAAGCAGTTTAAAAAATATTTAAACCCCTTTTTTCCCAAAATTTTTTGAATAATTAAAAACATTTTTTTTAAAAAAATGTATGAAATATTCAAAATTATTACTGAATTTCATCGAATTTTTGTGATTTTTTAAAAATTTGTAATATACTTTAAAATTTTGAAAAAATGCTCGATAATGATATTTTTTTAGCATATATCGACAATTAAAGTTTTTTTTTTAACATTTCTTGAGAAAGCCGGTATTTTTTTCCTTTTAGTTAAAATATGTAATCACAAAATAATTCAGAAAAATGTCATATTTTAGCTTACTTTCAGCATAAAATTGATTTGAGTATAGCTGATGGTGTTGACGTAGATGATGGTGAAGGCAGATTTGAAACATATTTTAGTAAACAGGCTCGGAAAAAGAACGAGGCTTCCAGAGAAAGCTTGCTGAAAGCAATACAGTGGGCGCACACCCTCCCAAAGCTGTCAGGTTAGATTTCCCTAACAACACTGATCAAGAGACCAAGTGTAACTGGTTTTTCGAAGCTAGTACAGACAACCTAGAGAAAACGATCAAGTTTGTCCACGATGAGGATAACTACGTCTTTGTGCCTAATGAATCAGCATTTATAGACAAACTTCTCACTCGCGAATATGCCAACATCAAACTCCGAGCAGCCCCACCAAGGGCACATAAAGTGCTTATTGTCATCTATAACGTCAACAAGCACTTGAATCCTCAATATCTGGTGTCAGAGCAAGTTGCAAGCCCTCGTCGACTTTCCAACGGTCCGATATTAGCTGAGTGGACTGGCCAGGGGACTCTGCCACGCTATATTCACTCCCGCGCAGCCCTCAACAGACGCTATTACATTGCATTGTACAGACCTCCTCAACGTCGATGTTATAAGTGTCAACGCTGGGGCCACATTGCCAGGAAATGCCCATCTAAGTCACACTGGTGTGCAATGTGTGCCAATGCTCATCCTTCTGAACGGTGTTATGATATGATCAAACAGCAACAGACTGTTGCTAAACAATGTATCAATTGTAAGACCTCAGGAGTCACAGCAGCTCATACTGACTGCAGTGTGAGGGCTGATCGCATCGCAGCCAACCGCACTTCACCCTGTACCCCTCATTATGACCCCCAGGACTACCAGGTACCTCGAGTCTGAATACTGGCTCATGCCTGCCCTCAGACAATGGGGTTGAGCACCTCACCTGGGGAGCACGTCAACAGACCCCCATCACGTCGGCTGTCAATACCAGCCTAGCTGAGTCAGCTGACAGTCAGCCAACGAGCTCAGTGAACGGGACTTC
>NC_069405.1:20659572-20687889 GCF_026875155.1 Cherax quadricarinatus | reverse complement strand
GAAAAAATATCTTGCTACTCCTACTTACACTTTGGTCACACTTCACAGACATGCACATGCATATATATATATACATACATCTAGGTTTTTCTCCTTTTTCTAAATAGCTCTTGTTCTTCTTTATTTCTTCTATTGTCCATGGGGAAGTGGAAAAAGAATCTTTCCTCCGTAAGCCATGCGTGTCGTATGAGGCGACTAAAATGCCGGGAGCAATGGGCTAGTAACCCCTTCTCCTGTAGACATTTACTAAAAAAGAGAAGAAAAACTTTATAAAACTGGGATGCTTTAATGTACGTGGATGTAGTGCGGATGACAAGAAACAGATGATTGCTGATGTTATGAATGAAAAGAAGTTGGATGTCCTGGCCCTAAGCAAAACAAAGCTGAAGGGGGTAGGAGAGTTTCAGTGGGGGGAAATAAATGGGATTAAATCTGGAGTATCTGAGAGAGTTAGAGCAAAGGAAGGGGTAGCAGTAATGTTAAATGATCAGTTATGGAAGGAGAAAAGAGAATATGAATGTGTAAATTCAAGAATTATGTGGATTAAAGTAAAGGTTGGATGCGAGAAGTGGGTCATAATAAGTGTGTATGCACCTGGAGAAGAGAGGAATGCAGAGGAGAGGGAGAGATTTGGGAGAGGGTTAAGTGAATGTATAGGAGCCTTTGAACAAGTGAGAGAGTAATTGTGGTAGGGGACCTGAATGCTAAAGTAGGAGAAACTTTTAGAGAGGGTGTGGTAGGTAAGTTTTGGAGTGCCAGGTGTAAATGATAATAGGACCCCTTTGATTGAACTTTGTATAGAAAGGGGTTTAGTTATAGGTAATACATATTTTAAGAAAAAGAGGATAAATAAGTATACAAGATATGATGTAGGGCGAAATGACAGTAGTTTGTTGGATTATGTATTGGTAGATAAAAGACTGTTGAGTAGACTTCAGGATGTACATGTTTATAGAGGGGCCACAGATATATCAGATCACTTTCTAGTTGTAGCTACACTGAGAGTAAAAGGTAGATGGGATACAAGGAGAATAGAAGCATCAGGGAAGAGAGAGGTGAAGGTTTATAAACTAAAAGAGGAGGCAGTTAGGGTAAGATATAAACAGCTATTGGAGGATAGATGGGCTAATGAGAGCATAGGCAATGGGGTCGAAGAGGTATGGGGTAGGTTTAAAAATGTAGTGTTAGAGTGTTCAGCAGAAGTTTGTGGTTACAGGAAAGTGGGTGCAGGAGGGAAGAGGAGCGATTGGTGGAATGATGATGTAAAGAGAGTAGTAAGGGAGAAAAAGTTAGCATATGAGAAGTTTTTACAAAGTAGAAGTGATGCAAGGAGGGAAGAGTATATGGAGAAAAAGAGAGAGGTTAAGAGAGTGGTGAAGCAATGTAAAAAGAACAGAACAAATGGATTTGTCAGTTAAAAATAGGAGAGGAGAGTTATTAAATGGAGAGTTAGAGGTATTGGGAAGATGGAGGGAATATTTTGAGGAATTGTTAAATGTTGATGAAGATAGGGAAGCTGTGATTTCGTGTATAGGGCAAGGAGGAATAACATCTTGTAGGAGTGAGGAAGAGCCAGTTGTGAGTGTGGGGGAAGTTCGTGAGGCAGTAGGTAAAATGAAAGGGGGTAAGGCAGCCAGGATTGATGGGATAAAGATAGAAATGTTAAAAGCAGGTGGGGATATAGTTTTGGAGTGGTTGGTGCAATTATTTAATAAATGTATGGAAGAGGGTAAGGTACCTAGGGATTGGCAGAGAGCATGCATAGTTCCTTTGTATAAAGGCAAAGGGGATAAAAGAGAGTGCAAAAATTATAGGGGGATAATGCCTCAATGCCTCAAATAACTCAGATGATGTAGTGGAAGTTTTAGCAGTAAAGGTCGAGAACCAAAACCTAGTCATTGTGGTAGTCTACAAGCCTCCGGATGCAACATCCCAGCAATTCCAGGAACAGCTGTTAAAAATTGACCACTGTCTGGAAAATCTTCCAGCTCCTGCACCCAAAAATCTTGCTCCTGGGGGATTTCAACTTAAGGCACCTAAAATGGAGGAATATAGCAAATAATATTGTTGCAGTAATAACACCAGGAGGCAGCTCTGATGAAAACTCACACTCACGCGAGCTTTTAAATCTCTGCACAAAATTCAATTTAAACCAGCAAATAATAGAGCCTACTAGACTGGAGAATACACTAGACCTCATCTTCACTAACAATGATGAAACTGATAAGAAATGTCACAATATCAAAAACAATATACTCAGATCACAACATAATTGAGGTTCAGTCATGTATGCGCGGAGCCCCAGACCGACATAATGAGATTAGTCACGAGGGAGCATTCACCAAATTCAACTTCAATAACAAAAACATAAAGTGGGACCAAGTAAACCAAGTCCTAACCGATATAAGCTGGGAAGATATACTAAGCAACACAGACCCCAACTTATGCCTAGAACAGATTAACTCGGTGGCACTCGATGTATGCACAAGGCTTATTCCTCTAGAAAAAGGAGGAGTAGATGTAAAACAGAAAGAGACAGGCGCTCCCTTTACAGGCGACGGAAAAGAATAACAGAGCGGCTAAAAGAGGTCACTATATCTGAAATGCGTAGGGAGACACTGGTCAGAGAAATATCAAGCATCGAACTTAAGCTAAAAAAATCCTTTAGGAGTCAGGAATCGCGGGAAGAACTAAAAGCCATAAATGAAATCGAAAGAAACCCAAAGTATTTCTTCTCCTATGCCAAATCAAAATCGAGAACAACGTCCAGTATTGGGCCCCTACTTAAACAAGATGGGTCCTACACAGATGACAGCAAGGAAATGAGTGAGCTACTCAAGTCCCAATATGACTCAGTTTTTAGCAAGCCGCTAACCAGACTGAGAGTCGAAGATCAAAATGAATTTTTTATGAGAGAGCCACAAAAATTTGATTAACACAAGCCTATCCAATGTTATCCTGACGCCAAATGACTTCGAACAGGCGATAAAATGACATGCCCCTGCACTCTGCCCCAGGGCCAGACTCATGGAACTCTGTGTTCATCAAGAACTGCAAGAAGCCCCTAGCACGAGCCTTTTCCATCCTATGGAGAGGGAGCATGGACAGGGGGGTCGTCCCACAGTTACTAAAAAAAACAGACATAGCCCCACTCCACAAAGGGGGCAGTAAAGCAACAGCAAAGAACTACAGACCAATACCACTAACATCGCATATCATAAAAATCTTTGAAAGGGTCCTAAGAAGCAAGATCACCACCCATCTAGAAACCATCAGTTACACAACCCAGGGCAACATGGGTTTAGAACAGGTCGCTCCTGTCTGTCTCAACTATTGGATCACTACGACAAGGTCCTAAATGCACTAGAAGACAAAAAGAATGCAGATATAATATATACAGACTTTGCAAAAGCCTTCGACAAGTGTGACCATGGCGTAATAGACACAAAATGCATGCTAAAGGAATAATAGGAAAAGTCGGTCGATGGATCTATAATTTCCTCACTAACAGAACACAGAGAGTAGTCGTCAACAGAGTAAAGTCCGAGGCAGCTACGGTGAAAAGCTCTGTTCCACAAGGCACCAGTACTCGCTCCATCTTGTTCTCATCTCATATCCGACATAGACAAGGATGTCAGCACAGCACCATGTCTTTCCCTTTTCAGAGACACCGAATCTGCATGACAGTGTTTCCATTGCAGACACTACAAAGCTCCAGGCGGACACAACCAAATCTTTCAGTGGGCCGCAGAAAACAATATGAAGTTCAACGATGAGAAATTTCAATTACTCAGATATGGTAAACATGAGGAAATTAAATCTTCCCTCAGAGTTTCAAAACAAATTCTGGCCACAAATAGAGCGAAACACCAACGTCAAAGGGCCTGGGAGTGATCATGTCGGAGGATTCACCTTCAAGGACCATAACATTGTATCAATCGCATCTGCTAGAAAAATGACAGGAGGATAATGAGAACCTTCAAAACTAGGGAGGCCCAAACCATGATGGACACTCTTCAGGTCACTTGTTCTATCTGGCTGGAATATTGCTGCACATAACAGCATTTTAAAGGGATTAAATTTTGCCCACCTGAAATGTACAAAAACTTTCAGGGACCCGCAATAACCCGGAAAAAACCCCTTTTCAATTCTGGACCCTTAGGTTCCATAAACTGTATACCCTGGAAGCAGGGGAATTACATGTTAAACCCACCTAAAATTCCTAGGGACTATTTTGAATCCCGATCACTCACTCCAACCCAAAAGATTCGACATAATTCCCACCAAAAACATTGCCTAGACATAGGCCCATCTAATGCCCGGGGCCCCGAGACTTTAAACCCCTGCCTTCCACACCATAAAGGGGGTTTAAAACAACCCTCATCTTCCCCTTTTTGGCCTCAAGCCCAAATTTCTTGTTCCACAGCCCTGTGCCCCTATTTTTTCCCACACAACAGGGGTTACCTTATCCAAGGACCTGGCCGGGTCACAACCCCCGGGGCGTCCCCCAATTTTCCCTCCAGGAGAAAATAAATTATTAATTTTAGGGGTTAACTAAACCTAAATTTTCCGATAACAAATTTTTTTTGGGGAACCCCCAAATTTTTGGGGTGAAACATATAAGTGAACAGTATTTAGATAAGGCTAAAGGGGGTCTTTGTGGCATTTATGGATTTGGGAAAAAGGCTTTATGACAGGGTGGATAGGGGGCAATGTGGCAGATGTTGCAAGTGTATGTGTAGGAGGTAGGTTATTTAAAGCAGTGAAGAGTTTTTACGAGGATAGTGAGGCTCAAGTTAGAGTATGTAGGAAAGAGGGAAATTATTTCCCAGTAAAAGTGGGCCCTTAGACAAGGATGTGTGATGTCACCGTGGTTGTTTAATATATTTATAGATGGGGTTTTTAAGAGAAGTAATGCGAGGGTCTTGGCAAGGGCGTGGATTTAAAAAGATAAAGAATCACACACAATGTGGGAGTTGTCACAGCTGGTCTTTGCTGATGACACTGTGCTCTTGGGAGATTCGAAAGAGAAGTTGCAGGATTGGTGGATGTTTTTGGGTTTAGGGTGTGCAAAAGAAGAAAATTAAAGGTGAATACAGGAAAGAGTAAGGTTATGAGGATAACAAAAAGATTAGGTGATGAAAGATTGGATATCAGATTGGAGGGAGGAGATGGAGGAGGTGAACGTATTCAGATATTTGGGAGGGGGACGTGTCAGCGGATGGGTCTATGAAAGATGAGGTGAATCATAGAATTGATGAGGGAAAAAGGTGAGTGGTGCACTTAGGAGTCTGTGGAGACAAAGACCTTTGTCTTGGAGGCAAAGGGGGGAAAATGTATGAGAGTATAGTTTTACCAATGCTCTTATATGAGTGTAAAGCGTGGGTGATGAATGTTGCAGCGAGGAGAAGGTGGAGGCAGTGGAGTTTGTCATGTCTGAGGGCATGCGTGGTGCGAATATAATGCGGGAGAATTCGTAGTTTGGAAGTTAGGAGGAGGGGGCGGGATTCCCAAAAAACTGTTGTCCAGGGGCTGAGGAAGGGTTGTTGAGGTGGTTTGGACATGTAGAGAGAATGGAGCGAAACAGAATGACTTAAGGTGTTCAGTATGTACCGGAAGGATGGGGGGTAGGGGTCGGGCCTAGGAAGGTTGGAGGGAGGGGGTAAACGGAGGTTTTGTGTGCGAGGGGCTTGGACTTCCAGCGGCATGCGTGGGGTGTGTTTGATAGGAGTGAATGGGGGACAAATGGTTTTTAATACTTGACGTGCTGTTGGAGTGTGAGAAAAAGTAACATTTATGAAGGGATTCAGGGAAACCGGCAGGCCAGACTTGGTCCTGGAGATGGGAAGTACAGTGCCTGCACTCTGAAGGAGGGGTTTTTAATGTTGCATTTTTAAAAACTGTTTAGTGTAAAGCACCCTTCGGGCAAGACAGTGATGGAGTGAATGATGATGAAAGTTTTTCTTTTTCGGGCCACCCTCCCTTGGTGGGAATTGGCCAGTGTGATAATAAAAATAAAAATAAGGCAAACGCTTATCTACACCGTACAATGCATAATGTGGGGTGTCACCTTATAGAACATTGTTAAGCAGAATTTATAGCACACTGCAATCGGGTTTATAACTTCACCCAAAGTTTCACTGTTGGGATTGATAGTGGCTCTCAAGACATTAAGTACTTTCTTATTGGTTCGTTCCGCTAACCCTTTGGGTGGCGGGGATGATGAGGAACAATGGTGGATTTAGAGATCTTGTACAAGGTGCACAAATTTTCAAGAATCTCATTACAGAATTCACCTCCATTATCTGTTACTAGGGACTTGGGTGGTATCCCTGCAGATAATGCGTTCTTTAAACGCTTTAGCTACTGTCCCCGGCAGTCTTATCTGCAATGGGAAAATTAACTCACAATATCTGGTGAAATGGTCTACCATAACACACAGATGTTTGTTGCCTTGGAGGGAACTTTGGAAATTAGTTACAAATCTAGCGCAACTCTTTCCCGGTTCGCTAGTAGTTGGTACACTTGGATTGGATTAGGCCCATTGCATTACCTTTTGTTGCATGCAAAACAATACATTTTTAACATACTCAATAATATCAGTTGCCATACGAGGCCCAAAAGTATTTTCAATTGGCTTGTTTTATTGAACGATCCATACCAGGGTGTGCAACACTGGTAATCGTGAACTAGCTGTAAAGCTACATTCACTAGTGACTGTGGAATTACTAACTGGTATACTCTTTGCTAGGAGTCCCCAACTCGGCTGTTCGATACAGTAATTTTTGGGTTTTCATGACAAAGTCACTGATGGGTGCTGGTGGCTTCACAGTCAGAATAAGATCTTCTGGAGCGGGAAATCGAATCACACCAGACCACATGGGATCTGTTCGTTGAGCATTCTTTACATCCTCAGCACTAAATGGAGGGTTGCAGTTACTATACTAACTTTGTCACGATAAGGCATCTGCAAATACATTTGACTTGCCAGGTAAATGTTCAAAAGTGGGTTTGAACTCTTGGATAGTCAAGGTCCATCTGGCTAACCTTCAGTAGGTTGTTTGTTCTGGAATAAGGTATCAGTTCTTTCTTATGGAGGAATGAACAAACTCGGTGGAGGGGTTTGACCTGCCTCCTTGCTCACTCTCGAAAGATGACCACCGCCCACAGTACCCATATGTGAGGGGGTCTTTGAAATACTGCTGTGGTCAGCGGCAATATGAATAAGACAGTGACTCAGGCAGAGACGGTTGGTAGTGAGTATCTATGGTACCTGGTAACTGGTTACTACTACTGAGATATGATTTGGCGGCTGGGAATTTGGTGGCGGGGGAATTTGGCGGTTGGGATTCGCGAATGTGTGAAGCCCGCGAAAGCTGAAAACGTGAATGTTGGGGAGACTGTATAAGGGCACCTAGATTGATTATTTATTGTGTGTTGTTATTATCATTATTAATATGGCATCTTCAGGCTAATGAGATACTATTAGTGATTTTAATTTTGTACCTGCACACCAGCACAGTATGTAATTTTATTTAGGTACAGGTACACACGAGTATAATTATCAGAGTTTTTATAAAATAACTTTAAAACGCGTTGAAATTCTGGAAAGGGTTTCCAAACATAATGGGAAGAGAGCGATGCTCACAGAGAATGTAAACAAACCGAGTGGCACGGGCCGTATTAAAAGGGAGTCACATAGAGAGTTTTGGTGTAATTTGAAATCGCCGTATTAGTGGAACCTCTAAGGCAAAATGCCGAAACAGCAGGGCCCTACTGTTAGGAAAAGAGTAATATGATGAGGATAAAAAATAGGTAATGGAAGATTGGATATCAGATTGGAGGGCGAGAGTATGGAGGAGGTGAATGTAAGAAAGGGGTAACATTTATAAAGGGTTCAGGGAAACCGGCAGGCCAGACTTGATTCCTGGAGAGGGGAAAGTACAGTGCTGGCACTTGATGGAGGGGTGTTAATGTTGCAGTTTTATAACTGTGTGTAATGGCCTTGTCCCAAGGAAGTGAGGGGAGTGAATGAGGGAAGTTTTGCTTTTTCGGGCCCCCTGCCTTGTGGGGGAAATGCCGGTGTTATTTTTTTATTAATATAAAAAACAGTAAAATTTTGTTCTTTCCACAATTTTTTATGGGTTTGGGAAAAGGAGAAAAGCAAAGCCCAAAATTTACTAAAAACCAGGAAATAAAAAGAGGAGCAGCGGGCAAGATGGACTATGATGACAATGAGTCCACTCAAAAATCATTGACAAATTCCCTGACCCAGGTAAAACACTTTCACAATGATAAAGTAGAGGAAAGCAGTGATGATGACGATAGTGTTGAGGAGAGTGACAGTGAAGAGAGCATGTTTGAAGAAAAAACAGCCAAGTTTAGGTGAGTATATCATGGAATTTATGTTTTTAAATACGTTGTGGGTCAAGCATATTAATGCAGCAAAGAAAACTTAATACTCTGTGAAAGGCTTCAGATTAGCATTCAAGTTTGTTTTACTTATTCCAGTACCAGGAAACACTTTCTCTTTATGTTGCTACATTTAAATATCTTTATATTTCATTCTCTCATATTGTAACAGTATGAGAGGGAACAGAATCTGAGTTGAATTCATTGGTCCCCTCCTTAAAAATTTACTACTGTATGGAAAGTGAAATAAAGGGAATCATTCTTTTCTTGAATTTTCACATCATAGGTCACTCTTGGTTTGAGACTTGAGCCTTGGGAGCATTGATTCCTGGAACCATTAACAGATATCAGATAATAACAAAGGCACAATACCTCTACCCTGTTGTGTGTGTTTTGTTCCAGTCCCATCCCGATGTACTTTTTAATGTCCCGTGGGCTTTTTGACATTGCTCATTTCCATGAAAAAGACCTCTAAATCATTTGTTAAGTACTTTGCAGACATGTCATTTTCCATGAGCTCTTCTTTTAACTTTCTCAGTTGAATTAGCTGGCCTTTTTTTTCTTATGATGCGGCTGTGATTTGGACTTGGCCTTGGTTGCAGTGTCATTCTCAAATTGACACACTCCTCACCCTTGCATATTCATTTATGGCTAATCTGCTTGCTTTTCTGTCTTGTCTATCCTTTGCTTCCCGTGAGTTTTCCATGTTTTTTTGCATCTGCATCTTTGGGTGAACCATGGGCTTTCTTTGTCTTTTCTATTTCCCATTCTTCATCTAGGTTATGAAGTTTTCTTCTGCCTCCCAACCATGTACTCTGTCTCATTGACTTTCCTTTCAGTTCCCTTTTGAACTGCATGGTCACTTGCACCCAGGGGGCTCTCGTCATCTATTTCTTCTATGTTAGACATGCAGTAAACACTAGGTGTATCTCTCTCCTTGTATCCTTAGCATGTTGGCATGGTCCATGATAACTAACTTTGCCTTGGTCCTGTGCACACTCCTAGCTGCTTGTTATATCAACCATTGCCTTGTATTAGGAGTTGGGAGCGGGGTATAGCCCCTTTTGGCTTAGCGCTTCTTTTTGATTATAATTAATAGGGTTGGGAGCTGCATTGGATGCTGGACCCATCTGTTCTCTATGCTCAAATCTTCTCTTGGTTGTTGTCGTATCCCAATCCAAATAGACATGATTGTAAGTTTTCTTCAGCTATGCTTTTTCATTGGAGTCTGGGTACTGCTTGCCTTTTGAGCAGTTGTCTTCGCTTTCCCCCCGATATCTTTGTTTTTACCATTTCCTTTGTAGTCACACTTATCACCACCTAATATTCAGAGAGCATCTCCAGTTTTAGGGTGCTTTCCTCTGCCATTTTAGCCCTATTTGTCTGTCCAGTAACCCCTTGACACATTCTGCTTCAATTTCCGTTCTAAGAGAATTGATCCTCGGTTGGTTCTTTATGTAGTCTATTATCACTCCTAACTGGTGTCATACCCAAGTCTTTTTTTTCAGTGCTTTGTTAATGTGTAATTACAATTTAAAAAGGGTTATAGAAAAAAAATCTCAAAATTTAAAAAATATTCTATATTAATTTCAGTGGGAAAGACGTGCACGTGACCGAGCAAGAGAGAGCAAACGTGCAAGATTAGCACATATGATGAATACTCTTGAAGCCTTACCAATGGATGAGCAGGAGGAACTGCCCCGTTCCTCCTCCGAGATAAAAAACCATAGCTAAATCTTTCCATTTAAAACCAGTGTTGGCAGTTTGAAGACTAGGTCAAAATACTGTGGATCAAACAATTCACAGATAGCCCACTTAGGGAAATTTCAGTCTGTCCTGGACCATTGTGAAGTACAAGTATTTTCTCACTTGGTTTTGACTTTACAGTAGTTCAGGATGGACTAATCATATACTTCCTCTTTGAATGCAGTTTGTTCTTACTGTTGAACTGAATTCAATTTTGCAGATATTTTTGTGGAATGCATTTAACATCTAAAGACATCCCTAATGAAAAACAAAAAGGTACAATTTCCGTGACTGGAAAAATATATAGATAATCCAAGCCTAGGAGAGAGCAGCTATATGATGTTTCGGTCTGACTTGGACCATTTACAGAGTTCAAGTTAGACCAAAATCATCGGGGGCGCCTCTCCCCAATGTGCGAGTTATTTTTTGTGACTCCCTAACAAGTCAGAAAGGGTTAAAAAAAGAATTGTCATCATAATCTTTATTTGTCATAGAAAGACAGCCTGTATTATTTAAGCTGACAAAATTATAACAATATATCCCTATGTACAAAGTTATAAGTGTTTGTTTTACGGTAATATCGTATCTGGTACACTGCACAAAATTAAAACCAGGTCAACAATCTGCCTAGAAGCATAGATAATATATATATTATATATATATATATATATATTTTATATATATAATTTTTATATATTATATATTATATATATATTTTATAAAACCCGAATGGTCTGTGTGCTGACTAGAGGTTAAATTCCACAGGGAAGTATACAGTTTATATTAAACTAAACTGTACCTTGCTATTTGTATTAACTGTTGTGACACATTCCTGAATAAATTATACCTATCTTCTGGATATCTTTGAAATCCTGATATCTTTAGACTAGCAGTTGCTATGCTAAAATGCTGTAGAAAAGAAGTCTCATTTCTGAGTTTATATTCATTACTGGGATTAGGTTATATTTTTTCAACATGAACTTATATACATCATATTTTACACAAGATTATATGTGACTACATCTGACTAAAAAGGCACTGTATAATTTGTTTGGTTTTAACCTTTGCTACTACTTACATAAGTACCAATGCCTTTGCACACATACTGGTATGAGGTACGCAGGGCTAGTTACAGAACCGATGGTCTGGGCAGCTTCATCTTCACTTGATCCATTTGGAAGCATTGTGTTTCGCATTGAAAGACTAGAATAGGCTAAATACAACCTGACTTTGCCCAAAATCATCTATTCCTTGTGTGGAAAATGAAAAAATGAGGTTGCTTGTGTAACTGTCACACCTCCACTCCAGCTGTACTCGGTTCAGTTCGAGAGATTTACGTGGACGAAACAATTGACCAAGGAAGGAAGAATTAGGCGTCACTGTACGTCGTTGTAGATGATGCTGGAGGTCTCCATGGGAGGCACTAGACACGAGGGTTGAACACCCCCGAAGGACCTTCGCAGAATTATCATTGGAGGCACTAGTGGACTGGAAGGACCAGAATGCCAGAGTCGAGCGAGTCCACACTGCCCCCACGCACTGTCTGCCCAACACCCTCTGTGAACCACACCACCACTTACACACCACAAAATTGAAGTCAAAACTGGTTGAAGCTTTAAATTTCTTAAATGCAATTGCCACACAAAGCTAAAATGCTCAATAACACTGTCAAACTGTCGTGATTATTCTCAACACTGAAGTATTCGAGAATACTAAATATTCAGTAATGCTTTTCAGTTCAATGATTTTAGCAAATACTGTACAAAATTATAAATACAAAGCTGTGCAATTGTGATCAGGATTTTGAAAATTCTACTTTGCATATGCATCTGCTGTGAAGGTTAAGTACATATATTACATGGGTGGGTGCGAGGTAACATGGCTGTGGTGAAGGGGGGTGAGCAGTACAGGTGCATTGGGAGCAAAAAATTCTTTAAAAAACTATAAAAATTAACCAGATATGTTTTAAAAGTTATACTGAATAACAGCAAAAAATTATTATTGGTTAAAAAATCAATGCAGCAATAAGTTCTGGGCAACATTCTCATTTAATTCTTTGTTACAAACCCTAGGTTTCACCAGTGAATTTCTTGGAGACAAAAAAGAGTCTAAGCTTATTATTCTGTCATTAAATTGAAAGACATTTATACTAAGATGTTCTATACCTTTCTTCAGACTATGTACTGTATAAAATCTTATCAAAAAAAATCTTAAAACATTGCACTTATGCTCACACAATAAGGTTAATATATTAATAACAATTCTCTCTACTCACTTGTGCAACTTTGCTAACATGTGCCTACTAAATGCTCTTATCAACCCCCCACCCAAAAACACACTCAGTTAGAGTGGTGATAAGACAGAGGTAGCAGTGGAGATGTAAAGAATGTACAATGAAAATAAGATAAACTTTTCAGAAGTATATTTTTTATTTTTTTAGCACTCAGTATTGTCTCATATACAAGTATCCTATCTAAAAACCAAACCAAGCTACAGTAAGTACCTGAGATTATTAATCATGAATTTAATTAATGGTAATGTTGCCAACATTTACAAATAATGTAGGAAAATGCTTTTTTTCAGTTCTGACAAAAATAAAAATAGAGTGGGACTTTCAGATAGATGAACAGCACTAATGAAGCAAAGTTACCTTTTAGATTTTTTAAAAATTCACGAGAAATGTGACAAGACTGGCCCTTTTAAAGAAAGATTATTCTTCAAAGGGTTACTGTATTTGGAAAGTCTGTTTTAACAATGATTTAACTTACCGTTCATGGATATCCAGTAGGGAATTGCTAAGAGCTGATCTCTTTAAAGTAGAGTCAAGTTTAAGAGTTCCATTCTTCTCACTAGTTGTAGCAATACCATATCAGCTACTCCAGAGTCTCTGTTCTCAGCTGTAGAACTTGGTCTAGACGTTCGTAGTGAAGCCTTCTGTCTCTCCAGTTCTCCTTCAATTCTCAGAGATTCCATCTCGTCCATTTCACACACACTTTCCTTTAAGTCCTCACAAAATTTGGTGCGATCGTGTTCATTGCGGGCATTAAAAATTATTAATACCTTATTATCCACACGGTGTCGAATTTCCATTAAATAAGGGTAATCTGAAAATTAGATATTAAATTCCTCTATAGGTTATTGAATTACATAAATTTAAAATAAATTATTCAGTTAAGTCATTTGTGTTTAAACCATAAAAAAAATTGGTCACAACTTACGTGGCATTCCTAGTGGAAACTGCAAGACCAGCTAGAGGAAAACTCTGCCTAAATGTGTAAGTTACAGAACTTTCTTCTTTGAGGGAAAATCTTGGTTACAACCATAAGGTCATGAAAGGGAAGACTTCTCGCTGGTTGAACTCCAACCCTCTCTTTCTTGGTTATATCAGGAATCTCATACAGTCGACAAAAACATACCCAAATCGACGATGAGGTAGAGCCCAAAATTTTGGGTTTTTGCCTACCATAGTCGGTTGCACCTGAAGAATAATAAATATCTGTAATTTCTAACTTTCTATATCCAATTAGGTTGGAGTGTTACTTATGGTATGTACTGGAACAATTTATCACTAACTGCATGTAAGAAAACTTACAGAACCTGAAAACTACATTATATAACTTGACCTTTAATCTGTTCCATAAGTCTACTTAAACAGCAACCGCCCAGGGAGGTTTCTTATCGTCCTGCCCAAGTGAGTGTAAAATAAAGCCTGTAATTGTTTTACATGATGGTGGATTGCTGGTGTCTTTTTTCTGGGCTCATAAACATGCAAGATTTCAGGTACGTCTTGCTACTTCTACTTACACTTAGATCACACTACACATACATGTACAAGCATATATATACACACCCCTCTGGGTTTTCTATTTTCTTTCTAGTTCTTGTTCCTGTTTATTTCCTCTTATCTCCATGGGGAAGTGGAACAGAATTCTTCCTCCGTAAGCCATGCGTATTTAAGAGGCGACTACAATGCCGGGAGCAAGGGGCTAGTAACCCCTTCTCCTGTATAAATTACTAAATTTGAAAAGAGAAACTCGTTTTTCTTTTTTGGGCCACCCTGCCTCGGTGGGATATGGCCGGTTTGTTGAAAGAAGTCTACTTAAAGCAAGAACATATATTTAAAACTTTTTAAAACAGAAGATTAGTTTGTTACACTAAGTGTTTATTCTTCCCTAATGGAAGGCCCAAATTAATGGCAGACCAGTGAGCTGTCCCCACTGTACTACACTGGTCACTTAAATTTGCCCCAAATAAGCGTATTTCTCAGGTGAACCTCACACCAGCAAGGTCTATTAAGTCCCTTCAAAACCACTATGAATGACCTGCAAAATTATGACAGTTATGCACAACTCACCAGAGTTCAAACCACATGGCAAATCAGTCCTAAAACTAGCAGGCCAGTATTCTAGCTGCTGTACCATTTCAACTTATGAGAGCATAGTACAGAGAATAACACACAGGCCTCCTAGTGTTAGCACTAGCTTGCCATATGTTCAAACTTCCATTGGGTGAGCTGTTTTCAATTATCTCATTGTTACTTCACAAGATATTGAATGCTTGTGCTAAACCTGGAAAACCATTAAAAAATTGCCCGTAACTTACAATGGTGGGACGGAAAAAAAAAAAAAAATAGAGAGCTAGATACGCGATTGATAAACAGGGTGGAGGTCGACCGTTCGTCATTGTAGGAGTGCCAGCCGTCACGGCTCTTCAACACGCAAGTTATACTTTTGTAATCAATCATATCACATTTACTCGGGTAGATAATTTCCCGTAGATCCTTCTGTGTTAGCCCCAAAACACCGACCAGTATGTTTAAATAAGTGAACCCTGATCAGATCAGATAGACTGGTCCGAAACCCTTGACTGGTCCGAACCCTTGACTGGTCCGGGAACCCTTGACTGGCCGAACCCTGGATGGTTTCAAACGGTTGGGCGTTGTTGCACTACCTAACAGGTTTTTAATATAATATTTCAAGGAGGTTGCTAGTTGAATTGCAGTAAATCAACCATTTCAAATCATTATGAAGCTGTGTGTATAGTCTGTGGTCAGTCAAACAAACGGGCTGCTCCACATGCATAAATTGAATTTTTGTGGAAATGGTGTCACGCCCCTTGTGCAGATATCCAAGACTAAGTACAAGCGTATTAAAACAGGGAAGTGGTTTTTCGGGTCTATGCCCAAAATAGATAAATCTGTGGACTAAAAATCACAAGGGTATTAAAAGAGGTCACATCAAAAGCTGCTTTCATAGCAAACTGGAAAATTTCTACAACAGATGGGAACTAAAAAGTCTGGGCTGAATGGTATGCCCGTGATACTGGCCATGTAGTTCAGAATCTGTAAGGGAGATGCATGTCCTGGTAGTCAGTAAATGGGGGGCTGGATAGTGCTGTTACTGGGAGATAGTAATGGTGAAGCTGGAGGTGCTGCGTCCTGGGAGACAGTAATGGTGATGCTGGAGATGCTGTCCTGGTGAGACAGTAATGGAGAAAGCTGGAGATGCTGTTCCTGGGAGACATAATGGTGAAGCTGGAGATTTTGTCAGGTAGTCGGAATTATTGCAGGTAGAAATACATATAAATTGACCTCATAGGGGAACAGGAGCCATAGTAGGGAAACAAAAGTGTAGTCAAAGATAAGATAAAACCAATATTGAAAATAGAAATACTGCCAGGAAATAGCAAACAGAAGGATCCCACTAGCAATAGGTGAGGATATATTACAAAAACAACTGGTTGGAGACTCCATTGTTGGTTGCTAGGGGAGGATGAGAAGTAAGACAGGGAAACATTGACCAAAGGGAATACAGTCCACAGAAAACCCAAGGCAAACGGAACCAAGCCTGTGCACCATACTATGCACTTGGTATCTCCCTGGCTGGGAAATCTGGAAAAAACAGATGGGACGTGCAACTATGACCACCTAGAAATGCAAAACCCCTATGACAACAGGAAAATGCAAACTCCCTTCCTGTAAAGCTTTTTCACCCTGAACTGTGTACCTCTTCTGTACAGGAAAGACTGTACTATAAACTTAAATTGCCAGGCATACCATCTAAAGGGGACAAAAAGATACAAAACATCCAGGCCATGGGGAAAACCTGGGTAGCCACAGCCACTTCAAGAACGAGAGGTTTTTTAGCTTCCAGGAAGGAAAAAAACTGGCAGGGAATCGGCGAAAATCGTACACCAAATCCAGTCATTCCTGGGAGTGGAACACAGTCGATGGCATCACTCCAAACAACAGATACTAGATACTACTGCCGGAAAAAAAATCCCCCCCCCAGTACAACAATACCACCAGTCCGATAACATTCTTCTTTGCAAATATACAGGGTCTAAAGCCAGCAACAAACAACCAAAATACCTTTCATCGGTGGGGGAATGCTTGCAGAGCGCAAAGGCAATTGTTCGCGGGCTTTCACTGAGACCCGCATAAAGGATCACTTGGAAACACCCCCGAAATATGGATCCAGGTTACAACCTTTACAGATGTGACAGAGTGAAAGGCAAAGGGGGGGGTTGGCCTGTACATTGCAGAGTCACTTGTTTGCACAGAATGTAAAGCTCAAATGATGTAGTGGAAGTTTTAGCAGTAAAGGTCGAGAAGAACCAAAAACCTAGTATTGTGGTAGTCTTACAAGCTCCGGATGCAACCATCCAGCAATTCCAGGAAAAAGCTGTTAAAATTGATCACTGTCTGGAAACCTTCAGCTTCCTCACCAAAACATCTTTGCTCCTGGGGGGGATTTCAACTTAAGGCACCTAAAAATGGAGGAATATAGCAAATAATATTGTTGCAGTATAACACCAGGAGGCAGCTCTGATGAAAACTCACACTCACGCGAGCTTTTAAATCTCTGCACAAAATTCAATTTAAACCAGCAAATAATAGAGCCTACTAGACTGGAGAATACACTAGACCTCATCTTCACTAACAATGATGATCTGATAAGAAATGTTACCATATCAAAAACAATATACTCAGATCACAACATAATTGAGGTTCAGTCATGTATGCGCGGAGCCCCAGACCGACATAATGAGATTAGTCACGAGGGAGCATTCACCAAATTCAAACTTCAATAACAAAAACATAAAGTGGGACCAAGTAAACCAAGTCCTAACCGATATAAGCTGGGAAGATATACTAAGCAACACAGACCCCAACTTATGCCTAGAACAGATTAACTCGGTGGCACTCGATGTATGCACAAGGCTTATTCCTCTAAGAAAAAGGAGGAGTAGATGTAAAAACAGAAAGAGACAGGCGCTCCCTCTACAGGCGACGGAAAAGAATAACAGAGCGGCTAAAAGAGGTCAATATATCTGAAATGCGTAGGGAGAACACTGGTCAGAGAATAGCAAGCATCGAACTTAAGCTAAAAGAATCCTTTAGGAGTCAGGAATCGCGGGAAGAACTAAAAGCCATAAATGAAATCGAAAGAAACCCAAAGTATTTCTTCTCCTATGCCAAATCAAAATCGAGAACAACGTCCAGTATTGGGCCCCTACTTAAACAAGATGGGTCCTACACAGATGACAGCAAGGAAATGAGTGAGCTACTCAAGTCCCAATATTGACTCAGTTTTTAGCAAGCCGCTAACCAGACTGAGAGTGGAAGATCAAAATGAATTTTTTATGAGAGAGCCACAAAATTTGATGAACACAAGCCTATCCGATGTTATCCTGACGCCAAATGACTTCGAACAGGCGATATAATGACATGCCCATGCACTCTGCCCCAGGGCCAGACTCATGGAACTCTGTGTTCAATCAAGAACTGCAAGAAGCCTTTTCCATCCTATGGAGAGGGAGCATGGACACGGGGGTCGTCCCACAGTTACTAAAAACAACAAAACATAGCCCCACTCCACAAAGGGGGCAGTAAAGCAACAGCAAAGAACTACAGACCAATAGCACTAACTCCCATATCATAAAAATCTTTGAAAGGGTCCTAAGAAGCAAGATCACCACCCATCTAGAAACCCATCAGTTACACAACCCAGGGCAACAATGGGTTTTAGAACAGGTCGCTCTTGTCTGTCTCAACTATTGGATCACTACGACAAGGTCCTAAATGCACTAGAAGACAAAAAGAATGCAGATGTAATATATACAGACTTTGCAAAAGCCTTCGACAAGTGTGACCATGCGTAATAGCGCACAAAATGCGTGCTAAAGGAATAACAGGAAAAGTCGGTCGATGGATCTATAATTTCCTCACTAACAGAACACAGAGAGTAGTCGTCAACAGAGTAAAGTCCGAGGCAGCTACGGTGAAAAGCTCTGTTCCACAAGGCACAGTACTAGCTCCCATCTTGTTCCTCATCCTCATATCCGACATAGACAAGGATGTCAGCCACAGCACCGTGTCTTCCTTTGCGGATGACACCCGAATCTGCATGACAGTGTCTTCCATTGCAGACACTGCAAGGCTCCAGGCGGACATCAACCAAATCTTTCAGTGGGCTGCAGAAAACAATATGAAGTTCAACGATGAGAAATTTCAATTACTCAGATATGGTAAACATGAGGAAATTAAATCTTCATCAGAGTACAAAACAAATTCTGGCCACAAAATAGAGCGAACACCAACGTCAAAGACCTGGGAGTGATTATGTCGGAGGATCTCACCTTCAAGGACCATAACATTGTATCAATCGCATCTGCTAGAAAAATGACAGGATGGATAATGAAACCTTCAAAACTAGGGAGGCCAAGCCCATGATGACACTCTTCAGGTCACTTGTTTCTATCTAGGCTGGAATATTGCTGCACTCTAACAGCACCTTTCAAGGCAGGTGAAATTGCCGACCTAGAAATGTACAGAGAACTATTCACGGCGCGCATAACGAGATAAAACACCTCAATTACTTGGAGCGGCGCTTGCGGTTTCTAAGAACTGTATTCCACTGGACCGCGGAGGGAGAGATACATACATTACTATACACCTGAAAATCCTAGAGGGACTCAGTACCTGAACTTCACACCGAAAATCACTCACTACGAAAAAGCAAAAGAACTTGCATACGATGCACCATCTCCCAAATGAAAAGCAGGGGTCGTCACTAGCACGTTTAAGAGACTCCATACATTAAGTGTCAGGGCCCTGAACTGTTCCACTGTCCTTCCCAGCCACACAAAAGTGGGATTACACCACAGACCCACTGGCAGATCCTCAAGCTGCATTTTCTGACCAAGCACCTAAAGTCATTTTTCCTGATCATGGACCGTGCTGTGGCTCCAGTACGTTGGTTTTGGCGTGCAGCCACAGCTCCAGACCGGGTTGATCTCAGAGCTCTGAATGCACCAGGCAGCCTTGTCACATACCGGCCGGCGGGGCGTTGACTCCCCGAAAACTCTCTCCAGTAAACTCCCAGGTTATGAACAGTAGGGGCCCGAGACAGTTTCGAAAAAACTGCTTTCCCAGACATACATAAGGCGGGGAATATCACCCAATTTGAACTCCTGGCTGTCCTCAAGAGGAGGAGCTTGACATAGACCTCTAAAATTTCAGTAGCGACCAGCCCGGCTGTGTTCGTAAGTCAGTTTGTGTGCGGACCAGCAAGTAACATCCTCTTTGCTCAAGTCCTGATCCACTCGTGAGCCTGGCCATGGGACCAAGCAGCGGGGGCGTTGACCCTCTGAATACCTCCCAGGTATACTCCTCTGCCAACTCTCTAGGTACCTTCTCTCTTTCAATATATATTATTAACCCACCATACAACATCACCGACTGGGGGGTCATACACCATTCCAAAACTATATCCCCGCCTGCTTATTAAACATTACTGTTTTGATTCCCAATAAATCTCAGCTGCTTTACCCTCCCCTCCTTTTCATTCTAACTACTGCCTCACACAACCTTCCCCACACTCATAACTGGCTCTTCCTCACTCTTACAAAATCAACTGCCTCCTGCCCAGTACAACTAAATAACAGCTTCCATATCTTCTCAACATTTAACATTCAAAATATTTTTCCCCCCACCACTTTCCTGATCACTCCATCTCTATTTCTAATGAATCTCTCCCTCTTATTTTTAACTGTCAAGTCCATATCGTTCCCTAGCTTCCTCAACTTACTATCCACTCTCCACATCTCTTCTTATTGCTCAGGAAAATTTATTGATAGCACCTCACCCACTCACTCATCTGCTGTCCTTTTACATGTCTGGGTGAGTAGTCTTGTCTACATAGATTGCAGAGAAGAAAAAAATAAATGAGTTTGCTGAAATGTTTGCGTACTATTATGATCCTTGAATTGTGTGTGTCCGTCACATATACACTTTCTTCTGAACACCAAAGTATATACTTTTTACACACTGGAAAAACAAAATATCGGGTCTTATCTACGATAGAAGCCAAGAATATCTGACTTAATTCCATACCGTTAAACAAATTTACACACTTCGCGACCAGAACAACCCCCACCCCTCCAACCGCTCAGACCACCGCTTTGCTCTCACCAAAATGTTAGGCAATTGTTTAGATGAAGGATGGATGTTAGAACAAAGCTCACGACACCAAATTAAGAAGTAAATTAGCTACTGAGTGGATCAATATACATAATTTCTTATTCATAATTTAAAATGAGGCAAGTAGAGTGTTACATAGTTAAAATTACAGAATGCTTCCTCATTCACGAGCTGAAGCTAATCATTTGTCTTATTTATGGGTTGATAAAAAGAGAGTGTCTGATGCTTATTCACTCTTAAACAGTGGAGCAGTCATGATAATTGCAAATTGTAGGTGACCTTGAACCCACACATACTAATGGAGGTGACCTTGATCCTGTTGGTTTTTTGGCTTCAACAATACTCTGCCAGTCTGTGATCTTCCCTTGTAATGCAGATATAGCCGTCTGATCAATTTCACCAAGGAGCTAACCTCCTCTCAGACACTGGGTAATACTATTCTCCTGGTGGATATTGCAACACGAAACGTCATAATGTCCCCTGATCACAACATGATGACTTTTGTTGCACATGTACTGACTGGTATAATTCCTATGAGTGCTACACCTCTGTCGCGACTTTTGCCATGACCTTGTGAGCAGCTATACAGAACTTCTTAGAGGCCGCCTCTGAACAACCAGACAACTCTAAAAACCCCTACTACTCTAAATCCAAATGACTCCATAATATCATAAGTCATAAAAAAATCATACCTATTACAATGTGATTCCTAAACTTCGAAACATTGAAACGTACTGCTCGCAGACTAGGCCTAGCCTATCACGAAACCATCGTACCCCTGAAATGCTGAGCCTCTTCCCAAACTGCCGCTTCTGCTGCCGGAGACAGAACGTATGACAGAGCGCTGCGGCCAAAACAGACTTGGGAACTATTTGTCAATGGTCTCAATGCTCACACCCCCACTTAGCCGGCTGAGGGACATACACTATAATTAAGGGTAACAGAACTGGCAAGCATCGCGCACACCTCATCCCTTGCAAAGGGCGAATGAGTTAGTCACTGCTGCCTGGCAATACTACATCTAACTATGACAGTCTTCCCAAGTTAACAACACAGGCGAAATTAATGGACAAATATGATGCAAGGGATAAATAGCAAAAGAAAAAAAGAGACTTGTTTGCCTTATGCTCAGCAAGGTGCAGATGACTGCAACATTCTCTTATCACTAATAAATGAAACTTGATGCAGCACTAACTAAGGGCAACCTCCACGTCCGCCTGGTGAGGATGGTATTACTTACAACATCTCAGATTTGCAGTGTCAGTACCAGGTAATCCTTATTACTTAATATATAACATGAGTTTATGTCACTGGGGAGCCTCCATAAATCATGGAGGACCAATAGCCTCATTATTCCCATTCGCAAAGCCCAATCACCAAAACTCATTTCGCCCGCAATATCCCTTACTATCTGCTTGTGTAAAACATTTGAAAGTGATGATTCCTGAATCGTCTTATGCACAGAATAAGGAATTCTTGTCACCCGTCCCGGTTGCATGGCTTCCATGAAGCTGGTACAGGATTGTTCATCATTCGCATTACCACCTTTCTCACTCTGCACACTGACATGCTCTCATACACTACGTTCCTTGAGCCTTAAATCCGCTTTTTGAATGACCAACAGACATAGTCATCATTAGTGAACCTTGCAAATGGATGTTGGAGAGGATGGCTCTCCGCTGGATTAAAGGTTACCGTGTCCAACAGAAAGTCGTGCTTGAGTTGTTCCAGGGACATAGAAGTGTAACTAAAGATTTCTTTTAACATTAGTACAGATCCCAGGGAGGTGTGCCTTAGTTATCCCACCCTTTATTCAACATTTTGATTAATGCCTTACTTAATGCGCTTGCCTAAGCCCTGCCCCATCATTATATGGTTAGTTTTGCTGATGACATAATGATCTCACCTACCGGATTCTCAACACGCCAAAACATTCTTAATCATGTTTTAGCCTCGTGTCAGGACCTGGGTTAATAACCTCAGGGTATAAACAAAGATACTCAACATGCGTCCTCCTCGTGCAGAGAGGCAACAGTTCTGTCAGATCCAGTTGCATGATGGTCCTTCTAGAATACTGTAAGCAGACTACAGGTATCTTAGGACTTTCGTTCCACTACTTGGACCTGTTGGTAACGAGACTTTTGGTCGCCAAACAAAGAAAGGCTGAGAGCACTTAGACGTTGTGCATTGGTCTTATCATCCCAGGTATGGTGCTAATTTACCAATTGTGACAAATGATTATCTTGAGCTTATATAGATCCCTTGGTTGATATGCAGCGCCAAAACTTGCACTCGTTGTCTGACTGGAAGCTTTTGGAGGGGCTGGAAATAACTGCAAAACGAAGCAATATGAGGAGCATCCTGGATGCCCTCGTACTGCCAAAATTTAATAGGCGGAAAAGAACTTAATCTTCCAAGCATTAAGCATCAGTGTTACTCGAAAGCAATATCCTATTGGGGTCAATGTGCCTTTAGGCTAGCCTCAAACCCTGCACAGAAGCCCTCCAAACTTTTCCTCAGCACTGGTGAATATCCTTTCAGATGGATCGAAAAAACTGGAACCGACCTCCGCATGAACCAGCTCCAATGAATCTAATCAATGTTGGAGCACCAGAGACATTTCCCCTGCTCCATGGGATATTACCCATTATCCAAACTACCATATGCCCCATTTCCCCCCAAAACTCTTCTTAAATCACAACAAAGCTTCGTCCTTGAAGCCAAACAAGATGCCTTAAGCTGTTATTGATTAACTTAGTAAGGGGGGGGGGGGGGGGGGGGGGGGGGGGGGCTTGTGACACAGAAAAATCTTTCAACAAATTATTTTAACACCGATGAGTTCTGTCACCAGTCCTCTGTGCAGCTGTGTAGTGCTGCTGTGTCACACAGAGTGATGGATCTTCATAAAGAAATGAGGGAGCACGCAATCCAATACACTGGCCTATACCCTTCAAAGCAGACTGTTTTGCCATACTCCCATTTGCACTCAAGTGTCCCCATGTAATCTAAGTTTGACACTTTAATTGTAACTGATTCGTTTTGTCATCCATGAAATGCCTCAAACTCATTACTAAGTATAAATTGGTGGCATGCTTTTTGTCAGAAGCCAGACCACAAGGTATGGTAAGATTGTCGGGACAGTGGAGTCAGAGTGCACATAGCTGGTGGATTCCATCTCACATTGGTCGCTTCAGATGCATGACATAGAACTGATAAATTGGCTCTCAAGCTATGCTTTCAAAGAGGGGGTAGATTACATTCTTGGGTTGTCATTTAGCAGTTCTGAGAAAAAAATACGAAAAAGAACTTCAAAAACTTTACTTGACTTAAGACCTTAGGGGGAGATTGACACAAGTCAGTCCATCTATCATCATTCCATCATGCAGGAGGAGCCACATGTTATCTATGGTGCATCCAACAAGATTAAGCAGACTCTTGGATGTCACTACTTACTACTGCCCGGCCTCCGGCTGGGTTACAAGTATCTTGTGCAGGTTAAATCAACACCACCCGCTGTATACCCAACGAAATGTAAACTTTGCCAATGAACTATTTCACACATTGCGTCATATTTACTGGAGTGTGATAAAATAATGAATTTAGAAACAACTCACTCAGAAGTGTTCAAGAAAAGGCTAAGTATTTATCCACAGTCTGGTATATTGCAGACCCATTCTGGAAACACATACCCTGACTATGCTATCCCGCCTGTACATAAAGCATTACCACATGTGTGCATGTGTGCATGTGTGTGTGTGTGTGTATGTGTGTGATGTGTGTGTGTGTGTGTGTGAGTCTGTGTGTTGTGGGTTGTTAGTGTAAGGTGTGTATGTGTGCTGTGTGTGTGTGTGTGTGCGGTGTGTGCTGTGTGTGTGTGTGTGTGTGTGAGGCGTGTCAGTGTGGTGGGTGTTTGGAGGTGTGTGTGCGGGTGGTGTGTGAGGGTGCGTGTGTGTGTGTGCGTGTTGTGTTGTTTGTGTGTGCGTGTGTGGGTGCTGGTGTGTGCGTGTGTGGGTGTGTGGTGTGTGTGTGTGTGTGGTGGGTGTGTGTGTGTGGGTGTGTGTGAGGAGTGTGTTGTGTGGTGTGTGTGAGGGTGTGGTGTGTGTGGGTGATTGTGTGGTGGTGGTTGTGTGTGTGTGTTTGTGGGTTGTGGCGTCCTTGTGTGGTTAAATGCATATATTTGTACGCTCCGTGTGCATCACTGTCCGTGCGTGCGCCCTCGTGTGTGTATGTGTCGCGCCAGCGCTCTAGTGCTGGGTGTAAACTGCTATTCCACTTAATATTTGTATTAATAACTCCATTACAATGTGCCCTAGTGTGACGTATCCGTGGTTCATTCCGTTGGGAGTAATTTTGTATGGGGGGTCATAGACCTGTAACCATGTATAGAAGTGAAGCTGATTCATTCCTCTGCTAACTTGCCATGATTAGTGACTAGATCTACCTGGAGTTCATTACCTTTGTAACTATTCAGCTATCATAACTTTGGGGTCCACGTCCACTGTACCCATTATGTACCTTTGTAATCTCTCTTGATACCGCCCACAGGATGGTATGGGGTGCATAAAGATACTAAACTAAAGTGTTGTAAAGTGTCGTTGTAGTGTGTGTGTGTGTGTGTGTGCTGTGTCGTGTGTGTGTGGTGGTGTGTGTGTTTTGTGTGTGACTCAACAATCAATATTTGCACCCAATAACAACTCATTACAGTTGTGACCGGGTGTGGAAGTGTGAATTGCTCATTACTCTATAATTGTTCATGAATGGAAGCCAAAGTATAAACGTAATGGGGACCATTCTACAGAATTCATTACCTTTGTCTAACTTGTGGATCCATTACCTTTGTACCTAGTTCAGCTATCAAAACTTTGGGGGGGCCCAGTCCCTGGACCCATTACGTACCTCTGTAATCTGTAAATACCTTTGTAGCTTGTCAGAATTGTGACACCGAACTTAACCTGAGGTTCATTACCTTTGTCTAAATTGTGAGTTCCATTACTTTTGTAAATTGTGAGTTCATTACCTTCTGTAAATTGTGAGTCAATTACCTCTGTAACCTTGCTCAGCTATCAAAACTTTGGAAGAGTCCAGTCCCTGGACCAACTTATGTACCTCTGTAATCTCTTGACTACCGCCCACAGGATGGGTATGGGGTGCATAATAAACATTATTAAACTAACTATCTTTCTCCAAATATACTACCCATTTTTTTTACAAAGCGCGGGTATAAAAGCAACTTCCACAATTTTACTCTGAATTTACAATCGGGAATGATAAATGAACAAAAATACTATTTTCTGAAAGAAGATAAGAAGTACAAAGAAAGAGAATAGATATGGTTTCCTCTTTCGCCATGTCTGGCACGAGGCATTTATGGAGGGCAGCATTTTCAATAACCCTGCCATTCCTGTTTATTGTGGGACACCACTTACTTGCCCTCCAGCAACCGCCTGCAACACATGCCTAGTATTTCACATTCCAGCTGCCATATTCTTAGCTCAGAACACTGATTTTTTTGTTCGTTTTTTTTTTTTTTTGGCCTACAAATTATCAAAAATATTAGTTGTAATAAACGTAATTTAAATCCCTCTCATTAGCTGGGGCAGATAATGGAAAACCTAATAGAGCTTTTTTACGGCGGTTTGTTAAAGATCATAATTTACTTCATTATCTTAAGTACACTCAAACTCAGCCTTTTTCACTCGTATACTTGTCCAATTTCTTTTTAAGCTCTTCCGCACAACCAATTACAGTTGGTGTCCCACAGGGAAGTGTCCTTGGCCCTCTTTCTCCTATACATAAATGACCAACCAAATGCTTCGCAATTACTCAAACCCACACTATTTGCAGATGACACTACATACGTCTTCTCACCCGAGTCCAGTCACGCTAGCCAATACTGTAAATACCGAATTACAGAAAATATCTACCTGGATGAGGACTAACAAACTTACACTAAACATTGACAAAACCTACTTCATTCAGTTTGGTAACAGAGCTACAGATGTCCCTCTTAACATAATGATAAACGGATCACCTATCACAAAGCTAACAGAGGGAAAATTCTTAGGAATCCACCTTGATAATAGACTCAAATTTCATACACATATACAACAAATTTCTAAGAAAATTTCCAAGACTGTAGGCATACTATCGAAGATACGGTACTATGTTCCACAGTCAGCCCTCCTGGCCCTATATCACTCTCTTATTTACCCCTATCTCACCTATGGAATTTGTGCATGGGGCTCAACAACAACTAACCATCTCAGACCACTAATTACCCAACAAAAGGCTGCAGTTAGAATGATAACAAATTCTCACTACAGGCAGCACACTCCACCAATATTCAAAACACTCAACCTACTCACCATACAAAACACTCATACTTATTATTGCACCTATTACATACATAGAACACTTAACTCTGATATTAACCCTCCCCTCAAACATCTCCTTGCCAACCTCAACAGGACACATGACCATAACACAAGGCACAGATCACTCTCTGATGTTCCTTGTGTCCATCTCACGCTATGCAAAAACTCAATGCACATAAAAGGCCCTAAAATCTGGAATTCATTACCTGTAAATATAAAAGAAACACTACCTGTTTATAAATTCAAGTCTCTTCTCAAAGATCACTTACTCACCCAAAACCAAATAAATACTGAATAACTAAACCTTATAAATTGTATATCTTAAATGTTTCTCACAATTATATCACATAAATGTTAAACCTAAAACCCAATCTAACTTTATTATTTTTTAAATACACTACCTAACAGAATACTCCATTCGACTGATGTACAACAATGCAAGCAACCATATGACCTGTCTTTGTAATACTCACTTGTGCTTTATAGTTATCTGTTTACAATAATGTCTTATCACTGATTTCATCATTGCTTAGTTAATCTTAAGTTAATTTTAAGCCAGCCCGTAATGCTATGCATATAAGTGGCTTTGGCATGCTGCTCTTACCTGTATTTTTTTGTACCTCTGTAATGTATGCTCAAATTACTAATATAACTAAATAAATAAATACATAATAATCACTGCAGTTTTAACCCTTTCAGGGTCCGTCCCATAGATCTACGGCTGGTCGTGGTGAGTGTCCAAACCGTAGATCTACGCAAAATTCTAGCGCCGTCAAATTTAGCGCGAAAGCGCTCATAGGCCTACATATGAGAGAATGGGTCTGCGCCGTGGGTGTGCGCCATAAACAAAAAATCTGGCGCCTGCATAGCATTGTGGGAGAACGCTCAGGTTCACCTTGTTCCATGCCTCGTTCGCAAGTCAGCTCTCACTCCCGGAAAATTGGGACTCTCCTCTTCCTGTCTGATAGTTCTGACACTGATGGAAGTGGAAATGAAGACGATTCTACGGCTTTGATAAGTTAGTGACCGAAAATAATGACCAGGATATCGATAATAGTGCACAAAACCCTGACTTCCTCGACCTTCTACCTTGGTGTGGGGCACTCGTGACTCACGGTGGGTGTTCCTAAACGTAAGAGAAAACTAATATTTTCCCGTGGCCTGGCCTCGTGACTTCAGTAATGACGATGATTCTGACGTGGATTGTGATTTTATTGCGCTCGACGATCGTTCGAGTAGTGATTAGTGAGGGAAACATATTCCCAGTGAAGCGTCGGTATGTTCGCCGCCATGCTCGGGTAG
>NC_069405.1:20607015-20659072 GCF_026875155.1 Cherax quadricarinatus | reverse complement strand
TTACATAGATCAGGAAGGACTCGGGGGGGAAGACCGATGGGGACACCAAAAAAGGAATACACCAACAAGTTTTGGGACGACATACATACGGAGAGGGGGGAGGGAAGAAACGCAAAGGGGAATCGATACCTCAAAGGCAATGGGACCGGATTACATCTCCCGTGGGTCCTTAGAGGGGGACAATTTTTTGTGCCATTTACCAAAATCTTCAACACGTCCCTGGAAACTGGGCAACTACCTGGGTAGGGAAGACGGAAAATGTAGTTCCCTTTTTTAAAAAAGAACAGAAAAGGGGCACTAAACTATAGACCTGTGTCATTGACGTGAATAGTATGCAAAATTATGGAGAAGATTATCGGGAGGAAGTGGGGGGCACCTGGAAGGGGAAAAAAGAGTATAAAGCCAACCAGCAGGGATTCATGGAAGGCAAATCCTGTTCACAACCTTTCGGGAGTTTTATGATAAAAAAAAACAGAAGTAAACCGAGAGAGGGGTGGGTTGATTGATTTTTTGGGACGCAAGGAAGGCCTTTGACCAGTTCCTCACAAGAGATTATGCAAAGCAGAGATCAGGCCATAAAAACGGGAAGGGCATGCAAGGATCAGACAATCCTACAGGGAGGCCCAACAACGATCAGGGTACAAATATGTTCACAGGGGGCCCCTGGACAGCGGTCCCACAGGGGTGGGCCCTGGACCTGCATTTTTGGTATATGTGAACGACTGAGGGAAGGGGTTAGACTCAGAATGTCCCTGTTTGCAATATGTGAATTTAATGAGGAAATTAAACTATGGGGCCCGGGCAGGACTTCAAAGGCCGGGACAGACGGACACCGGGTCCAGCAAAGGGTTTCTCGTTTTTAAAATCCTCCCAAAATGCAGAGTCATGAAAAAGGGGGGAAGGGGACAGAAGACCACAGACCGAGAAAAGGTAGGTGGCCAAAGACTGCAACCTACCAAGGAGAAAGATCTTGGGGAGTATAACACCGACATTCTCCGGAGCACATACAACCAGATAAGCCAGCTATGGGCGCCTGGCAAACCTGAGAACAGCTTTCCGATACCTTATAAGGAATCGTTCAAGACAGTAACCCTGTTGTCAGGCCCAACTGGGGTATGAGCACCTGTTTGGAACCCCACTTGATAAAACACGTCAAGAAACTAAGAAATACAAAGGTTTGCCAAGGTTTTTCCAAGGGTAAGGGGAATTCCTATAAAAAAAGATTAAGGGAAAACGGCCCACGACATGGAGGGCAGGAGGGTCAGGGGAGACATGATAACGACATATAAAATCTGCGTCGAATAGACAAGGTGGACAAAGATCAGGATGTTCCAGGGAGGGACGCAAAACACGAGGCCAACGTTTGGAAGTTGAAGACACAAATGATCCAAGAGATATCAGGAAGTATTTCTTCATCATAGAGTTGTAAGGCCAGTGGAATAGCCTAGAAAATGACGTAGTGGAGGCAGGAACCATACACATTTTAAATTGAGTTTGATAAAGCTCATGGGAGCGGGGAGAGAGAGGGCCCAGTAGCAAACCGTGAAGAGGGCGGGCCAGGAGCTAAGACTCGACCCCAGGCAACACAAATAAGTATTACAAATAGGTGATACACAAAAACACACACGCACACACACATCTTTAGTTTATATCCTTTTATTATGCACCCCATACCCATCCTGTGGGCGGTAGTCAAAAGATTACAAAGTACATAATGGGTCCCAGTGACTGGACCCCAAAGTTATGATAGCTGAACTAGTTACAAAGGTAATGAACTCCAAGTAGATCTGTGTCATATCATGGCAAAGTTACCGAGGCAAATGAATCAGCTTCACATCCTATACATGGTTACCAGTCATGAGCTAATTAGCAAAGTAATGAACCACTGATGCGTCTACACCTGGTCACAATTGTAATGAGTTTTATAAATACAAATATTAAGGTGGATCATACACCCACACTAGCGCGCGCGCCACAATACACACACGAGGGCGAACCGCACGACATAGTGCACACATGCTTACAAATATATGCATACACAACAAGGACGCATACCCTACACACACACACCCACACACACACACACCAACACCCACACACACCCCCTCACATCAACACCCCACCACACACCCTCACAACACACCCATCACACACCACCCACACACACACCCTCACACACACCCACACCACACACGCCACACACGCACCAACACCCACACACACACACACACAACACACACACACACACACACACACACACACACACACACACACACACCACACACACCATGCACCACACACCACACACCCACACACACACCCACACACACACACCCTCACGACACCCACACACACCACAGCACACACACACACGACACACAACACACACACACATAACACACACCACATCCCAAAAACACAGCACACACACATCCACACACACACACACAGCACACACGCACACAACACACACAACACTCACACATGCACACATGTGGTAATGCTTAATTTACAGCTAGCAAAGTCAGGGCATTTCTCCAGAATGGTCTGCAATATACCACTGAGGATAAATACTTTTCCATTTCTTGAACATTTCTGAGTGAGTTGTTTCTAAATTCATTAATTTATCACACTCCAGTACATAATGACGCAAGGTGTGACTATAAGTCCATCTGGCAAAAGTTACATTTCGTTTTGGTCCTACATCCTGTGGTGGTGAATTAAACCTGCCAAAGATACCTTGTAACCCCAGCCGGAGTCCGGCAGTAGGACATCCAAGAGTCCTTATCTTGTTGGATGCACCAGACAGTGGCTCCTCCTGCAATGATGTATGAAAGATAGATGGACTGTCTTGTGTCAATCTCCTAAGTCTTAAGTCAACAAAGGTTCAATTTGAAGTTCTTTTTCGTATTATTGTTCTCAAACTGCTAACTGACACACAAGATTGTAATCTACCCCCTCCTTTGAAAGCATATAGCTTATACCAATTTATCATCTAATCATGCATCTGAAACCAATGTGAGATGGAATCCACAGCATGTGCACTCTGACTCCACTGTCCACAATCTTACCTTATCTATGTCCTGGCTTCTGACACAAGCAGCCACAATTATACTTAATGAGTTGAAGCATTTATGGATGACAGAGAATAAAAAAAACATTTACATTAAAGTGTCAACCTTAGATACATGGACACATTTGAGTGCAAGGGAGTATGGGCAAACAGTTGTGTTTGAAGGGTAGAGCCCAGTATTTTGATGTTGCTTGCTCCAATTTCTTAATGAAGCCATCACTCAGTGTGACAACAGCAGCACTACCAGCTGCAACCATGACTGGTGAGCAGAACCATCGACGTAAATAATTTGTGAAAGAGTGTTCTGTGTGACTAAGTTAGCAATACAGCTTAAGATCATGTTTGGCTTCAAGGACGAAGCTTTGGTTGTGATTTAAGAAGAGTTTTTGGGGGAAATGGAGGAATGGTAGTTTTTGGAATGGGGTAATATCCCATGAGCAGGGAAATGTCTCCTGTTGTCTAACTTGATATAATCAGAAGCTGGTTGAAGCGGAGGTCGTTTCCCAGTTTTTTTCGATCCATCTGAAGGATGTTCACCAGTCTGAGGAAAGTTTGGAGGGCTTCTGTGCAGGGGTTTGAATGGGCTAGCCTAAGCATATTAACCCAATAAGGATAATTCCCTTCAGTAACACGATCTCCCTAATGCTTGGAATTTATAAGTTCTTTCCGCATATTTAAAATTTTGGCAGTACGAGGGCATCCTAGGATATCCCATTGCTTCGTTTTGCCATTTTTCCAGGCCCTCCAAGCTTCCAGTCAGACACGAATGCAAGTAGTGTCGCCGCAAAATCAACCAATGATCTAATATAAGCAAGATACATCATTTTCACAATTTTAACATTAGCACCATACCTGGGATGAAAACCTGCCACAACTCTAAGTGCCCTCAGCCTTTTTTTGTATTGGCGACAAAGTCCGTCGTTACAACAGGTCCAAGTAGTGGAACCTAAAAGCCTAGATACCTGTATCTGCTTACATATTCTAGAAGAAAACCCATCATGCAACTGGATCTGACGAACTGTGCCTCTCTGCCGAGGAGGACGCCTGTTGAGTATCTTTGTTTTATCCCCTGAGATTATTAACCCTAGGTCCTGACATGAGGCTAGTACATGATTAAGAATGTTTTGGGTGTTGGAGAATCCGGTGGTGTGAATCATTATGTCATCAGCAAAACTAACCATATAATGATGGGGCTGGCTAGGCATGGCATTAAGTAAGGCATTAATCAAAATATTGAAAAGGGTGGGACTAAGCACACCTCCCTGTGGGGTTCCTAATTCAAAATCTTTAGTTACACTTCTATGTCCCTGGAACAACACAGACGACTTTCTGTTGGACAGGTAACCTTTAATCCAGCGGAGAAGCCATCCTCCAACATCCATTCTGGCAAGTTCACTAATGATTACATGTCGGTTGGCTACATCAAAAGCGGATTTAAGGTCATGGAACGTAGTGTATGAGCTGTCAGTGTGCAGAGTGAGAAAGGTGGTAAAGCAATGAAAAAAATCCCCCCCCCAGTACCAACAATACCACCAGTTCGATGACATCCTTCTTTGCAAATACACAGGGTCTAAAGCCAGCAACAAACAACAAAATACCTTTCATCCGTGGACTGCTTGCAGAAGCAAAGGCAATGTTCGTGGCTTTCACTGAGACCCACATAAAGGATCACTAGGACAACGAAATATGGATCCCAGGTTACAACCTATACAGATGTGACAGAGTGAACAGGCAAAAGGGGGGGGTTGGCCTGTACATTGCAGAGTCACTTGTTTGCACAGAACTTCTTAATGCCTCAAATGATGTAGTGGAAGTTTTAGCAGTAAAGGTCGAGAACCAAAACCTAGTCATTGTGGTAGTCTACAAGCCTCTGGATGCAACATCCCAGCAATTCCAGGAACAGCTGTTAAAAATTGACCACTGTCTGGAAAATCTTCCAGCTCCTGCACCCAACATCTTGCTCCTGGGGGATTTCAACTTAAGTCACCTAAAATGGAGGAATATAGCAAATAATATTGTTGCAGTAATAACACCAGGAGGCAGCGCTGATGAAAACTCACACTCACACGAGCTTTTAAATGTCTGCACAAAATTCAATTTAAACCAGCAAATAACAGAGCCTACTAGACTGGAGAATACACTAACAATGATGATCTGATAAGAAATGTCACCATATCAAAAACAATCTACTCAGATCACAACATAATTGAGGTTCAGACATGTATGCGCGGAGCCCCAGACCGACATAATGAGATTAGTTACGAGGGAGCATTCACCAAATTCAACTTCAATAACAAAAACATAAAGTGGGACCAAGTAAACCAAGTCCTAACCGATATAAGCTGGGAAGATATACTAAGCAACACAGACCCCAACTTATGCCTAGAACAGATTAACTTGGTGGCACTCGATGTATGCACAAGGCTTATTCCTCTAAGAAAAAGGAGGAGTAGATGTAAAATAGAAAGAGACAGGCGCTCCCTTTACAGGCGACGGAAAAGAATAACAGAGCGGCTAAAAGAGGTCAATATATCTGAAATGCGTAGGGAGACACTGGTCAGAGAAATAGCAAGCATCGAACTTAAACTAAAGGAATCTGGTGGCTAAAGCTCCCGCTTCACACACGGAGGGCCCGGGTTCAATTCCCGGCGGGTGGAAACATTTCGACACGTTTCCTTACACCTGTTGTCCTGTTCACCTAGCAGCAAATAGGTACCTGGGTGTTAGTCGACTGGTGTGGGTCGCATCCTGGGGGACAAGATTAAGGACCCCAATGGAAATAAGTTAGACAGTCCTCGATGACGCACTGACTTTCTTGGGTTATCCTGGGTGGCTAACCCTCCGGGGATTAAAAATCCGAACGAAATCTTATCTTATCTTATCTTACAGGAGTCAGGAATCGCGGGAAGAACTAAAAGCCATAAATGAAATCGAAAGAAACCCAAAGTATTTCTTCTCCTATGCCAAATCAAAGTCAAGAACAACGTCCGGTATTGGGCCCCTACTTAAACAAGATGGGTCCTACACAGATGACAGCAAGGAAATGAGTGAGCTACTCAAGTCCCAATATGACTCAGTTTTTAGCAAGCCGCTAGCCAGACTGAGAGTTGAAGATCAAAATGAATTTCTTATGAGAGAGCCACAGAATTTGGTTAACACAAGCCTATCCGATGTTATTCTGACGCCAAATGACTTCGAACAGGCGATAAATGACATGCCCATGCACTCTGCCCCAGGGCCAGACTCATGGAACTCTGTGCTCATCAAGAACTGCAAGAAGCCCCTATCACGAGCCTTTTCCATCCTATGGAGAGGGAGCATGGACACGGGGGTCGTCCCACATTTACTAAAAACAACAGACATAGCCCCACTCCACAAATGGGGCAGTAAAGCAACAGCAAAGAACTACAGACCGATAGCACTAACATCCCATATCATAAAAATCTTTGAAAGGGTCCTAAGAAACAAGATCACCACCCATCTAGAAACCCATCAGTTACACAACCCAGGGCAACATGGGTTTAGAACAGGTCGCTACTGTCTCAACTATTGGATCACTACGACAAGGACCTAGATGCAGTAGAAGACAAAGAGAATGCAGATGAAATATATACAGACTTTGCAAAAGCCTTCAGCAAGTGTGACCTGGAGTTTACCTGGGGAGAGTTCCGGCTGTCAACGCCCCCGCGGCCCGGTCTGTGACCAGGCCTCCTGGTGGATCAGAGCCTGATCAACCAGGCTGTTGCTGCTGGCTGCACGCAAACCAACGTACGAGCCACAGCCCAGCTGATCAGGAACTGACTTTAGGTGCTTGTCCAGTGCCAGCTTGAAGACTGCCAGCGGTCTGTTGGTAATCCCCCTTATGTGTGCTGGGAGGCAGTTGAACAGTCTGGGGCCCCTGACACTTATTGTATGGTCTCTTAACGTGCTAGTGACACCCCTGCTTTTCACTGGGGGGATGGTGCATCGTCTGCCAAGTCTTTTCCTTTCGTAGTGAGTGATTTTCGTGTGCAAGTTCAGTACTAGTCCCTCTAGGAATTTCCAGGTGTATATAATCATGTATCTCTCCCTCCTGCGTTCCAGGGAATACAGGTTTAGGAACCTCAAGCGCTCGCAATAATTGAGGTGTTTTATCTCCGTTATGCGCGCCGTGAAAGTTCTCTGTACATTTTCTAGGTCGGCAATTTCACCTGCCTTGAAAGGTGCTGTTAGTGTGCAGCAATATTCCAGCCTAGATAGAACAAGTGACCTGAAGAGTGTCATCATGGGCTTGGCCTCCCTAGTTTTGAAGGTTCTCATTATCCATCCTCTCATTTTTCTAGCAGATGCGATTGATACAATGTTATGGTCCTTGAAGGTGAGATCCTCCGACATGATCACTCCCAGGTCTTTGATGTTGGTGTTTCGCTCTATTTTGTGACCAGAATTTGTTTTGTACTCTGATGAAGATTTAATTTCCTCGTGTTTACCATATCTGAGTAATTAAAATTTCTCATTGTTGAACTTCATATTGTTTTCTGCAGCCCACTGAAAGATTCGGTTGATGTCCGTCTGGAGCCTTGCAGTGTCTGCAATGGAAGACACTGTCATGCAGATTCGGGTGTCATCTGCAAAAGAAGACACGGTGCTGTGGCTGACATCCTTGTCTATGTCGGATATGAGGATGAGGAACAAGATGGGAGCGAGTACTGTGCCTTGTGGAACAGAGCTTTTTACCGTAGCTGCCTCGGACTTTACTCTATTGACGACTACTCTCTGTGTTCTGTTAGTGAGGAAATTATAGATCCATCGACCGACTTTTCCTGTTATTCCTTTAGCACGCATTTTGTGCGCTATTACGCCATGGTCACACTTGTTGAAGGTTTTTGCAAAGTCTGTATATATTACATCTGCGTTCTTTTTGTCTTCTAGTGCATTTAGGACCTTGTCGTAGTGATCCAATAGTTGAGACAGACAGGAGCGACCTGTTCTAAACCCATTTTGCCCTGGGTTGTGTTACTGATGGGTTTCTAGATGGGTGGTGATCTTGCTTCTTAGGACCCTTTCAAAGATTTTTATGATATGGGATGTTAGTGCTATCGGTCTGTAGTTCTTTGCTGTTGATTTACTGCCCCCTTTGTGGAGTGGGGCTATGTCTGTTGTTTTTAGTAACTGTGGGACGACCCCCGTGTCCATGCTCCCTCTCCATAGGATGGAAAAGACTCGTGATAGGGGCTTCTTGCAGTTCTTGATGAACACGGAGTTCCATGAGTCTGGCCCTGGGGCAGAGTGCATGGGCATGTCATTTATCGCCTGTTCGAAGTCATTTGGCGTCAGGATAACATCGGATAGGCTTGTGTTAACCAAATTTTGTGGCTCTCTCATAAAAAATTCATTTTGATCTTCGACTCTGTCTGGTTAGTGGCTTGCTAAAAACTGAGTCATATTGGGACTTGAGTAGCTCACTCATTTCCTTGCTGTCATCTGTGTAGGACCCATCTTGTTTAAGTAGGGGCCCAATACTTGGCGTTGTTCTCGACTTTGATTTGGCATAGGATAATAAATACTTTGGGTTTCTTTCGATTTCATTTATGGCTTTTAGTTCTTCCCGCGATTCCTGACTCCTATAAGATTCCTTTAGCTTAAGTTCGATGCTTGCTATTTCTCTGACCAGTGTCTCCCTACGCATTTCAGATATATTGACCTCTTTTAGCCGCTCTGTTATTCTTTTCCGTCGTCTGTAAAGGGAGCGCCTGACTCTTTCTATTTTACATCTACTCCTCCTTTTTCTTAGAGGAATAAGCCTTGTGCATACATCGAGTGCGACCAAGTTAATCTGTTCTAGGCATGAGTTGGGGTCTGTGTCCATGGCGTAATAGCGCACAAAATGCGTGCTAAAGGAATAACAGGAAAAGTCGGTCGATGGATCTATAATTTCCTCACTAACAGAACACAGAGAGTAGTCGTCAACAGAGTAAAGTCCGAGGCAGCTACGGTGAAAAGCTCTGTTCCACAAGGCACAGTACTCGCTCCCATCTTGTTCCTCATCCTCATATCCGACATAGACAAGGATGTCAGCCACAGCACCGTGTCTTCCTTTGCAGATGACATCCGAATCTGCATGACAGTGTCTTCCATTGCAGACACTGCAAGGCTCCAGGCGGACATCAACCAAATCTTTCAATGGGCTGCAGAAAACAATATGAAGTTCAACGATGAGAAATTTCAATTACTCAGATATGGTAAACACGAGGAAATTAAATCTTCATCAGAGCACAAAACAAATTCTGGTCACAAAATAGAGCGAAACACCAACGGCAAAGACCTGGGAGTGATCATGTCGGAGGATCTCACATTCAAGGACCATAACATTGTATCAATCGCATCTGCTAGAAAAATGACAGGATGGATAATGAGAATCTTCAAAACTAGGGAGGACACGCCCATGATGACACTCTTCAGGTCACTTGTTCTATCTAGGCTGGAATATTGCTGCACACTAACAGCACCTTTCAAGGCAGGTGAAATTGCTGACCTAGAAAATGTACAGAGAACCTTCACGGCACGCATAATGGATATAAAACACCTCAATTACTGGGAGCACTTGAGGTTCCTAAACCTGTATTCCCTGGAACGCAGGCATTAGAGATACATGATTATATACACCTGGAAAATCCTAGGGGGACTAGTACCAAACTTGCACACGAAAATCTCTCACTACGAAAGCAAAAGACTTGGCAGACGATGCAACATCCCCCCAATGAAAAGCAGGGGTGTCACTAGCACGTTAAGAGACCATACAGTAAGTGTCAGGGGCCCGAGACTGTTCAACTGCCTCCCAGCATACATGAGGGGGATTACCAACAGACCCCTGGCAGTCTTCAAGCTGGCACTGGACAAGCACCTAAAGTCGATTCCTGACCAGCCGGGATGTTTCTCGTACGTTGGTTTGCGTGTAGCCATCAGTAACAGCCTGGTTGATCAGTCTCTGATCCACCAGGAGGCCTGGTCACAGACCGGGCCGCGGGGGCGTTGACCCCCGAAACTCTCTCCAGGTAAACTCCAGGTAAACACACACACACAGTGAATAGGCGGGGCCAGGAGCTCTGAATCGACCCCTGCAACCACAAATAGGTGAGTACACACACACACGCACACACACGTGCAATAACAGATTCCTCACAGCTTCTGAAGGTCGTTGGTGGGTTCCCAGACCCACAGTTCTACGTACCTTATGCCTTCAGGGGAGATTACTCTCCCCTGCTATATGCATTCTTAATGCATATAGCAAATTCTCCAATTCTATTCTTTTCCAACCTAAATATATAAAACCATTTACAATAAACTGATGAAAACCAACAATGGAGACGCAATTCCAGACGATCTTTTAGTTTCTCTTGGACGAGTATTAAGTCAGACCAAGGGTCAAAAAGTATGAAGGAGTACATGACAGGTCGCAAAAACCATGGGGTGGGGGGTGAAATTACAAAGGTCGTTAGGCGACCAAGTTTCAAAAAATAGTAGTAGTGGTATAGACAGTAGCAGTAAAAGCAGTAGTAATAACAACAATAGCAGTATAGGAAGCAATGGTAAGATTTGCGGTAATACCAAGTGATAATGCTAATGGTGGTAGTATTAAGATAAGATTTTCTTCGGATTTTTAACCCCAGAGGGTTAGCCACCCATGATAACCCAAGAAAGTCAGTGCGTCATCGAGGACGTAACTCATTTCCATTGTGGTCCTCAATCTTGTCCCCCAGGATGCGACTAACACCCAGGCACTTATGTGCTGCTAGGTGAACATGACAACAGGTGTAAGGAAACATGTCGAAATGTTTCCACCCCGCCAGGAATCAAACCCGGGCCCTCCGTGTGTGAAGCGAGAGCTTTAGTCATCAGGGCACCATATATTAGTACTGGCAAAGCTCAACAGGAGCTTACAAAAGCAACTGCAATATTCCTATTGGCCCACGTTAGGTAAGAATTTAGAAGTAAATAAAAAGTCTGGCTAAGAGACTGATCATTATCAAGGTTGGAGGGTAGATCTCAAAATTAACTCTCCAGTTTAGTCTCCAGGAATGTTGTCACCTCTGTAGTCGACAGATAAAGCCTACTCCCCAAGCGAAAATTTCATGAATAATGATACCTGTCACAGTGTCTCTTACCAGCTTGGTATTGTACACCATATATGTGAAAACATAATACAAGTTAGAAAAATCTGGTTCAGGAAAAAAGACCAGGTGCAGTCGAAAGTGGTTTCAAAACAACCCAGGTTAGACCGAAACGTCTCAAGTTTCCTCCCCAAGAGTCAGTTTTATCAAGTTTTGTAAACAAAGCAACATTAGACTTGCCAAAGGCATAAAATACGTAGAACACCCACCGCAACTACTACCCAAAGCCCAGAACCCACCAACATTCCCACAGAAACCACGTGCAATAACAGATTCCACAGTTTCTGAAATTGGTTCGTGGGTTCCAAGGCCCACAGTTCTGCACACCATATGCCTTCAGGGGAAATTACTCTCCCCTGCTATATGCATTCATAATGCATATAGCAGATTCTCCAATTCTATACCTTACCTATCCTACTTAACAACACCTAAATCTATAAGTTATTTTGATAGTAGAAACTGGAGTATGCAGCATACTCCTGGTATAGGCCTTACTAATTTGCAGAGCAGTGGCGGTGCAAGGGGGGATGAAAGGAGGTGAAGATAAGATCAAGGGATCTAGGTGAGATCATGGGGGTCTATGTGAGATCATGAGGGTCTAGGTGAGATCAAAGGGGTCTAGGTGAGATCAAGGGGGTCTAGGTAAGATCAAGGGGGGTCTAGGTAAGATCAAAGGAGATCTAGATAAGATCAAAGGAGATTTAGATAAGATCAATGGAGATCTAGGTAAGATCAAGGGAGATATAGGTAAGATCAAGGGAGATCTAGGTAAGATCAAGGGAGATCTAGATAAGATCAAGGGGGTCTAGGTAAGATCAAGGGAGATCTAGGTAAGATCAAGGGGGTCTAGGAATGATCACTTAGCCTAAGAAGTCTGTAAATATATATTGTATAACCCAATTTCAAAACAAGTGCTCCCCCAAGACTCTCCCCCCAGATGCTCTAATATTTTTGGAATTTAAAAGCATAAAATTTCTTGGCCAGGTCCTTTACAACCCTACTGAAAATAGGAAGATGTGATTAATTTAACATTTCCGAGGAATTGTTGATTTTCTGGCTATAATGTATTCTGCCTAAGGAAAAATTTATCCCGTCACGTGAAGCTAAAACTTTGGTTGTGTAGTTTTAAAAGTAGGTTAGACAAATGAGTGGTTGAGAGTTGGACCTACCTAGTATGGGTCACTAGGCCTGTTTCAGTGCTCTTTTTTATGTCTTAATAATGGATATGCCTGATTTAATAGGTTTTCCTTACACCCGGTATCAAGACCTCTGCCATTACCCTCATCACACTAAACTATCTTAATATAATTATTAACCTGGTAGATTAACACACAATTATCCAGTCAAGTATACCCAGGATTACTGCAGTGGTCCTTCCTTACGTGAACAGTGTCAATGGATATAAAGGAACACGCCCACTTGTGCCCGGGATCGAACCCTGGTTCTTCAGTTGATGCCACTACCTAAAGTATACCTGGAGAGAGTTTACCTGGAGAGAGTTTCGGGGGTCAACGCCCCCGCGGCCCGGTCTGTGACCAGGCCTCCTGGTGGATCAGCGCCTGATCAACCAGGCTGTTGCTGCTGGCTGCACGCAAACCAACGTACGAGCCACAGCCCGGCTGATCAGGAACTGACTTTAGGTGCTTGTCCAGTGCCAGCTTGAAGACTGCCAGGGGTCTGTTGGTAATCCCCCTTATGTGTGCTGGGAGGCAGTTGAACAGTCTCGGGCCCCTGACACTTATTGTATGGTCTCTTAACGTGCTAGTGACACCCCTGCTTTTCATTGGGGGGAGGGGTGCATCGTCTGCCAAGTCTTTTGCTTTTGTAGTGAGTGATTTTCGTGTGCAAGTTCGGTACTAGTCCCTCTAGGATTTTCCAGGTGTATATAATCATGTATCCTCCCTCCTGCGTTCCAGGAATACAGGTTTAGAAACCTCCCAAACGCTCCCAGTAATTGAGGTGTTTTATCTCCGTTTATGCGCGCCGTGAAAGTTCTCTGTCATTTTCTAGGTCGGCAATTTCACCTGCCTTGAAAGGTGCTGTTAGAGTGCAGCAATATTCCAGCCTAGATAGAACAAGTGACCTGAAGAGTGTCATCATGGGCTTGGCCTCCCTAGTTTTGAAGGTTCTCATTATCCATCCTGTCATTTTTCTAGCAGATGCGATTGATACAATGTTATGGTCCTTGAAGGTGAGATCCTCCGACATAATCACTCCCAGGTCTTTGACGTTGGTGTTTCGCTCTATTTTGTGGCCAGAATTTGTTTTGTACTCTGATGAAGATTTAATTTCCTCATGTTTACCATATCTGAGTAATTGAAATTTCTCATCGTTGAACTTCATATTGTTTTCTGCAGCCCACTGAAAGATTTGGTTGATGTCCGCCTGGAGCCTTGCAGTGTCTGCAATGGAAGACACTGTCATGCAGATTCGGGTGTCATCTGCAAAGGAAGACACGGTGCTGTGGCTGACATCCTTGTCTATGTCGGATATGAGGATGAGGAACAAGATGGGAGCTAGTACTGTGCCTGGTGGAACAGAGCTTTTCACCGTAGCTGCCTCGGACTTTACTCTGTTGACGACTACTCTCTGTGTTCTGTTAGTGAGAGAAATTGTAGATCCATCGACCGACTTTTCCTGTTTATTCCTTTAGCGCGCATTTTGTGCGCTATTACGCCATGGTCACACTTGTCGAAGGCTTTTGCAAAGTCTGTATATATTACATCTGCATTCTTTTTGTCTTCTAGTGCATTTAGGACCTTGTCGTAGTGATCCAGTAGTTGAGACAGACAGGACCGACCTGTTCTAAACCCATGTTGCCCTGGGTTGTGTAACTGATGGGTTTCTAGATGGGTGGTGATCTTGCTTCTTAGGACCCTTTCAAAGATTTTTATGATATGGGATGTTAGTGCTATTGGTCTGTAGTTCTTTGCTGTTGCTTTACTGCCCCCTTTGTGGAGTGGGGCTATGTCTGTTGTTTTTAGTAACTGAGGGACGACCCCCGTGTCCATGCTCCCTCTCCATAGGATGGAAAAGGCTCGTGATAGGGGCTTCTTGCAGTTCTTGATGAACACAGAGTTCCATGAGTCTGGCCCTGGGGCAGAGTGCATGGGCATGTCATTTATCGCCTGTTCGAAGTCATTTGGCGTCAGGATAACATCGGATAGGCTTGTGTTAATCAAATTTTGTGGCTCTCTCATAAAAAATTCATTTTGATCTTCGACTCTCAGTCTGGTTAGCGGCTTGCTAAAAACTGAGTCATATTGGGACTTGAGTAGCTCACTCATTTCCTTGCTGTCATCTGTGTAGGACCCATCTTGTTTAAGTAGGGGCCCAATACTGGACGTTGTTCTCGATTTTGATTTGGCATAGGAGAAGAAATACTTTGGGTTTCTTTCGATTTCATTTATGGCTTTTAGTTCTTCCGCGATTCCTGACTCCTAAAGGATTCTTTTAGCTTAAGTTCGATGCTTGCTATTTCTCTGACCAGTGTCTCCCTGCGCATTCAGATATATTGACCTCTTTTAGCCGCTCTGTTATTCTTTTCCGTCGCCTGTAAAGGGAGCGCCTGTCTCTTTCTATTTTACATTACTCCTCCTTTTTCTTAGAGGAATAAGCCTTGTGCATACATCGAGTGCCACCGAGTTAATCTGTTCTAGGCATAAGTTTGGTCTGTGTTGCTTAGTATATCTTCCCAGCTTATATCGGTTAGGACTTGGTTTACTTGGTCCCACTTTATGTTTTTGTTATTGAAGTTGAATTTGGTGAATGCTCCCTCGTGAACTAGTCTCATTTTGTCTGTCTGGGGCTCCACGCATACATGTCTGAACCTCAATTATGTTGTGATCTGAGTATATTGTTTTTGATATGGTGACATTTCTTATCAGATCATCATTGTTAGTGAAGATGAGGTCTAGTGTATTCTCCAGTCTAGTAGGCTCTATTATTTGCTGGTTTAAATTGAATTTTGTGCAGAGATTTAAAAGCTCGTGTTAGTGTGAGTTTTCATCAGAGCTGCCTCCTGGTGTTATTACTGCAACAATATTATTTGCTATATTCCTCCATTTTAGGTGCCTTAAGTTGAAATCCCCCAGGAGCAAGATGTTGGGTGCAGGAGCTGGAAGATTTTCCAGACAGTGGTCAATTTTTAACAGCTGTTCCTGGAATTGCTGGGATGTTGCATCCGGAGGCTTGTAGACTACCACAATGACTAGGTTTTGGTTCTCGACCTTTACTGCTAAAACTTCCACTACGTCATTTGAGGCATTAAGCAGTTCTGTGCAAACAAGTGACTCTGCAATATACAGGCCAACCCCCCCCTTTTGCCTGTTCACTGTATCACATCTCTATAGGTTGTAACCTGGGATCCATATTTCGTTGTCCAAGTGATCCTTTATGTGGGTCTCAGTGAAAGCCGCGAACATTGCCTTTGCCTCTGCAAGCAGTCCACGGATGAAAGGTATTTTGTTGTTTGTTGCTGGCTTTAGACCCTGTATATTTGCAAAGAAGAATGTTATCGGACTGGTGGTATTGTTGGTACTGGGGGGGGATTTTTTTTCCGGCATTAGTATCTGTATCTGTTGGTTTGGAGTGGAGGCCATCGACTGTGGTTCCACTCCAGGAATGACTGGATTTGGTGTACGATTTCTGCCATTTCCTGCCAGTTTTTTTTCCTTCCTGGCACTAAAAAACCTCTCCCTCTTGAGTGGCTGTGGCTACCCAGGTTTTCCCATGGCCTGGATGTTTTGTATCTTTTTGTCCCCTTTAGATGGTATGCCTGGCAATTTAAGTTATAGCACAGTCTTTCCTGTACTGAAGGGTACACATTTCAGGGTGAAAAAGCTTACAGGAAGGGAGTTTGCATTTTCCTGTTGTCATATGGGCATGACATTTTCTAGGGTGGTCATAGTTGCATGTCCATCTGTTTTTCCAGATTTCCCATGCCAGCAGATACCAAGTGCATAGTATGTGCACAGGCTTGGTTTTCCGTTTGCCTTGGGTTTCTGTGACTGTATTCCCTGTTGGTGCATGTTTCCCTGTCTTATTCCTATCCTCCCTAGCACCAACAATGGAGCTCCACCAGTTGTTTTTTGGTAATTTATCCTCACTATTGCTATTGGAGTCCTCTTGTTTGCTATTTCCTGCGGTATTTCTAGTTTGCAATATTGGTTTTATCTATCTTTGACTACACTTGTTTCCTACTATGGCTCCTGTCCTCTATGAGGTCATTTATATGTATTCCTTCCTGCATATAATTCCCGACTACCTGACAAAATCTCCAGCTTCACCATTACTGTCTCCCAGGACAGTATCTCCAGCTTCACCATTTCTGTCTCCCAGGACAGCACCTCCAGCTTCACCATTACTGTCTCCCAGGACACTACTATCAGCCCACATTTATGACTACCAGGACATCACCTCCAGCCTTACAGTTTGTGACTACATGGCCAGTATCAAGGGCAGTACCATTCAGCCCAGACTTTTTATGTTCCCATCTGTTGTAGAAAGCTTCCAGGTTTTCTATGAAAGCAGCTTTGATGTTATCCTCTTTTAATACCTTGTGATTTTAGTCCACAGATTTTCCTCATTTGGGCATACCCAAAAACACTTCTCTGTTTTAATACTGCTTGTAGCTAGTTCTGGGATATCTGCACAAGGAGCGTGACACCAATTTCCACAAAAATGACAATTTATCCATGTGGAAGCCCGTTTGTTTGACTGACCACAGACTACACACAGCTTCATAATGATTTGAATGGTTGATTTACTGCAATTCTACTAGCAACCTCTTGAATATTATATTAATAACCTTAAATGAAGCTCTAGCTATTTGTATTTCTGTTTCTAACTCTTTTTGTATATGGACAGCTTACCGTCACGTTCCTGATTTTTAATGTTTGTGTTTATAAGGGCGCCTACAAACCCATCCGTTTACAGTCTGCTTTATTGTCCAACGAAACTGTTTGAAACCAGTCCCGGGTTCGGACCAGTCAAGGGTTCGGACCAGTCAAGGGTTCGGACCAGTCAAGGGTTCGGACCAGTCGATCTGCTCTGATCAGTGGGTCACTTATTTAAAACATACTGGTCGGTGATTTGATGCTAACACATGAAGGATCTACTGGAAATTATCTACCCGAGTAATATGTGATTTGACTGATACAAAAGTATAACTTGCGTGTTGAAGAGCCGGTGATATCTGGCAGCTCCTACAATGACGTACAGTCGACCTCTTTGTTTATCAATCGCTGTATCTGGCTTTTCTATTTTTTTTTTCCGTCTCCACCACAATAAATGCTTATTATCACTATAGTTGACTGGTGCAAATTTTGGAGGAAGGACGCTTTTTCTGTAGTAATAATTGCTTCTCGTTGTGTTATTTGCGACCGCTGTAACTACAGGTTATATGAAATTCACAGTAACGTCTCGTATTTCAAGAAAAAGAAACTAATGAAAGTCACTCCACTCCACTAAGTACCATTATAATACTGGTTAGTTGCTACTACAACACTGTATTCTGCTATTCACTGGTATCACTAGATTATATGCGAGTACACTAGCAGGCCAGGAAGATTATTAAAAACAGCTGACCTGTGGTAAGTTTCTGGCGACTTCTGGCACCTGCCTCTATAGGCTTATCACTTCATTTACAAATTCACCTGTTTTCAAATGACACTTTAGCCTTTATCATCAATATACTAGGGAGCCACTGTAGTATACACTATACACTATGTATACTCAATGCTTTCAGGGAGACTTTCTTTCCTCTGACACAAAGTTCAAGTATTATTATTTTTTTTCACACGGGAAACAGGCCTATGATTCCCCTCTGGGGAGAGTTCAGGGGTCAACACCCTCCGCAGCCCAGTCTGTGACAAGGCCTCCTGGTAGATCAGGGCCTGATCAACCAGGCTGTTACTGTTGGCTACATGCAACCCGACATAGGAACCACAGCCCGGCTGGTCAGGTACTGACTTTAGGTGCCTGTCCAGTGCCTTCCTGAAGACAGCCAGGAGTCTATTGGTAATCCCCTTTATGTATGATGGAAGGCAGCCAATTAACCGAGCCAAAATATATCACACATTTCATTTCTGCTTCCTACACTCTTGCAGGGTGGGTATAGGCATCATAAAGATATTAGATTAACTAAAACTTCCTAAAATCTAATCAGTCTTCAGTTCTAAGCAACCCATTTCTTAAATTTTTATCTCCATCCCATTCAAGGTAACCTATAGAAAATATTCCTCATTTCCTGGCCAGATTTCATCTCTGGTCGGGAGATAAGCCAATACTTCCCACTAAGCTTTCATTGACACCCACATAAAGGATCACTTGGACAACGAAATATGGATCCCAGGTTACAACCTATACAGATGTGACAGAGTGAACAGGCAAAAGGGGGGGGGGTTGGCCTGTACATTGCAGAGTCACTTGTTTGCACGGAACTGCTAAATGCCTCAAATGATGTAGTGGAAGTTTTAGCAGTAAAGGTCGAGAACCAAAAGGTAGTCATTGTGGTAGTCTACAAGCCTCTGGATGCAACATCCCAGCAATTCCAGGAACAGCTGTTAAAAATTGACCACTGTCTGGAAAATCTTCCAGCTCCTGCACCCAACATCTTGCTCCTGGGGGATTTCAACTTAAGGCACCTAAAATGGAGGAATATAGCAAATAATATTGTTGCAGTAATAACACCAGGAGGCAGCTCTGATGAAAACTCACACTCACGCGACCTTTTAAATCTCTGCACAAAATTCAATTTAAACCAGCAAATAATAGAGCCTACTAGACTGGAGAATACACTAGACCTCATCTTCACTAACAATGATGATCTGATAAGAAATGTCACCATATCAAAAACAATATACTCAGATCACAACATAATTGAGGTTCAGTCATGTATGCGCGGAGCCCCAGACCGACATAATGAGATTAGTCACGAGGGAGCATTCACCAAATTCAACTTCAATAACAAAAACATAAAGTGGGACCAAGTAAACCAAGTCCTAACCGATATAAGCTGGGAAGAAATAGCAAGCATCGAACTTAAGCTAAAAGAATCCTTTAGGAGTCAGGAATCGCGGGAAGAACTAAAAGCTATAAATGAAATCGAAAGAAACCCAAATTTCTTCTCCTATGCCAAATCAAAATCGAGAACAACGCCCAGTATTGGGCCCCTACTTAAACAAGATGGGTCCTACACAGATGACAGGAAGGAAATGAGTGAGCTACTCAAGTCCCAATATTGACTCAGTTTTTAGCAAGCCGCTAACCAGACTGAGAGTCGAAGATCAAAATGAATTTTTTATGAGAGAGCCACAAAATTTGATTAACACAAGCCTATCCGATGTTATCCTGACGCCAAATGACTTCGAACAGGCGATAAATGACATGCCCATGCACTCTGCCCCAGGGCCAGACTCATGGAACTCTGTGTTCATCAAGAACTGCAAGAAGCCCCTATCACGAGCCTTTTCCATCCTATAGAGAGGGAGCATGGACACGGGGGTCGTCCCTCAGTTACTAAAAACAACAGACATAGCCCCACTCCACAAAGGGGGCAGTAAAGCAACAGCAAAGAACTACAGACCAATAGCACTAACATCCCATATCATAAAAATCTTTGAAAGGGTCCTAAGAAGCAAGATCACCACCCATCTAGAAACCCATCAGTTACACAACCCAGGCAACATGGGTTTAGAACAGGTCGCTCCTGTCTGTCTCAACTACTGGATCACTACGACAAGGTCCTAAATGCACTAGAAGACAAAAAGAATGCAGATGTAATATATACAGACTTTGCAAAAGCCTTCGACAAGTGTGACCATGGCGTAATAGCGCACAAAATGCGCGCTAAAGGAATAACAGGAAAAGTCGGTCGATGGATCTATAATTTCCTCACTAACAGAACACAGAGAGTAGTCGTCAACAGAGTAAAGTCCGAGGCAGCTACGGTGAAAAGCTCTGTTCCACAAGGCACAGTACTAGCTCCCATCTTTCCTCATCCTCATATCCGACATAGACAAGGATGTCAGCCACAGCACCGTGTCTTCCTTTGCAGATGACACCCGAATCTGCATGACAGTGTCTTCCATTGCAGACACTGCAAGGCTCCAGCGGACATCAACCAAATCTTTCAGTGGGCTGCAGAAAACAATATGAAGTTCAACGATGAGAAATTTCAATTACTCAGATATGGTAAACATGAGGAAATTAAATCTTCATCAGAGTACAAAACAAATTCTGGCCACGAAATAGAGCGAAACACCAACGTCAAAGACCTGGGAGTGATCATGTCGGAGGATCTCACCTTCAAGGACCATAACATTGTATCAATCGCATCTGCTAGAAAAATGACAGGATGGATAATGAGAACCTTCAAAACTAGGGAGGCCAAGCCCATGATGACACTCTTCAGGTCACTTGTTCTATCTAGGCTGGAATATTGCTGCACTCTAACAGCACCTTTCAAGGCAGGTGAAATTGCCGACTAGAAAATGTACAGAGAACTTTCACGGCGCGCATAACGGAGATAAAAACACCTCAATTACTGGGAGCGCTTGAGGTTTCTAAACCTGTATTCCCTGGAACGCAGGAGGAGAGATACATGATTATATACACCTGGAAAATCCTAGAGGGACTAGTACCGAACTTGCACACGAAAATCACTCACTACGAAAGCAAAAGACTTGGCAGACGATGCACCATCCCCCCAATGAAAAGCAGGGTGTCCACTAGCACGTTAAGAGACCATACAATAAGTGTCAGGGGCCCGAGACTGTTCAACTGCCTCCCAGCACACATAAGGGGGATTACTAACAGACCCCTGGCAGTCTTCAAGCTGGCACTGGACAAGCACCTAAAGTCAGTTCCTGATCAGCCGGGCTGTGGCTCGTACGTTGGTTTGCGTGCAGCCAGCAGCAACAGCCTGGTTGATCAGGGGCTGATCCACCAGGAGGCCTGGTCACAGACCGGGCCGCGGGGGCGTTGACCCCCGAAACTCTCTCCAGGTAAACTCCAGGTAATACAATAAGTGTCAGGGGCCCGAGACTGTTCAACTGCCTCCCAGCACACATAAGGGGGATTACCAACAGACCCCTGGCAGTCTTCAAGCTGGCACTGGACAAGCACCTAAAGTCAGTTCCTGACCAGCCGGGCTGTGGCTCGTACGTTGATTTGCGTGCAGCCAGCAGCAACAGCCTGGTTGATCAGGCTCTGATCCACCAGGAGGCCTGGTCACAGACCGGGCCGCGGGGGCGTTGACCCCCGGAACTCTCTCCAGGTAAACTCCAGGTAAACTACTTATGATATCAATTCCTTACAATGTTTCCTATTCTTTCCCTACCAGCCTACCACCTAATACAATTAATATCTGTTTCAATAACCAAACTTCAGTGGACTCATAACCTAGAAATACCTTACAAGTGGGCCCTGGCCACCTTTTACGACGTCTCCAGCTGCTGCATCTCCATATAACACTAAATTTTATGGGTCAGACCATTTACTAATATGGTTGTCTCTACTCCTTAGACTGGTCAATGTTGCTGTGTTGATCAATGTTGCAGCACACACACCCAAGTGCTGCAATCACCGCACCTGGAACAATATACAGTGGTCCCTTGTTTATCGTCATTAATCCATTCCTGGAAGTGCGACGATTATCAAAATAGACGATTTTCGAATCAATTTTCCCTGTAAGAAATAATGTAAATACAATTAATCCGTTCCTGACACCCAGAAGTATTAAAACAAAATTTTTTTTACATGAAATATAGATGTAGTACATAAACAATACAATGGGAGATGATGAATGAAACATTAACAGCATAACACTTACCTTTATTGGCGGTTTTTTTTAGCGTATGGAAGACTGGAGGAGGAGAGAGATTGGATTAGTTACTGTTTGGAAGGGGAATCCCCTTCCATCAACACCTCAGGTACCAAGTCCTTTTCTGGGGTTACATACTTCTCTTCTCTGTTTCTTAATGCCACTAGGACCAGCTTGAGAGTCACTGGAGTCCTATCTCGCAAAAAAAGTGTCCAGAGAGCTCTGTTTCTGGCGTCTCTTTAAAACTTCCCTAAAATGGGCTAGGACTGCCACTGTACAAGTTGCTGATATGGCTTGCAACATCCTTCTCAAGGTGATGTTTCTCCATAAATCTTTCCATCCTACCCCACATTTCAAAAATCTCCTTAATTTCTGAAGAAGGCACCTTCTTCCATCTCTCTTCCTCCTCCTCTGCAGCAAGATTCTGAGCTGCAACCTGTTGCTGTTCCTACTGAAGCTCTTGCAGCTCCTCAGTGGTTACCTCTTCATTGTGGCCCTCCACCAACTTTTCCACATCCTCCAAACTCACATCCAACTCCATGGAACTCCCCAATGCCACAATAGATTTCACAACTGACATAGGCTCATCAGGGTCAGCCACACGTATGCCACTTTCATATTATTCAATGATGTTTTTCTTAAATTCAATCATATTTCTCACCTTCTTTACCAAAGGCTTGGAGCTTTCTTTGGAGCCATTGTAGCTTATTTAGCACTTGTAAGCACTAAAATGAATGGAATATTATGAAATATTTCATATGAACAAGTGAGGGGACCATCGCTCACTGGTAAACAATGGCACACTGGCTGGGAAGGGAGGCCGAGGCAGCTCAGAGCCATGAGTACGTGTCCAGGACGAACAACAATTAGCGAGTCAACCGACCATTTGCGAGCCAATGTTTGGACGAAAATAACGCGACGATTTCCGAAAAAGATGATTATCGAGCTCGACGATTATCGAGGGACCACTGTAATCATCAACATTACACATAAATGCACAAATAAACATTATAACCATCAACATTATACATATATACACAAAGAAACATTATAACCATCAACATATATACACAAACATTACCATGTAATATAAACTAACAACATTACTGCCTGACTGATATAACCATTAATATTTAACATGGTAAAACTATATTATCTTTAATATTTCTTACACATTAACCTGATGACTAACAATTTGTTGAAAAGAAAGTGTATATCTGGATCACAAGGAGCAAGTTACTTGGATCAAGACCTTCACTAAGTTATTTTTCAATAATGGAAAAAAACAGCCCAGAACTACATACACCATTATGAGTTATGTAACCCCTAGTGTGAGAGTTACTGTTTAATCAGAGGAAGGGGAGAAGCTCCAGTTCATCGCATCAAAACCCCGTTACTAACGTCAGTCACCCCACCCCTCTTCAAGACATTAGACCCCAAAGAAAATTAAAACTATTAAAATAATAATTTATTGATCAAACTGGTGCCAGAGACCAGGAGCTGTAGCTCAACTCTGCTGTAGTACTTACAAACATGTCAATGGATAATACTTTTGTTATTTAGGCATATTAAGAGGCTGAGGAAGCGGTAAAGCCGGCAGGGCGGCAGGATAAGGAGCAACACATCTCTCCTGTGCAACCACTGAAACTTCAGCTGACCTTTAGTGTCACTGAAGTTGGTCACTGTCCTGACCTTCACTATAACACCATCAATCATAACTGACTACCACCACTAGATGGCACTACTACACCACCACTCTTACCACCAGAGTACTAGTGGTACTGTTGTACCACTAGTACTCTGGGTAGGGTACTAGTGGTACTGTTGTACCACTAGTACCCTACATGAAGGGCAGATTATTGTATCACTAGTACTCTCCATGAAGGGCAGATTATTTTAACATTCATGGAAATACTAAAACCGTACGGGTCATAATAACAAATTGGCCTATGGGTCGTACTCATTTTTCATCATATACAGTATTATGTTCATGGGGAGAGTTAATCCAGTAGGGCTAGACCTATTTAGGGCTGTTTCTGCTAGCTTATGGGTCAGTGTTAAATTCATGTGAGAAATTAAAGCCATTAAGGATAGGTCTATTTAGGGGGGTTCCTGCTAGCCTATGAGCCAGTATTATGGGGAGAGTTAAACCAGTAGGGATAGGTGACATGTACTTAGCTCAGTGGTGATGTGTACTTAGCACAGTGGTGACGTGTACTTAGCTCTGTGAAGACCTGTTTGTGTGCTCTCTGTGAATCTGAACCAGGATGCCCTCTCTTGAGCAACTTTACCAGCAGCTGAAAGAAGAGCTTAGGGTTGCTAAGCTGGAGATACGGCGATTAACAGAGGAGAACAAGAGGATTCGTAGTAATCCTCCTGTTGTGAGTCCCCAGGTTAAGAGGGGAACTTGGCCAGTGGCCGGGCAACATGGAACCAAGCTGAGGCTCAAGAAGACTGTTGGAGAGGCAGAAACAATGAGAAACCAGAAGACTACTGTGGAAGCTTCCTACCCATTTTTGGTGCTACCTGACGAATGTGGGTGTTCTACTGGGAATGCCACAACGAGCACCAAGGAAGCATTGGCAGACGTGAGTGAGACATCCCTAGAAACCCCAACTAAGACCATCCAGAACGTCTTGACGAATTCCACAAGTGAAGGTGTAGTGCTACCTAACAAATGTGAGTCGACTACAGGGAACATCATGACGGACGTTGCCAAGGAAGGTAAAAACGTTGTTGTTGGGGATAGCCAGATTAGGTACATTCTGCTTGAAGGACAGGAGTAGGAGGCAGAGAGTGTGTTCTCCTGGGGCTGGGATGAAGGATATTGTTAGCCGTCTGGATGATATTATGAGAGGTAATGGGAGCAATCCTATTATCTGTCTCAGTGCTGGAGGCAACGATGTTGGCAGATAAGATAAGATAAGATAAGATTTCGTTCGGATTTTTAACCCCGGAGGGTTAGCCACCCAGGATAACCCAAGAAAGTCAGTGCGTCATCGAGGACTGTCTAACTTATTTCCATTGGGGTCCTTAATCTTGTCCCCCAGGATGCGACCCACACCAGTCGCCTAACACCCAGGTACCTATTTGCTGCTAGGTGAACAGGACAATAGGTGTAAGGAAACGTGTCGGAATTTCCACCCGCCGGGAATCGAACCCGGGCCCTCCGTGTGTGAAGCGGGAGTTTTAGCCACCAGACCACCGGGCCACCCACCAGACGTAGGAGTGAGGACCTGATTAGCAGGTATAGGTCAGCAATAGAGATAATTAGGAGGAAGGGTGGGAACCCTGTTATATGTGGTATTTTGCCAAGGAGAGGAGTTGGAAATGAATGGTTGTCCAGGGCAATTGGTGTCAATTGCTGGCTGGACAAATACTGTAAGGAAAATGCGGTAACATTCATTGATAATGGGACCTCTTCTATGGCAGAAATGACATGTATGCCAGGGATGGGGTTCACTTATCTAGGTTTGGGGTGGGAGCACTGGCCAACGCAGTGGAGGGAGCTGTTAGGGCTTTAAACTAGGAATAGGTAGTGGTATGGGTTTTGGCAGGAAATCAGTGAGGTCCCAGTGTAGTAATATGAGTACTAGGAGAACTAGTAATAGGCAAAATGAGATGGATATTGGAAAGCCAGTGGCACTAGGTGACAAGGACAGTAATAGGTTTAGTGGAATAACAGAAAGGAGCAGGAAGGGTAAAGAGAAAGGAGGGTCCTTAAATATATATTACACAAATAGTCGTAGTGCTAGGAATAAGATGGACGAGTTGAGACTAGTTGCTAGTGCAGGTAACATTGATGTATTTGCCCTAACTGAGACGTGGTTCAGTACGAAAAATCGGGACATGCCTGCTGAATGTCACATACAGGGTTTTAAATTGTTCCAAGTAGACAGAAGTATCGGGCAGGGGGGTGCGGTGGCACTGTATGTCCGAGATCGCTTGAACTGTTGCATGAAAACGGGTATTAAGTCTGAAGTAACACATACAGAGTCTGTTTGGATAGAGTTTTCAGAGGGACATGAAAAATTGATTTTAGGTGTGATATACCATCCCCCAAACTTAGATAGGGACCAAGGGAGACTACTATGGGAGGAAATTGTTAAGGCCACAAGGCATGATAACGTAGTAATGCTAGGAGACTAACTTTAGTCATATTGATTGGAATTTCTTGACTGGGAATTTAGAATCAAACGACTTCTAGAAGCAGTTCAGGATTTTTTTTGAAGCAGTTTGTGACAGAGCCTACAAGGGGAAATAACCTACTTGACTTGGTTTTGGCAAACAAGGAAACCCCTGTTAATAATTTGGAAATTACAGAGGAATTCGGCACAAGTGATCACAAATCAATTACCTTTAGCATTGAATGGAAGTATGATAGTAGGGATAATTCAGTACTGGTCCCAGATTTTCGCTTAGCAGATTACAATGGGCTTAGAGAACACTTATCATCTGTGGACTGGGGTAACGAAGAGAGCTATCAGTATGACAGCTTTCTTAACACAATACTTGCTGCCCAAAGGACATTTATCCCATATAAGTAAGTAAGTAAGTAAGTAAGTTTATTCAGGTATACACAAATACAGTTACATAGAATTATCATACATAGCAGCATATGTGTAGAGAACCTAGGATAACCCAAAAAAGTCAGACAGTGACATATTTCCACTGGGGTCCTTTAAGGAAATTAGATCGAATAAAAATGACCCCAAATGGATGAATAATAGGCTCAGATGTCTTTTAGGACAGAAAAAAGGAACTTATAGGCACATCAAAAGAGGTGAGGGTCATCTTATGAATCGGTACATTGACGTTAAGAGGGACGTTAAAAAGGGAATAAGAAAAGCTAAACGGGACTATGAAATTAAGTTGCTAGGGATTCGAAAACTAACCCAAAAAGTTTTTTCCAGGCTTCTAGAACAAAAGTTAGAGATAAGATAGGTCCCCTTAAAAATAACTCGGGGCATCTCATTGACAAGGAGAATGAAATGTACTCTATTCTTAATAATTATTTTCTCTCGGTCTTCACTCAGGAAGACACTAACAATATCCCAGTAATTAATTTTTAGAGTCTGCCATAATTATGCAATATCACAGTCACTACCGAATTGGTTATCAAACATATAGACCAGTTAAAGCAAAATAAATCACCGGGCCCTGATGACCTTTTTTCAAGGGTTCTTAAAGAGTGTAAAATGGAACTCTGTGAACCATTGACTAATATTTTTAATATTTCTCTTCAAACAAGTGTAGTGTCTGATATGTGGAAGATGGCTAATGTAATTCCTATTTTTAAAACATGGGATAAGTCGTTACCGTCAAAATACCGCCCAATAAGCCTGACCTCAATTGTAGGCAAACTACTAGAGTCAATTATAGCTGAGATTATAAGAAGCCATCTCGATAAGCATAGCTGGAGTTTACTTGGAGAGAGTTCCGGGGTTCAACGCCCTTGCGGCCAGGTCTGTGACCAGGCCTCCTGGTGGATCAGAGCCTGATCAACCAGGCTGTTACTGCTGGCTGCACGCAATCCAACGTACGAGCCACAGCCAGGCTGGTCAGGTATCGACTTTACGTGCTTGTCCAGTGCCAGCTTGAAGATTGCCAGGGGTCTATTGGCAATCCCCCTTATGCATGCTGGGAGGCAGTTGAACAGTCATGGGCCCCTGACACTTATTGTATTGTCTCTTAACGTGCTAGTGACACCCCTGCTTTTCACTGGGGGGATGTTGCATCGTCTGCCAAGTCTTTTGCTTTCGTTGTTTACCTGGAGTTTACCTGGAGAGAGTTCCGGGGATCAACGTCCCCGCGGCCCGGTCTGTGACCAGGCCTCCTGGTGGATCAGAGCCTGATCAACCAGGCTGTTGCTGCTGGCTGCACGCAAACCAACGTACGAGCCACAGCCCGTCTGGTCAGGAACCGACTTTAGGGGCTTGTCCAGTGCCAGCTTGAACACTGCCAGGGGTCTGTTGGTAATCCCCCTTATGTATGCTGGGAGGCAGTTGAACAGTCTCGGGACCCTGACACTTATTTTATGGTCTCTTAACGTGCTAGTAACACCCCTGCTTTTCATTGGGGGGATCTTGCATCGTCTGCCAAGTCTTTTGCTTTCGTTGTGAGGGATTTTCGTGTGCAAGTTCGGTACTAGTCCCTCTAGGATTTTCCAGGTGTATATAATCATGTATCTCTCCTGCCTGCGTTCCAGGGAATACAGGTTTAGGAACCTCAAGCACTCCCAGTAATTAAGGTTTTTATCTCCGTTATGCGCGCCGTGAAGGTTCTCTGTACATTTTCTAGGTCAGCAATTTCACCTGCCTTGAAAGGTGCTGTTAGTGTGCAGCAATATTCCAGCCTAGATAGAACAAGTGACCTGAAGAGTGTCATCATGGGCTTGGCCTCCCTAGTTTTGAAGGTTCTCATTATCCATCCTGTCATTTTTCTAGCAGATGCAATTGATACAATGTTATGGTCCTTGAAGGTGAGATCCTGCGACATGATCACTCCCAGGTCTTTGACGTTGGTGTTTCGCTCTATTTTGTGGCCAGAATTTGTTTTGTACTCTGATGAAGATTTAATTTCCTCGTGTTTACCATATCTGAGTAATTGAAATTTCTCATCGTTGAACTTCATATTGTTTTCTGCAGCCCACTGAAAGATTTGGTTGATGTCCGCCTGGAGCCTTGCAGTGTCTGCAATGGAAGACACTGTCATGCAGATTCGGGTGTCATCTGCGAAGGAAGACACGGTGCTGTGGCTGACATCCTTGTCTATGTCGGATATGAGGATGAGGAACAAGATGGGAGCGAGTACTGTGCCTTGTGGAACAGAGCTTTTCACCGTAGCTGCCTCGGACTTTACTCTGTTGACGACTACTCTCTGTGTTCTGTTAGCAAAGCACATTACAGAGAGTGAACACTGAAAAAACCTGCCTCTTTCCAGTCTATATTTGTCCAACCTATTTTTATGTTACCCAAGTAATAGCTTTTATATCCTTTTACTCATGTACGAATTAATTGCTCTTCCATATTGTATTATTTTTGTTACTACTACTACTACTACTACTACTACTACTACTACTACCACCACTAGTGAACATCGAAATGGTACCTCACTAGTATTGCACCTCACTCAGAGCCTTTATATACCCTCTATGTTCATGTATTGTTTGTAATGGCTTGATAAAGCTCCTGGAGAGCGAAACGTTGCCACAATAAATGTCACATTAGTTGCACTTGTGTCCTTTTACTTTACATATTGTCGGTAATTCTACCAACTTTATTACAACACAGACATTAAAACTCTCCTCAGACACCTTCCTCCCAAGGCTCCTGATGCCTCTGGCCTAAACTATATTATCCTAAAACACATTCCTGACTATCATTACTGCCTACACAAATCTCCTCAATGCCTCCCTTGCCGCTGGATACTTCCCTTCCCTCTTCAAAACTGCTACTGCTATCCTCCTTCCTAAACACAATAAAGACTACTCTGACCCTAGAAACTATCGCCCTATCAGCCTCCTCGAAACTTTAGGAAAACTCTTTGAAAAACTCATTAATCATCGCCTTCGCAGATACCTGGAACACAATTCTCTACTTTCTGATGGCCAGTTTGGCTTCAGAACACGCAGATCCACACAGGATGCCATTAACATCATTCTCAACTACATCCACATAAACACAAAACAAAGAAACAGGACAGCCCTGGTTGCGAAGGACGTTGAAAAAGCTTTTGACACTGTCTGGCACGAAGGGCTCAAGTACAAACTCTGCACTAACTTCAACCTGCCTCTCACTACTCGTAAACTCCTCTGCAACTTCCTAGATGGCCGTACCATGAGAATAAAATTCCAAGGCTGTTACTCTGACTACTTCACACTAAATGCCGGAGTACCCCAGGGATCTGTCCTCTCCCCTACCCTCTACATTTTATACACTAACGACATTCCAACACCTGTATACCACAACTCCATCACACTAGCCTATGCAGACGACATTACACAACTTATCACTCATGCCAATATAGATACACTCACACACAAAACACAAAATGAGGTCGACAGGATAGCCATCTGGGAACAAAAATGGAGGATCAAAACCAATGCAGCTAAATCCAGCATTACATATTTTAACTACAGGAAACGTGATCCTCCATTACCTGTCGAGCTCAGAACAGCTGACACCCGCACTTACATCCCCATCACACAATCTGTCACTGTCCTTGGCGTTAATCTTGACTACCTTCTTTGTTTACATGGACACATTCACTCAAGGCATGCAATAGCTAGTAAGGCCCTTGCGGGCCTCTACAAGCTGAAACATGCCTCTCAACGCACCAAACTACACCTCTACAAATCCCTAATACGTCCTCTGATAACTTACTCTCCTCTAGCCCTCTCTCTTGCAGCAAAAACAAACTTACTTAAACTGCAGCGTGTCCAGAACAAGGCGCTGCGCTGGGTGCTTGATGTCAGATGGGAGGACTTCGCCACAAGCGAGTCTCTCCATGCCCAATTAGACATCCCTGCGCTGAATCTGTACTGGAAGACGCTCAGTGACAGACAGATAGACAAACTTGAGACACGACATGACTACTGGACCTCTCTCCTTGACGAAGACATTCGCAGACCCACAAACCAACACAACCTTTTCTACTCCTTGCATGATCCTGCTCCTAACCCTATTTACAAATAACCTTTGATTCGCTGACAGGTACCTTCTATGACAGGTACCATTCTCTGACCCACATTCGCCTTAGCCCAGTTCTACACTCCTCTCTAGCGCTAAACGTCGCATGTCCCTTCCTCCCCGCTCACCCCACCGGAGTCCCAACAGAAGAGGCTGAATTTCTCTTCTCAATATCTGTCCCACGATCGCCTTCGCTGCTGGGTTAAGCCCTGGCTCTATTTCTATGACTAAGAACACTCCTCTCCAGCACTATTCTTCGTCTGTCCCGTCTTCCCCGCTCATCCCATTTGGGATCTTACCTGAACTTTCGTTCGTTCGTTCGTTCGCTTGATCTTCAGTTAGTTCCAGACTTTGGAACAGAACTTCTCCAGGCTGAGAGAGTAGAGTAGAGAGTTTGGGAGAGAAGAAATTACGTTTAGCACGTGAGAGGGCAGTCTATGAAATGGGAAGGGTAGCCAAGACGGGAAAACGAATTATGAAGAGTGGAAATTTCTGCTGGAAGGAACTGAGGATTACAGATGCGGAGGGCACGGAGAAAGAGGGAGATAAGAGCACTTGATATCCATGTCCACCTCTCAGATACAGGTTTTTCCTTTTCCGTTTACCGAAAACCTATGCACAGTGGCATGTACATTCACTGCTTTTCCTATCATACTTGCCCTGTCAAGAAAAGTGTTCTTATCTCCCTCTTTCTCCATGCCCTCCGCATCTGTGATCCTCAGTTCCTTCCAGCAGAAATTTCCACTCTTCATAATTCGTTTTCCCGTCTTGGCTACCCTTCCCATTTCATAGACTCTGTCCTCTCACGTGCTAAACGTAATTTCTTCTCTCCCAAACTCCCTACTCCTTGGAACTCTTCTATCCTCTGCCTTCCCTACATTTCCGGTCTTTCTAATCTCAACAATTCTCTCCGTCCCTTAGACATCGAGCTTACCTTCCGCCAGACTAACACTCTTCGCACTAATCTCGTTCATACCTCTCCTCCCTCTACAGATGTTCCTGGTGTCTACTCTATTTCTTGCTCCTCCTGTCCTCTTCAATACTTCGGAGAAACTGGCCGATCCCTTTCTGACAAACTTAGGGAGCACAAAAATAGTGTTAGGCTTGCCGACACTAACAATGCTCTTTTCTGTCACGTCAGAGATCATAGCCATCCTATTGACTGGTCTTCTGCTAAAACTGTCTTCTCTACTTCCAACTCGAACAGTCGCCATCTAGTTGAATCCTCTCTAATACACAACTTTCCTTGTATGAATCTTAGCCCTGACTTCGTCTCTGTAGATGCCTTCCACTCCCACTACATTGTAAAATGCTCCAAACTTCAGAACACCCGTGACTTAACCTGATTCCTCATTTTTTCTTTTTCGTTTTCTTCTCCCTCTTCCCCTTTCCTCTTTCCTTTTTCTCCTCTGGGTTGTCTTTCTCTCTTCTGTCTCGTGTTTCTGTTCCTTCTTCATTTATTTCACCACTTCCCCTTTCACACACCCCTGTGCGCTTGCTCTCCCTCTGTGGGCACCTAGCTCCCTTGCAGTGCTCCCCTTCCTTTGTATTTGACTGGCTCGTCCTCCTTATTCCCCACTTCTACCACTACCACTACTACTACCTCTTCTACTACTACTACTACTACTACTACTACTGATGAAATTAAGACACATGTGCGGCGTCTGGGTGTCTTTGTTGTGGACGTTTCGCCATCCAGTGGCTGGCTGGATGGCGAAGCGTCTACGATAGAGATGCCCGGGTGTTGCGCATGTGTCTTAATTTCGTCTTGTCGGTATTATTTACCATTCTTGTACTACTACTACTACTACTACCACCACCTCTTCCTGTCTAGATATAGCCGTCCTGCTCCACTTCTGGTTCTAATATATGTTCTTTCACACCCGCTTGATCACACAGTTCGATCACACAGTTACTCTACAGTCAAGAAGCCTCTCTTCGACCCCGCCGGGGTGTAGAATTTATATTCTACAAACGTCACATCCTTTTCACAATGCTGTCGAATCGTGTGAAAATCAAGCCTGTGAATGGTGCAATAAATGACTCCTCGAAGTTAGCTTTAGCTACCGTCGTTAAGGCCCGCCTGCAGGTCAAATTTACGGCAATCCACTCTCTGAAGGACTCCTTCATTGTCGTCTGCACAGACGACACGGAAGCATCAAAACTTATGGACGACTCTTCAATCAGGAACCTACAAACACAACAATTCACTCTATCCCCGTCTCCTTTCTTGAAGTCGAAACGTTCGGTCTTTGTGAAAAGACTGGACAATATGGTCACCTCTCTCTCTACTGAAGCACTGAAGACATCTATTGAGGAACAAAACACCTGGGCCTCGGTAGACAGCATCTACAAGATCCCTAACGCCTCATCTATGCTAAAGATTACATTTTCAGACATCTCCATGGCTGCCCAAGCTCTCTCTGACGGTCTGGCCATCTCATATTACCACATTCACCCTAGTCATATAGAACAAGAACGTTTCACATACATCTCCCACTGCTGGACCTGCTACTCCTATAAACATATCACCAAGGACTGCCCCATCAAGGATAAGAAGTTTTGTTCAAAATGTGGGAATGATGGACACGATTTCAGATCCTGCACCATTACTACAGCACCAACTTGTCTTAACTGCAAGGGTAATCATCATACCCTTGCAGCTAAGTGCCCACTCAGGAAAGAAATCATATTGAAGAAAACTAAAGTTCTGAAGAACACCTCCAATTCACCGACATACGCTGCAATAACCAAACCACAAACCGACACCACCAAGACTCTACACGCTAATCTACAGGTACCATCGCCCAGCAACTCCCTCTCTCCACTCTCAGATGGAGATTCCTCCAAGGTGCTGTACTGCATGGTGTATGCACACCTTGCAAACGCAGCAAACCCCGGCACTTTCAACACCACTATTAACGAACTATTCCGTCTGAACAACATGCCTGCCTTCAATTTTCCGGACTCCACACCTTCAACAGACATCCTCAAGATCCTTCCCAACGTCCTGAACTTTACTGCACCTGCAGACCTGTCTCCTGCCCAAGCAACTGCTCCTGTAACTTCTATAACCACTTCCACCGCTGACAACGTTGATCATGTTGCCTCAACCACCGTCTCCCAGCCTGCTGTTACATAACCATTGCACCTTACAGCTGCTCCTGTCGACCCTCAGTCACCTGCTACCACCATTGTAGATTCTCCCAATGAATCCACTCCAGAAGAGGAAGATAACGACGACTCCAGTAAACCCTCATGGGAAAACCTTACCTTTTACACTTCTCCTTCAAATACTGACACCATAACCTGTACTGAACTCTACAAAAGCCTCGGTGCTGGAACAATCAAGTATGTAAGTGAATCACCGCTTCACTTCACACTCACCCAAGTTCTTGAGTTTCATCAAGCCCTTTTCACCTTCAGTAACAAGGCAAAACTGAAAAATGAGCACTTATGCGCATAGGGGGAATTTTTTATTCAGGAAACGTTTCCCACACAGGGGGCTTATCATCCATTACAAAGAGGAAGGCGAAGGAAATATGAGGAATCACCCCCGGGGCCTGGAGTCGTTTGTGTTCACCATAAATCTTGTAGATTGATGGACGAACCTCGACCCACCCCATAAATCAGCCCATCAATCTTGTAATTGAGGACTGAACACATCGACTCCCAGGCCGGGGGACTGATTACCTCAACTCCTCTCCTTACGCTTCCTCTTTGAAATGGACTGATAAGCCACTGTGTGGCGAAACTTTTCCCCTAAATAAAGATCCCAATGCGCATAAGTGTCCAATCTTAAATTGTCGGTTTTTTTCAAACCTTTCTCAAAAGGGCTAAACTATCCACCTATCTAGGACACTTCAAAAAATTCGTAAATGGCCCATTGCTAACCTGCCTCCTCATTTTACCCCTATAATTCCCAGGGTGTTCTACCCTCTGATGTGACCTAGCCCTGCAGCTACTAAAGATTAAAGACTCAACTACCACAATTTCGATGCAACAGTCCCCTGCTATCCGTTCTAAGTCTCCCCCCCACGACGCCTATTTTGCGGGGTTAAGCCCTGCTCTGTTTCTCTGACAAAGAACACTCCCTCCAGAGCTATTCTTTATCTGTCCCACTTCCCCCCTCACCCCTTTTGGGATTTTTTACCTAAACTTTTTGCTTTGCTTCTTCTGGTTCATCGACGATCTTTCAAAAATTTTTTTCCTTCGATCCCCGTGGGGTGGGGGAAACCTATAATCGTCGCAACAGCGCCTCCCTTTACTCCTTAATGATGTTTTGCTAACCGTGTAAGGATCAAACCCAACATGGATAATAAATGACTACAAATTGCCCTTGCCCGCTGTAAAGACTTGCCTACAGGTTAAATTTACAGCCATCCCTGACGAAAACCTTTCACGTCGTTGTACGACGATTATGAAGCCTCAAAGCTTGATGGCCACACCTCATGAAAACCCTCGAGACCGACAGTTCCCCATCACTCCTTCACCTTTTTTATTTGGGCGAAACTTTTCCATTTTTCGTCAAACGGCGGACAAACCGTCCTTTTTATGACTGGGGATCTAAAGACCTCGATCGGGGAACAAAATACCTGGGCCGATCGAACTATCACCAAAACCCCAAACGCCTCTACAACAAAAGCTAACCTTTCCCCAACATCGAGATGGCTACTAGAGCACTTCTAGGGCCAGCTATCTCCTACATCATATCCATGTGAAATTTAAGACCAGTAACATCTGGATATTTTTAAATTTGTAAAATTTTTCCGCCCCATCCAGGGGGTTTTTATCAATCAATTCTAGGACATAATGGGAAACAGTTTACCTGGATTTACCTGGAAAAGGTTTTGGGGGGCAACGCCCCCCCGGCCCGGGCTTGACCAGGCCTCCTGGGGGATCAGCCCCTGATCAACCAGCTGTTGCTCTGGCTGCACGCAAACCAACGTAAGCCACAGCCCGGGTGATCGGGGCTGACTTTAGGTGCTTGTCCAGTGCCCCTTGAAGACGCCAGGGGGCTGTTGGAATCCCCCCTTTTTGTGCTGGGGGGCATTTTAACAGTCCTGGGCCCCCGACACTTATTTTATGGGTTTTTAACTGCTAGTGACACCCCTCTTTTTTATTGGGGGGGTGGTGCATCGTCTGCCAAGTCTTTTTTCTTTTTGTATTGGAGTGATTTTCGTGTGCAAGTTCGGGGACTAGTCCCTCTAGATTTTTCCCGGTTATAACATGTACTCTCCCCCTGCATTCCAGGGGAAAACAGGTTTAGAAACCCAACGCCCCAGTAATTGGAGGTGTTTTATCTCCGAGCGCGCCGTGAAAGTTCTCTGACATTTTCTTTGTCGGAATTTCACCTGCCGAAAGGTCGAAGGCGCAATATTCCAGCCTAGATAGAACAAGGACTAAGAGTGCATCATGGGCTTTTCCCCCCCTTTTTTAAGGTTCTCATATCCATCCCGCTTTTCTAGCAGATGCGATTGATACAATGTTATGGGCCTTGAAGGGGAGATCCTCCGACATAATCACTCCCAGGCTTTGACTTGGGGTTTTCGCTCTATTTTTGTGGGCCAGAATTTGTTTGTACTCTGATGAAGATTTAAATTTTCCCCAGTTTGCCATATCTGAGTAATTTAAATTTTTACGTTGAACTTCAATTGTTTCCCCCCCAGCCCACGAAAGATTTGGGTTAGTCCGCCTGGGGCCTTGAGTGTCTGCAATGGGAAAACTGTCATGCAGATTCGGGGGGGCATCGCAAAAGGGAAAACACGGGCTTGGCTGACATCCTTTCTATGTCGGGTATGAGGATGAGCAAGATGGGCTATACTGGCCTTTTGGGAAAAGAGCTTTTCCCACCGTACAGCCCCCGGGGCTTTTCTCTGTTTAGACTACTCTCTGTTTCTGTTGTGGGAAATTTAGAACCATCGACCACTTTTTTTCCCGTTATTCCTTTTGCACGCATTTTTTGCCCGGGATTACGCATGGCACACTGTAAGGCTTTGCAAAGTCTTTTTATATTACATCTGCATTCTTTTTGCTTCTAGTGCATTTAGGACCTTTTCGTATGACCAAAAGTTGAGACAGACAGGAGCGACCTGTTCTAAACCCATGTTCCCTGGGTTTTGTAACTGGGTGGGGTTTTTCTAGAGGGGGGCTTCTTTTTAGGACCCTTTCAAAGATTTTTATGAAGGGATGTTGTGCAGGGGTTGGGAGTTCTTTGCTATTGCTTACTGCCCCCTTTGTGGGGGGGGGCTATTCTGTTGTTTTTTTTGTAACTGAGGGACAACCCCCCCCGGGCCATCTCCCTCCCATAGATGGAAAAGGCTCGTGATAGGGGGTTCTTGCAGTTCTTATGAACACAGGTTTCCCAGGTCTGGCAATGGGGCAGAGTGCATGGGCATGTCATTTATCGCCTGTTCGAAGTCATTTGGCGTCAGGATAACATCGGATAGGCTTGTGTTAATCAAATTTTGTGGCTCACTCATAAAAAATTCATTTTGATCTTCGACTCTCAGTCTAGTTAGCGGCTTGCTAAAAACTGAGTCATATTGGGACTTGAGTAGCTCACTCATTGCCTTGCTGTCATCTGTGTAGGACCCATCTTGTTTAAGTAGGGGCCCAATACTGGACGTTGTTCTCGATTTTGATTTGGCATAGGAGAAGAAATACTTTGGGTTTCTTTCGATTTCATTTATGGCTTTTAGTTCTTCCCGCGATTCCTGACTCCTAAAGGATTCTTTTAGCTTAAGTTCGATGCTTGCTATTTCTCTGACCAGTGTCTCCCTACGCATTTCAGATATATTGACCTCTTTTAGCCGCTCTGTTATTCTTTTCCGTCGCCTGTAAAGGGAGCGCCTGTCTCTTTCTATTTTACATCTACTCCTCCTTTTTCTTAGGGGAATAAGCCTTGTGCATACATCGAGTGCCACCGAGTTAATCTGTTCTAGGCATAAGTTGGGGTCTGTGTTGCTTAGTGTATCTTCCCAGCTTATATCGGTTAGGACTTGGTTTACTTGGTCCCACTTTATGTTTTTGTTATTGAAGTTGAATTTGGTGAATGCTCCCTCGTGACTAGTCTCATTTTGTCGGTCTGGGGCTCCACGCATACATGTCTGAACCTCAATTATGTTGTGGTCTGAGTATATTGTTTTTGATATTGTGACATTTCTTATCAGATCATCATTGTTAGTGAAGATGAGGTCTAGTGTATTCTCCAGTCTAGTAGGCTCTATTATTTGCTGGTTTAAATTGAATTTTGTGCAGAGATTTAAAAGCTCGTGCGAGTGTGAGTTTTCATCAGAGCTGCCTCCTGGTGTTATTACTGCAACAATATTATTTGCTATATTCCTCCATTTTAGGTGCCTTAAGTTGAAATCCCCCAGGAGCAAGATGTTGGGTGCAGGAGCTGGAAGATTTTCCAGACAGTGGTCAATTTTTAACAGCTGTTCCTGGAATTGCTGGGATGTTGCATCCGGAGGCTTGTAGACTACCACAATGACTAGGTTTTGGTTCTCGACCTTTACTGCTAAAACTTCCACTACATCATTTGAGGCATTAAGCAGTTCTGTGCAAACAAGTGACTCTGCAATGTACAGGCCAACCCCCCCCTTTTGCCTGTTCACTCTGTCACATCTGTATAGGTTGTAACCTGGGATCCATATTTCATTGTCCAAGTGATCCTTTATGTGGGTCTCAGTGAAAGCTGCGAACATTGCCTTTGCCTCTGCAAGCAGTCCACGGATGAAAGGTATTTTGTTGTTTGTTGCTGGCTTTAGACCCTGTATATTTGCAAAGAAGAATGTTATCGGACTGGTGGTATTGTTGGTACTGGGGGGGGATTTTTTTCTCCGGCATTAGTATCTGTATCTGTTGGTTTGGAGTGGAGGCCATCGACTGTGGTTCCACTCCAGGAATGACTGGATTTGGTGTACGATTTCTGCCATTTCCTGCCAGTTTTTTTTCCTTCCTGGCACTAAAAAACCTCTCCCTCTTGAGTGGCTGTGGCTACCCAGGTTTTCCCATGGCCTGGATGTTTTGTATCTTTTTGTCCCCTTTAGATGGTATGCCTGGCAATTTAAGTTATAGCACAGTCTTTCCTGTACTGAAGAGGTACACATTTCAGGGTGAAAAAGCTTACAGGAAGGGAGTTTGCATTTTCCTGTTGTCATATGGGCATGGCATTTTCTAGGGTGGTCATAGTTGCATGTCCCATCTGTTTTTCCAGATTTCCCATGCCAGCAGATACCAAGTGCATAGTATGTGCACAGGCTTGGTTTCCGCTTGCCTTGGGTTTCTGTGACTGTATTCCCTGTTGGTGCATGTTTCCCTGTCTTACTTCTATCTCCCTAGCACCAACAATGGAGCTCCCACCAGTTGTTTTTGGTAATTTATCCTCAGTATTGCTATTGGAGTCCTCTTGTTTGCTATTTCCTGCGGTATTTCTAGTTTGCAATATTGGTTTTATCTTATCTTTGACTACACTTGTTTCCCTACTATGGCTCCTGTCCCCTATGAGGTCATTTATATGTATTCCTTCCTGCGTATAATTCCCGACTACCTGGACAAAATCTCCAGCTTCACCATTACTGTCTCCCAGGACAGCACCTCCAGCTTCACCATTACTGTCTCCCAGGACAGTATCTCCAGCTTCACCATTACTGTCTCCCAGGACAGTATCTCCAGCTTCACCATTTCTGTGTCCCAGGACAGCACCTCCAGCTTCACCATTTCTGTCTCCCAGGACAGCACCTTCAGCTTCACCATTACTGTCTCCCAGGACAGCACTATCAGCCCCACATTTACTGACTACCAGGACATCATCTCCAGCCTTACAGTTTGTGACTACATGGCCAGTATCAAGGGCAGTACCATTTAGCCCAGACTTTTTATGTTCCCATCTGTTGTAGAAAGCTTCCAGGTTTTCTATGAAAGCAGCTTTGATGTTGTCCTCTTTTAATACCCTTGTGATTTTAGTCCACAGATTTTCCTCATTTGGGCATACCCAAAAACACTTCTCTGTTTTAATACTGCTTGTAGCTAGTTCTGGGATATCTGCACAAGGGGCGTGACACCACTTTCCACAAAAATGACAATTTATCCATGTGGAAGCCCGTTTGTTTGACTGACCACAGACTACACACAGCTTCATAATGATTTGAATGGTTGATTTACTGTAATTCTACTAGCAACCTCTTGAATATTCTATTAATAACCTCCTTAAATGAAGCTCTAGCTATTTGTATTTCTGTTTCTAACTGTTTTTTGTATATTGGACAGCTTACCGTCACGTTCCTGATTTTTAATGTTTGTGTTTATAAGGGCGCCTACAACCCCATCCGTTTACAGTCTGCTTTATTGTCCAACGAAACCGTTTGAAACCAGTCCCGGGTTCGGACCAGTCAAGGGTTCGGACCAGTCAAGGGTTCGGACCAGTCGATCTGATCTGATCAGTGGGTCACTTATTTAAACATACTGGTCGGTGATTTGAGCTAACACATGAAGGATCTACTGGAAATTATCTACCCGAGTAATATGTGATTTGACTGATACAAAAGGATAACTTGCGTGTTGAAGAAATCGGTGACTGCTGGCACTCCTATAGAACTATATACAAAAGAACTATATACAAAAGATGAGGTAATCAGTCCCTCGGCCTTGGAGTTAGTGTTCACAGCATCGTGGTGGAGGAGAATCTGGAGCAAAGGCAAGAGACTGGCGGTTATATAGGCGTCAGTGGATAGGGACGGGCAGCAGACGAGGGCATAGTCACTGGTAGGCGAGATTCCCCAGTGGAAGTAGGTCCTTCCCAAAGAGATGGGTTAGTTGCAGCAGCCGTGAAGAAGGTCTTGTAGATGTCCTCTGAACCAAGATTCCATGATGTTGCAGTGTCTGACAAGTTGTGCAAGAAAGGTATAAAATACCGACAATATGAAAGTTAAGACACATGTGCAACATCTGGATATCTTTATTGTAGACGTTTCGCCATCCAGTGGCTTTATCAATACAGATTCTAGGACATAATAGGAAGACAGTAGAACTATATACAAAAGATGAGGTAATCAGTCCCTCGGCCTTGGAGTTAGTGTTCACAGCATCGTGGTGGAGGAGAATCTGGAGCAAAGGCAAGAGACTGGCGGTTACATAGGCGTCAGTGGATAGGGACGGGCAGCAGACGAGGGCATAGTCACTGGTAGGCGGGATTCCCCAGTGGAAGTAGGTCCTTCCCAAAGAGATGGGTTAGTCACATAGAACCCGAACGTTTCGCCCACATCTCGCCATGCTGGACCTGCTACTCCTATCACCATTCAATGCCTGACTGTCCTCTGAAAGGGAAGAAGTACTGCACAAACTGCGGTAAAGACGGCCATGACTTCAAAGAATGTTCTACTACCACTACCTCTCCTACCTGCCTCAACTGCAAGGGTACTCACCACACCCTTGCAACAAAATGCCCTCTACGCAAAGAAGTCCTGTCTAAGAAAATCAATGAAGAATCCAAGAACAACAACCCTAAATCGCCAACATACGCCCCCATTGCAAAAATTCAATCAGATACCACCGTACTCCTTCAAGATACAAAACAATCATCTCCACCCAGCCAATCCCTCTCTGCTCTTCCTGACGCTGCTCCATCCAAGGTGCTATACTGTATGATGTATGCACACCTCACTAATGCTGCAAACCCTAGTGACACTGCAACACAATGGCATCTTGGTACAGAACAGAAAACACCTTGGACAACTTCTTCAAGTGAGAACCGTTTGTTCTGAGAGGGACATGACCTCTCAGTGGCTACAATCTCACTACTACTACTCTGCACCTCTCTTTCCGACAGTGTTTAAGTCTCAACACTGTCGCCTGATCTTCAGTTAGTTCCAGACTTTGGAACAGAACTTCTCCAGGCTGAGGGACTGGCAACCTCAAATCTACGACTTTAAGGGTGATGGACTGATTACATCGTCTTCACATCTCTATTGCTCCTGCCTACTTTCTGTACTCGACTGAAGAAGCTTACTGTGTAGGCGAAACGTTTCGGAATAAAGTTGCTTAAGTGTTGTCTATGTGTCTTAAAAACCAAACCCTGGCTCATTCAACACAACAATCAATGAACTGTTTCGCCTTAACAACATGCCAGACTTCAACTTTCCAGACTCGGCACCATCACAAGACCTCCGCAAGCTAATTCCAGACATTGTTAACTTCACCTCAACCCCTGGTCCTACTAGCATCTCTGACCAAGAGCCAACACCACCGTCTACTGCCACCTTTCACCAACCACCACCAGGCCAACAAACCACAACCGACCAATACTCCCTGCCTCCTCTCAACACATTCACAGAAGACGAAATAGAACCAGAACATTATGAACAACCCTCTGACGACGACGAAGTAGTAATCGAAGAAGTAACCGAAGAAGTAACCGAAGAAACCACAGGCAACCGTTACCTAAGCCAAGCCTTTAATGGGTCTCTAACCTTCTACACCACCCCCAACCTCCCAACCGAAATGAGCGCATTGATATGCTCCACTTAATGAAAGAGGGAGCTGTTAAGTACACCTGCAACAAACCTCACCAAATTCCTTTTGAAAATGCACTATCTTACCTCGTGACAAATCTGAACTGTTCCAACCTCAGAATGCAACTATTCCACGTGTCCAAGAGAGACTTCAAAAGACTCAAGAGTGGCTCCATCACCAGCAAAGTGTAGCCAAAGACACAACACACTTCCGCAACACACAATGTGAGCCTCCCGACACCTGACGTCCAAACCAGCTCCTCACCTCAGCCTGAAGCATATCAGCCAGCGAGCACTGTCTGCAGTCTGCTCTCTCCTCTATGTCCTCAACATGCCCTCTCTACACTGCCTCGCAGTGCCACGCAGCTGGGTTTAGCCCAGGCTATTTCATCTACAACTCAAGACCTTCCTCTCACCGACTATTCTTCGTCTGTCCACACTTCCCCATTCACCCACCGGAGTCCCAACAGAAGAGCCTGCTATGTGTGTTCACTATGTCTGTCCCACGATCGACTTAGCTGCTGGGTTAAGCCCTGACTCTATTTCTACAACTAAGAACACTCCTCTCCAGCGCTATTCTTCGTCTGTCCCGTCTTCCCCGCTCATCCCATTTGGGATCTTACCTGAACTTTCGTTCGTTCGTTCGTTACTTCTGGTTAGTGTGACTTTGTAAATGGTCAAAGTCGGACCGAAACGTCGTCGTAAGCTTCTCTCTTTTATGTGCAGGTTATTTGTGTATCGTTCCAGTCACGGAATTGTGCCTTTTTTTGTTATTTAGTAGTAGTGAGAATGTAGCCACTGAGAGGTCATGTCCCTCTCAGATCAAGCAATTCTCACTTGAAAAAGTTGTCCAAGGTGTTTACTCTTCTGTACCAAGATGCCATTGTGTTGCAGTGTCTGACAGTGTTATCAAATGGTATACAATACCGACAGGTTGATAGATAAGACACATAGGCAACATTAGGCAACTTTATTCCGAAACGTTTCGCCTACACAGTAGGCTTCTTCAGTCGAGTACAGAAAGTAGGCAGGAGCAGTAGAGATGTGAAGACGATGTAATCAGTCCATCACCCTTGAAGTCGTAGATTTGAGGTTGTCAGTCCCTTAGCCTGGAGAAGTTCTGTTCCAAAGTCTGGAACTAACTGAAGATCAAGCGACAGTGTTGAGGCTTAAATACTCTGCACCTCTCCTTCCGACAGTAAAAGCACTCAAAAATACAGCAAACAATCAATGGTGATTATCAGAGGTCAAAGGCCTTGTTAGTATTGTTGCTAACCACTGCAAATAATTTCAATAAAGCACTTTATGGAAAAATAACATTAATGATAATTTCAATAATGACACTGAATAAAATTATTTGTGATAGAAGTGACAATACTAATGGTGCCTTCTCATATGTACAGCTTTCAGGAAGGGTTATAAGAATTTTGATAACATAAATGAAGTGTAAAGGGACATCAGTCACTGAAGAGATCAGTGCAGAAAAAAATTCTTGTATTATGCTAAAACAATCTCTTTATATCTTTAAGTGCATATTCTTAAGTAACATATAAAGTAGTTCAACAGGAGTGATTTTAAGCAATTTTGACAAACTGATAGTGTAACATTGCTGAACTATAGTCCAGTTACTGGCAGGGGGGCTAAGAAAAAAATAATATATTCATCATGGAACTCTTCGTTAGAACAGTTATTTCCCATAAATCCCCCCCAAAAAATACATTTTTGAAAGTTACAATATTTAATGAAAACACTGGCATCCTCTATTAGGGCTTCACCTTTTACATTTTTAGGTGTATATTATTAATCACTATAAAAAACTGAACTCCTGGTGTGATTTTAAACATTTTAGAAAATCTACACAAAAATGGCTAAAAATGCTGAAGAGTGATTTTTTTGTAGGCAAAAAATCTTTTTTCTCTAAAAATGAAAAATAGCCATGATGAAACTTTTTGCTGGATCAATTATTTCCCACAAATGTTAAAAAAAATCCTGCGTGTGTGTGTGTGTACATATATTATATATATATATATATATATATATATATATTATATATATATATATATATATATATATATATATATATATTATATATATATATATATATATATATATATATATATATATATATATATATATATATATATAATATATATATAATTATAGGGAAGTACCACCTCTATAGCTGGAATGGGGACCCTCATCCTCAGAGAAGACAATAAACGGACCTCAGGGAAAACTCAAGGTTCTCCCCGGAGCTGTTTGAATATTTTCTTCTCCTACCACCCCCTATATAATTTATATTCTATGTGAACATTTATTAATAAACAAAATACATTTACAGAAAAAAACATAAACATGAATACAATGGCACAATGTATCAAAGATCATGAATACCCTCCAGCTCCTCCGAGGCTGGACGCGAGCCAAGTATGCAGCAAGCATTTCCCCTCTGGATGGCGACGCTGAGGCGCTGGAACATGAAAGTGGCTGCCCTTGTGTCCCTGGTGGTGTCGATGAGTCTGGAACCCAATTCTTTAAGGAAACGTGTGGCACTTTTTCCCCATGATCCCAAGATCTCTGATCCCACTGGGACAAATTGATACTGTTGGCTAATGTCCCTGTACTTGCTGATCTTGTACTCCTCCCTGTAGTCAGCAGCTCCTCCCTGTCGCCCTACACTGTGATGGATATAGGTGTCAGCCAGTGTGGACACACAGGTATATTCCCATGCTAAGAGCTTGCCATTCTTCCAAGGATAGATGGTGATCCCATCGGGGCGGTTTGCTGGGTTGTGGGTATTGTTGGCTGCTAGTGATCGGGGCTCCCTCTCGGCAGGGCATCCAGCTGTAGCAAGGGTTCTCTTAATGATGTCGTTGACCTCATTGTGTCTTGCATGCCAGCCCTTGGTTTTGGAACAGTTAAGACCATGTAGACCGTATTGGTCTGCTTGCACTTCGCCGCAAATACACATATATTCTGTGTGAATTGGGGCAGCAAGGCGCAGAGCCACTGCAATACGGAGGGTCGTAGGGTCGAGTCGCGTTCCCACTGCCGATATGGGAACTGTTTGGAGGAAGTCCCCGGAGTGAGGTGCACTCACAGCCTGGAGACGGGCAATCTCCCTATCTGATGTTGCAGCCCTGAGCATGTTGGCAAGCACCTTTTCAGCAATCGGGCCATCCCAGCTTGACTGTTTGTGAGCCAGTGCTGCACTAGGGTTTGGTGCTGGAGCAGCAAGAGTCTCCCATTCGGTGATGGCACTGGCATAGCTAGGGTCTTCTATTCCTGCTGAGTCACTGAGGGTGTCAGGAAGAATTTGTCTTATCAACTCGTTTGATGCTATGGAAGAGGATAGGAAAGCTGGTAGAGCAATCTGGGAGGATCTGCGTACTCCTAGACCTCCAAGCCTGACCGGAAGTGAGGCTTGCAACCACTGTCCATCGTCAAGGGAAAGATTCAATACACTCTCTAGCATGGCCCTCAGGAGAGAGTCATATTCCTTGAGTTTTGGACTGCTGAAGGCTGGGGAGCATCTCAGAAAATAGGTAAGTTTAGGGATTGACAGGCACCTGGTGAGTAGGTAGAAGGCATCGTGTGTGTCAGTGTCTTTCATCCTGCTTTCCATCCTCCGGAGGTCTAAGACTTTTTTTCCTAGAATCAGATCGATGGCATTGGACCCAAGAGGAGCACCGAGGAGAGTGCTATCTTTCAATGTTTATTCTCTATAAGGATTACAATGCTGGGTTTACAGAAATTTGGTTATTGTTTGGTTTACATGTAGTAAAATTGTGATTACAGAGTGTACCACTAGAACGCTTAGCATGGCTAGGCATTTCGGGCATACTTAGTTTTATTCTTAATTGTAAAATATTACAAATTATGAAGGTAAAGTTGGTAATTATGGCTAGTGACTAATACTAGTTTGTGAGTTTAGCAATGTGAATAGCTTTTGTTTTTGGCCAAAAACCCACAGTATATAGTATTTCAGTATGAGTATCACAGATTCATTATTTTAAGACTGAGATTAATATTTCTGTTTATGGTCAAAAGTGTGAGCGAGTGTTCTCGTTGTGAACCACAGGTGGTATTGTGTAGTTAGTTGAGGGGTGTATCAGGGAGATAGGATGTTTTTAATGGTGTCTTTGAGGTGATGAATGTGTCTGAGTTCTAGAGTTTTCAGGTAGGGTATTCGATTTATTAGGGCCTTTGACATACATGGAATTTTTGTATAGGTTTAGTTGGACACGGGGAATGTGTAGAGAGGTTTGTTCTGGTGTTATGCCATGTGGGTTCTGCACAACTAACAAAATAAGCGTTTTAGGTCAAGGTTGATATTAGAGTTTAGGCCCTGTAGATATAGATAGCACAGTAAGTATGTGTGGAGGTACTGACTGGGAGTAGTTTAGATCTTTGAAGAGTGGGGGGGTGTGCAGCCAGGGATGGGATTTAGTGATATTCTTACTGCGCTTTTTGTTGGGTTTATTGGCTTTAGGTGTGTTGTGCAGTTGATCCCCAAGCACAAAAAGCATAGTTGAGGTATGGATAAATAAGTTGAGTGGTCTGTGTGGAGAAGGGGTCATTTTGCGGCACGTTGTATTCGTATCTTGGAGAGGATCCCTACCGTTTTGGATACTTTTTTGGCATATGCTGGATAGGGGTGCTGAAAATTCAGGTTGTTGTCAAGGTATAAGCCTAGTAATTTTACCCCATTTATTTCTGGTAAGTTTAGAGTGTTGTCAATCTTAATGTTAATTTGTGCATCTCCTGCTCTGCTACCAAACATAATATAGTAGGTTTTGTCAGTGTTAAGCGTAAGTTTATTGGCTGTCATCCAAGTCGATATTTTAATCAGCTCCTCATTCACAATGGTGTTGAGGGTGGCAAGATTAGGGTGAGAGATGACATAAGTCGTGTCATCAGCAAAGAGAATGGGTTTCAGGTGTTGGGATACGTTTGGAAGGTCATTGATGTATATGAGGAAGAGCAGGGGACCAAGGACACTTCCCTGCGGAACTCCAGTATCAAGTGGCCGTGTTGCTGATGCTGTGTCTTTAATGGGTGACGTACTGATACCTATTAGTAATGTAAGATTTGAAATAAGCAAGCGCATGGCCTCTTATACCGTAATGATCAAGTTTGTGGAGTAGGATGTCGTGGTCTACTGTGTCAAAAGCTTTTCTTAGGTCAATAAAAATTCCTAGTGGATATTCCTTATTTTCCAATGCTGTGTAAAGCAGATCTAGCATTTTTATGATTGCATCATTAGTGCTTTTATTTTTCCTGAATCCAAATTGGCAGGGGTTGAGTATGTTTTGAGCCGTTATAAATGAATACAGTCTCCTGTGCACGAGTTTCTCAAAGATTTTGGATAGCAATGGTAAGTTAGATATTGGCCTATAGTTGTTTAAGTCTGTAGGGTCACCACCTTTATGTATTGGTGTAACCCTTGCCATCTTGAGTAGTTTCGGGAAGGTGCTAGTCTCTAGTGACTTGTTAAAAAGTAATGAAATAGCATGCGAAAGGACATGGGCCGCTCGCTTGTACAGTAATGGTGGGACATGAGACAGATTCCCCGAGTTATTTTTAAGTGACTTTATAATCTCAGTGACTTCCGTGGGCTCAGTTGGTGCAAGATAGAAGGAATTAGGGAAATTCCCATCTAGGTAGTCCCCGGCATGGGCATTGGTATGTGGATTTTACTGGCGAGATTAGATCCTATGGTTGAGAAGAAGTCGTTTATCTTGTTAGCTGTGTCAGTGGGATGTAGTGGTGTTTCATTAGGTTTAGTTAGGACAATATTCTTGGTTTTTCTCAGTTTGTGGGTCCCTAGAATCTGAGAGAGTGTTTTCCAGGTCTTTTTTATATCTCCTCTAGTGTCTGTGAATCTACTGGAGTAGTATAGTTGTTTGGCTTTCTTTATTACTTTGGTGAGAGCTGATGAATAGTGTTTAAGAATATCTTTGTGTATTAAGCCCTGTCTATATTGCTTTTCATATTGGTGTTTCTTGTCAATGGATTTCAGAATGGTGCTGGTTAGCCATGGGCAACCAAGCCGTTTGTTTGTGATCTGTTTTGTTTTTATAGGACAATGTTTGTTGTATAGTCTAAGTAATTTGTTAAGAAAAATGTCTGTCCAGTCATCAATACCATTGGCCTTGGAGAATTCTGTAGGCCAATCAACAGTCTCTAGGTCAGCTGTGAACTTCCTTACTGAGGCCTCGTCATGGAGTCTAAATGAGACTTTGTTGTATTCAAGTGGTGGTTTACTAATGTTTGTCAGGAGGAAGGTAGGGTAGTGGTCTGTAGTGCTATCTGTGATTATCCCTGATTTAAGGGGGGCTAGTATATTGGTCCATATGTGGTCTATTATGGTTGCACTTGTCTCAGTGAGCCTGGTTGGTTTAGTTATTGTTGGTATGAGAAGTGTGTTGTTCATATTGTTGATGAAATCAGTTACAGGCTGATCATCTAGTAAGCCAAGGTTGATGTTGAAGTCTCCAGCTAAGAGAAGGTGGTGCTTATTCATTTGTCTGTTTGTTATTAGTGACTTTAATTTCTCACTGAAATTTGGGATGTTTGTGTGAGGTATCCGGTAAATGGCACCGATTGTTATAGGCGTCTTAAGGTTTTTTACAGTAAAATTAGCAAAAATGTATTCCCCATATTCATCACTAAAGCAAGTGGTGCTAAGACAAGATAATTGGTTAGAGTAATAGATTGCAATACCACCCCCAACTTGGTTTGGTCTGCAGTTGTGAATTGCTGTGTATCCTGGTAGAGGGTAGATATCTATTGTGTCCTGCTTAAGCCAGGTCTCAGTAAGAATAATGCAGGAGAAGGGTGTCTTTAGTGATTCAAGGAGTGCCAGGAGGTCATCTTAGTGTTTGCTTAAGGACCTGATGTTGTAGTTAAGTACTGATAGACTTTTAGCATTGTTTAGGATTGTGGTGGCTTGTGATGCTGTGTATAAAGGCAGGTTACTTTCCAATAGGTTTGAATGGGGTGTCAGGTCTATGGAGGTTTAAGATCAGGGTCAACGTGATCACTCACTTCTAGGTTTAGAATTAATGGTTATTTTTATATCCTGAGTTGTGTGTTGAGTTCTACTACTGATATCTGTAGTGGTAGGAAGTTTGGAACAAGTATATAGCTAGAGTATTTTGGTCATGTAGGGTATAGTCACTACTACACATAATGAAGTTATGTTTTGTCTGTGTGTTGATGCTGGAATGAACTAAAGTACAATAGGTATAATCTAGTAATATAAAAATACAAAATTAAAAAATAGAACAAGACTCTCACTTGTAATTGCACTAAGTCTAATAATGACTTTTGTGGAGGTCTATGTTTTGAGCTTAGAGTGAGCTAAAGTACAATTGGTTTAATATAATAATATAAAAGTACAAATTAAAAATAGCACTAGTCTCTACTAGTAATTGCATATGGTCTAATATAGTGAATTGGTCTTGACTATTGTCTTGAGGTAGAATGAGCTATGGTACACAACTGAATTTAATCTAATAATATAAAAATACAAATTAAAGTAGCACCTGTCTCTCACTAGTAATTTGCACTATGGTTACATATCGTGTATTTGGTATTGACTATGTATTGAGCTAGAATGAGCTATAGACAACAACTTTAGTCTAAAAAATATAAAAATACAAATTACAAATAGCACCAGTCTCTCACTAGTACATTGCACTATGGTCTATGTATAGTGAATTTGGTATTGACTATGTGTTGAGCTAGTATGAGCTAGAGGTAAAAACTAGGATAGGTTAGGATAGGACTCACAGGTAGTTCCCACGAGGGGCGAGGGGCAAGGTGGGGACAGTGCGAAGAATAGACGGTGAGAGGAATGGTGGTCGAATAGAGAAGAGTCAGGACTAGACCCAACTGCTAAGCCCCCAATAACGGATAAACAAAAGCGATGTAGATACAACAGGAGTCTGCATGCACTGACTGCAAATTGCTGAGGGACGAAAAATTGCTGCATCTTGATGTTGATTGGCGGATGGCAGGAGCGGAGGGAGTGGTAAGGGAGGCAAGCTTCAGATTGGTCCAAGGGGGTCTTATATATGTGTGTCTGGAGTACTTCGGTTCTTTCGTGAAGGAGATTCCTTATGTTGTGACATTTTTTGGATGGAAACGATCTGTAGTCTTGTAATCTTAGGTCGAAAATGTGGGTTGGACTAGTAATGGTCAAAGTTCATTGGAGAGTAGTTGATGGGCAGTGGGATCTTTACGTTTGCAAACTTGACTTCTACTGTCGATTATTTTCTTGTACAAAAGTGTCGACATCCATGGTTAGGTTCTGGTATGGGAGTCGTATAAAAAGTTATATCTCCAGTGCAGGTATTGATCTTGATGTTGGTCTTCTTTTTTTTTTTTTTTTTTATATATTAATTACGTCGAGAGATAGCCTGGAGAGGTTTTTGTGGAGGTTGCCGGATTGAAGGTTCTTTCAATGTTGGTGTCTCTGCTAGAGAGTGTGTAGAAGATGCGGGAGAATCGTGGCTTCTGATTGGTCCAATGAGTAGTGGTGGGTGAGTGTGAAGAAGGTACGCCGCCACGACGAGCAATCGACGAGCAAATAGGCGATTGTCCCTCCATCGTCGGCCTTGTTGGGAGTGACGTCACTAGTGTTGGTGGTGTTGGAAGCAGCTGATGCAGAAGTGTTGATAGGTCTTTGGTGAATTTTAGTTTTATTCCGAAGGTGGAGATGCTGGGAATATAAATGATGGGCTTATTATTTGTGACAATAACTCGATTGATGGTAGAGTTAAAAGATCAGGTACAGCCATATTCTGCATGTGAGCGTATAGTAGGACATGTAGTGGATCTGGGTTACGTCACAAGCTGGAGGAGTGATGATGGGGGAGGGGGCGCCCACACCGGCTGAGTAGTAGCTTGAAGTAAGTTCGTAGTATAGCTTGGATCTTGCAATTGATGCATACGTTGGTGTGTAGCTAGTAGGTTTTTTCTTTGCTGCTTCTTGTGTTTTTTCACAATATCTTACGTGTCGTGACATTTTGCTGACAGTGTATGGTGGTCGTTGCTCTTACAGTTTAAGCACGATGGTTGTGGTGGAGTAGCAATTGGTGCAGGAACTGAAGGTGTGTCCCTCACTACCACATGTAGTGCAGACTTCTTGTCTTTTACTGACTGCTTTGGTGTGTGATGGTAAGAATACAGTTCAGCAGTGTTGGATGTACTGGATATCTTTCTGCTTCGATGTAAGTTGGACTGATGAAGTAGTAATAACAGCAAGACCTTCGTTCAGAGCAGTTGGCAGCCATGTTAACGTCAGTGAAGGTGACCTTGAGCATGGACGATGCATTCGGGGATTTTTGTGATGCTGTCAACCAGTAGCCATGTATTTTGCGTCTCGATGGATGTCTTGAGTTCTGCAGGTGATTGAGACGTCAGAATCTAGTTAGTTTCTAAGGAATAATGATTTTCCTGGCCTTGAGGGAGGAGATGACATAAAGTAAACCTTGAGCATAGTAAGTGTAGTGGTGGATCTGTAGTGAGTAGCTTCTCTGCTTCAGCATCCTCGTGACACACAACAATGTATGCTTCTTTCAGAGACAAAATGGTGTTGAATTTAACTTTCAGTGTTCCTTGAACAACAGTAGCAAGAGCAATATTCGTTGAATCATCAACGGTACACGTGTTGGCTTGATATTGACACGATTTGCGTAGGCTCATCGTGCAAGTTCAAGTGAAGACAACGCTGGTAAAGGTTCCCTCCCCAACGGGATCGTAGGGAGACTGAGTAAGTAAGGAGAGCTGCTATGCCT
>NC_069405.1:20579515-20604515 GCF_026875155.1 Cherax quadricarinatus | reverse complement strand
CGAAATTATTGCATACAAAAATTTTCACTTGTCCATGTGGGAGGATGAGCGTTGCTATTTAAGCCAAGATCGCAAGTTCTGCCTATTCGGAACGACATATTTATATATATATATATATATATTTATATATATATATATATATATATATATATATTATATATATATATATATATATATATAATTATTATATAATATATATAATTTATATATTTTTATATATAATATTTTAATATATATATATATATTTTATATATATATATGTGCATTTTATTTATATATATAAAATTTTATATATATATATATATTATTGCTACAAAAAATTTTCACTTGTCCTATGTGGCAGGATGGTGTTTCTATTTAAACCCAAAATCGCAAGTTTTTGCCTATTCGGAACGACATATATATATATATATATATAAAATATATATATATTATATATATATATATATATATTATATATATTATATATGTCGTGCCGAATAGGCAGAACTTGCGATCTTGGTTAAATAGAACATTCATCATGCCATATAGGACAAATGAAAATTTGTGTATGCAATAATTTCGCCAAAATCATTCTGAACCTAACGAAAAAAATATATTTCACTGTGTTTGTTTAGTATTAAATTAATGTAAACAAATCTAAAATATATTTAGTTGGGTTGGGCCCAAAATAAATTCGCTTGTTATAATAAGGTTAGGTAAGTTTTCTAAGTTCCTTTTGGTGCAAAATTTTTAATTTTTACATCAACATTAATGAAAAAAATATATCTTTAACGTATAAGAGAAAATTTTATAAAGGACTTAATTTTAAAAAGAGTTCTTGCTAATCGACCAGTTTTACATATTCTGCACGACATATAAAGCAACGCATGTTGCTTTACCTGCTTTCTGTCTTCGTGTTTGGCTTCCAGGCATTTTGTCAGAAGATAGTGCCCGAACTCTTGAGGACTTGGTAGGAGCTCAAGACCCAGGTTTACTGAAGCAGGCGATTCGGTGGGCACCCTTACAGACTCCTCCCGTAGACCCGCTCCTCCCAAACAGCACAAACAGTCCCACTGGGACAAACCGATATGGAAAAAATCGCCCAAAACAATTTCTCTCCAATGCTTCAGGAAAGAACAAAGCTCGTCTCCTGGCAGTGAAGGCACCCACTCAGGGATTTCCTGTTAGCTGTTCCCAATTCCTCCCTGGGCACCCGTCTCGACCCACAGGCCATTCGGATTGGTGTTGCTCTTGCCTAGCCGCCCTCATCCTCACCGAACATAGGTGTATTTGCGGCAGGGCGACAGCTGATCAATTCGGACTTCATGGTCTCGTGTGCCACACAGCAAAGGGAAGTATGCCAGAACATGAGGAGATCAATGACATTAAAAAAGAGAAGCCTCGCCACAGCCCGTTGCCCAGCTCAACGGGAACCCCAAGTACAGAGGTCTGATGGAAGTCAAAAAACGTTATGAGGGGGCCACTATGCTACCCTGGAAGGATGGAAAGCAGATTGCCTGGACACACCCGTGCTGGGCCACATTGGCAGACACCTACTTGCCATACTCTGTAGTGGAAGGGGGTGGAGCTGCCAGCCACAGGGAGACCCAGAAGATCCGAAAATATGAAGACCTTCCCCCTTGCTATAACTTCATTCCAATAGGTCAGAGACCCTTGGAGCATGGGGCGAGTGTGCTCTAAAGTTCCTCAAAGAGCTGGGTGAAAAGCTCATCATAGAAACCATCATAGAAACCAAGGACCACAGGGCGACCAGCTTCCTCTTTCAGAGACTCAGTGTTGCGATCCAGAGAGGAAATGCCTGCAGCATTCTGGGCACGTGGCCCACCGCAGGGGAGCTGGACGAAGTATTCGAGATGTAGCTCTGAGTTACCTATGTTGTTGTACTTTCTGATGTATTTTTGTGAATGTTTGGCCAATGTATTTTGTCTTTAAATAAAACATACCTGAAATATAGGGGGTGGTAGGAGAAAATTCTCAAACAGCTTCAGGGAGAACCTTGAGTTTTCCCTGAAGCAAGTTTATTCTTTTCTCTGAGGATGAGGGTCCCTATGACAGTTCTAGAGGTGGTACCTCCCTATATATATATATGTATATATATATATATATATTATTATATTATAATATATATATATATATATTATATATATATATATAATATATAATATTTTATTATATATATATATATATATATATATGTCGTGCCGAATAGGCAGAACTTGCGATCTTGGCTTAAATAGCAACGCTCATCTTGCCATATAGGACAAGTGAAAATTTGTGAATGCAATAATTTCCCCGAAAATCATTCTGAACCTAACGAAAAAAAATAATTTCACTGTGTTTGTTTAGTATTAAATTACTGTAAACAAATCTAAAATATGTATAGTTGGGTTAGGCTAAAATAAATTGTTCTTGTTATAATAAGGTTAGGTAAGTTTTCTAAGATTCTTTTGGTGCAAAATTAAAAATTTTTACATTAACATTAATGAAAAAAATATATCTTTAAACGTATAAGAGAAAATTTTAGGAAGGACTTAATTTTAAAGAGTTCTTGCTAATTGACCAGTTTTACATATTCGGCACGACATATATATATATATATATATATATATATATATATATATATATATATATATATATATATATATATATATATATATATATATATATATATGTATATATTATATGTATATATATATATATATATATATATATATTAATATATATTATATATATATATATATATATATATATATATATATATATATATATATATTATATATATATATATGTCGTGCCGAATATGTAAAACTGGTCAATTAGCAAGAACTCATTTAAAATTAAGTCCTTTCTAAAATTTTCTCTTATACGTTTAAAGATATATTTTTTTCATTAATGTTGATGTAAAAATTTATAATTTTGCACCAAAAGGAACTTACAAAACTTACCTAACCTTATTATAACAAGAACAATTTATTTTAGCTTAACCCAACTAAACATATTTTAGATATGTTTATAATAATTTAATACTAAACAAACACAGTGAATTATTTTTTTTCGTTAGGTTCAGAATGATTTTGGAGAAATTATTGCATACACAAATTTTTACTTGTCCTATATAGAAAGATGAGCGTTGCTATTTAAGCCAAGATGGCAAGTTCTGCCTATTCGGCACGACATTATATATATATATATATATATATATATATATATATATATATATATATAATATATATATTTTATATATATATATTATATATATATATATATATATATATATATATATTTTATATATATATATATATATATATATATATATATATATATATAATATATATATATATAAATATATAAGTAGTACCGGAGGCGGCTGTATGGCTCGGAAGTAACACCTAGGTGTTACTTCCGGTTTCCTACAGAGCGGTCCCTCCTCTGAGCGGTTTTCCTTTTTCACACCTATGTGCTAATGACCTTTTTCACACCTATGTGCTAATGACCTTAACCCCCCGCCCACGACCCCCGCCCACGACCCCCCACCCGCGCTCCCCGCGCCCCCACCCGCGCCCCCCCACGCCGACCCACCAGCCCCGCCTCACCCTCACGCCGACCCACCCGCCGCGCCCTCGCGCCCCGCGCCCCTCGCGCCCCGCGCCCCTCGCGCCCCGCCCGCGCCTTCTGCAGCATCGGCCGGATCGCCCCCGCCCCCCCCCCCCCGCGCCCCCCCCCCGCCCCCCCCGCCCTCGCCCCCGACCCCCCCCCGCGCCCCTCACCCGCCCCCCCCCCGCCCCTCGCGCCCCGCCCGCACCTTCTGCTGCGCCTTCTGCAGCGTCGGCCGGATCGCCCCCCGCGCCCCGAATTTTTTTCCGATTTTTTTTTCAAATATTTTTGAATTTCATTTGCTCTCCTCAAATTTCAAGTTTTCTCGAAATCAAAGTCCCCATTTCCTTGGATCAAGTTTTCTCGATAATACAAAGACTCCAATTCCTCGGATCAAATTTTGGATTCCCCCCTATGGGGTTTCGAAATTCTTATAAATCTCCTTGGATCAAGTTTTTTTTCTCGATAATACAAAGATTCCATCTCCTCGGATCAAAGTTTTTTGGATTCCCCCCTCTGGGGGTAAGCATTCAAATGAACTCCTCCTATGAGGCATGGTACTTTTCCCTTACTACAGGTCTAAACAAGTGTGACGTCAGTATTCCTCTCATTAAGTTAAATGAACTAAAAAGTGAGTTTAACTACGGCGGTCAGTGACGTCACGTGATGACCTCACACATACAAGCTGAATCTTGTTGACTTCCCCCTATGTCAGTGACGTCACGTGATGGGCGCACACACAGGCTGAATCTTGTCGACTTCCCCCTACACATTTCATATACAACATAGGGAAAACATTTTTCACTCTTAACCCAGGATAATCCAAATAATTTCACATTTCAGGATAACACTAATACACAATATTTTCATTATTTATTTATTATACAACCATTTCATTTCATATACATTTCTGGTATTACAAAAAAATACAAATTCATTGAAAAAAGCTACAATTCATTGACTAAAATCAACGTAGAGTAATTTTTCTTCTCTTGAAGAAATTCTGTCCATTTTGTTCTGGATCATCTTCTTCCTCATCTGATATATAATAAACTTCTGGGGAGGATGATGGTGGGGAAGCTGGTGGATAATTTATGGGGGAAGACGGGGAATCCTCATCAATACATGAACTAGGTTGGGAATTTGTCATGAAATATTCCATCTCACTCTATACACATTTATCACAATAACAACTACTGACACATTCTCCTCTCATATTAATCTCTTCATTCATATTATTAGTGCTACACGTAGCGGCACCCACATGAGACTGGGGTGAAGGTGCAATCTCGGAGTGGGTAGGAGTTACAATATCTTGGATAAAAGCGTTAACATCAACCCCATGAGTAGGAGGCACATTCTCAACATCCACATGAGGTCGAGGAGAAGACGCGTTGGTAGGAGGGGCAGCAGCAACATCTCCATATGGATGGGTAGGAGGCTGGGTGGATCTCGCTCCTAACAAACCCATCAACTCGCAAATCATTTTCTCCTGTCGGATTTGATTTGCGCGAATAAGTTCCAACATCCGCATTATATTCACATCTGGCAAAGAAAAAAAAATTTCCTGATTAGAAGAATAAGGCGTACCTTTAATTGCATTAAAGTATAAAAGTTTTTTTTACTGGTTAATACATACACTTCTAAAAATCATTTATGTGTAAAAGAAAAAAGTTTTTTTTTTTCAATATTACAACAAGATTCACTTGGTTAATGAACAAAAATCATTTACCATTTTCCGCAGGAGGATGAAGTTGATTAATCCAACATACACAGGGATACTGTCTTCCCTCCTCCTCGCAGACACCTCCAACGGGATACTGAATTGGATTCATCCTTGACCCTACTTGTTCTTGAATTACAGTAGATCCAAACAGTGACCCAGCACAGGCATTTATACCGGAGTTGTGACCTTTGCTCCGCCTCTAAACGCCTCTACCCGCCGTACGATAATTCCAATATTTTACACAGATTTTCATAATTCCACGTTGAATTATTAGCAAATACACTTGAACATGAGGGTATATTGAAATGCTCATATGCATATTTCATTATAAATTGATCATTCTTTAATTTATTTCTACCAAAATCTTCAAACAAATATGGTTTAATTTTCTTTACGCTATAATTTGTTAACTTATACACAAAATATATAGCATATAAGCCGCACACCAATGATTTTTCATGTTGAATTCTCTGATTAATACCGTACATGAAATTTCTCTTGTATATAATTTTCTCATATTTTTTTTTTTATTATCACACTGGCCGATTCCCACCAAGGCAGGGTGGCCCGAAAAAGAAAAACTTTCACCATCATTCACTCCATCACTGTCTTGCCAGAAGGGTGCTTTACACTACAGTTTTTAAACTGCAACATTAACACCCCTCCTTCAGAGTGCAGGCACTGTTCTTCCCATATCCAGGACTCAAGTCCGGCCTGCCGGTTTCCCTGAACCCCTTCATAAATGTTACTTTGCTCACACTCCAACAGCACGTCAAGTATTAAAAACCATTTGTCTCCATTCACTCCTATTAAACATGCTCACGCATGCCTGCTGGAAGTCCAAGCCCCTCACACACAAAACCTCCTTTACCCCCTCCCCCCAACCTTTCCTAGGCCGACCCCTACCCCGCCTTCCTTCCACTACAGACTGATACACTCTTGAAGTTATTCTGTTTCGCTCCATTCTCTCCACATGTCCGAACCACCTCAACAACCCTTCCTCAGCCCTCTGGACAACAGTTTTGGTAATCCCGCACCTCCTCCTAACTTCCAAACTACGAATTCTCTGCATTATATTCACACCATACATTGCCCTCAGGCATGACATCTCCACTGCCTCCAGCCTTCTCCTCGCTGCAACATTCATCACCCATGCTTCACACCCATATAAGAGCGTTGAAAAACTATACTCTCATACATTCCCCTCTTTGCCTCCAAGGACAAAGTTCTTTGTCTCCACAGACTCCTAAGTGCACCACTCACCCTTTTCCCCTCATCAATTCTATGATTCACCTCATCTTTCATAGACCCATCCGCTGACATGTCCACTCCCAAATATCTAAATACATTCACCTCCTCCATACTCTCTCCCTCCAATCTGATATTCAATCTTTCATCACCTAATTTTTTTTGTTATCCTCATAACCTTACTCTTTCCTGTATTCACTTTCAATTTTTCTTTTGCACACCCTACCAAATTCATCCACCAATCTCTGCAACTTCTCTTCAGAATCTCCCAAGAGCACAGTGTCATCAGCAAAGAGCAACTGTGACAACTCCCACTTTATGTGTGATTCTTTATCTTTTAACTCCACGCCTCTTGCCAAGACCCTCGCATTTACTTCTCTTACAACCCCATCTATAAATATATTAAACAACCACGGTGACATCACACATCCTTGTCTAAGGCCTACTTTTACTGGGAAATAATTTCCCTCTTTCCTACATACTCTAACTTGAGCCTCACTATCCTCGTAAAAACTCTTCACTGCTTTCAGTAACCTACCTCCTACACCATACACCTGCAACATCTGCCACATTGCCCCCCTATCCACCCTGTCATACGCCTTTTCCAAATCCATTAATGCCACAAAGACCTCTTTAGCCTTATCTAAATACTGTTCACTTATATGTTTCACTGTAAACACCTGGTCCACACACCCCCTACCTTTCCTAAAGCCTCCTTGTTCATCTGCTATCATATTTTCCATCTTACTCTTAATTCTTTCAATAATAACTCTACCATGCACTTTGCCAGGTATACTCAACAGACTTATCCCCCTATAATTTTTGCACTCTCTTTTATCCCCTTTGCCTTTATACAAAGGAACTATGCATGCTCTCTCCCAAATCCCTAGGTACCTTACCCTCTTCCATACATATATTAAATAATTGCACCAACCACTCCAAAAGTATATCCCCACCTGCTTTTAACATTTCTATCTTTATCCCATCAATCCCGGCTGCCTTACCGCTTTCATTTTACCTACTGCCTCACGAACTTCCCCCACACTCACAACTGGCTCTTCCTCACTCCTGCAAGATGTTATTCCTCCTTGCCCTATACACGAAATCACAGCTTCCCTATCTTCATCAACATTTAACAATTCCTCAAAATATTCCCTCCATTTTTCCCAATACCTCTAACTCTCCATTTAATAACTCTCCTCTCCTATTTTTAACTGACAAATCCATTTGTTCTCTAGGTTTTCTTAACTTTTTTAATCTCACTCCAAAAAACTTTTTCTTATTTTCAACAAAAATTTGTTGATAACATCTCACCCACTCTCTCTTTTTGCTCTCTTTTTACATTGTTTCACCCACTCTCTTAACCTCTCTCTTTTTCTCCATATACTCTTGCCCCCTTTCATCACTTCTACTTTGTAAAAACTTCTCATATGCTAACTTTTTCTCCCTTGCTACTCTCTTCACATTATCGTTCCACCAATCGCTCCTCTTCTCTCCCGCACCCACTTTCCTGTAACCACAAACTTCTGCTGAACACTCATATATATATATAATATATATTCTCATATATATTTGTATAATGTTTTAAATCCACCCCGAAACTATCTAAATATATTAGTATGTGTTTGTTCACATATATAGTAATCCAATGACCCATATTTTCATCTTGATCGTTCAATATATTAATGATGAAAATTACCGGCTTATCTTTTATCCTCATAATAACTTCATTTATATTATTTGCGGCAAAACATCCCAAATACGAGGCGTATCTTCCCGTATGATGTTTCAAGGCAATATTTATTTCTTCACAATTCATGGTCTATACTCGCGTATGCACTATCACTGTTCTATTTTCATTTATATTTAAAATCGCATTAGTTTCACCAAACATCAGACAAATTCTATTCTCATCTTTCGGTTTACCAAATGTCATATCTATTCTCAAATTACCATTCTTCTCGACAGATATAGCATTCTTGACCTGTTCACTTCTCAGGTCAACACCTAATATAGTTCTGCCTTGGAGAAAACTCTTATATGTAATCAGATGATCAGTCTCCAAACCCAGAGATTTCAAGGTAGCGTAATATAACCTACTCGCGTGGGTAGGGAACTTACAGTCAATATTAAGAATCATTTCTGAATTAATTGCAACCCCGAAATGATTCAAATCTTCATGTTGAAAATATAATGGATTAAAATTATATCCTCCATCATATGTCTTCATACCAACTATTATAATAAATATCTTATCGGGTATGACTTGTCCCCAAGGATTATCTGCGATCAATTGTGTTTGATTAGATGCCAGAATATATGATTTAAATAATGTCTTCTTGAACAGATATTCACACCCCTGCGGGTTTACCCTCATGCTTGAATTCAATGCAATTAATGCATTCGTATACGGATTAACTTTATCGATCCATAAATTTAAATGGAATTTAATATTATCTTTATATGTTTTTTTCCGCTTAATGGAGTCATAATTGCCCATGCGGGGAATGCAATGTCGAAGTCTCAATCGACATTCGACACTATCCAGGATATAGTCGTGAAAACTACTCCATCCCAGCATCCAAGGGAAACAAGATCTTCACGTCCATTCGATAATTTACTTCGTCCTTTCTTAATTCATCTAAGATCCAGCTGTTTGTAATAGTACTACTTTAGCTTGTCTTTATTTACGAAAGAATGCTATTCTTCCCAATGTGACTAATTATTGATGGGGATAGAATGCTTAACAGTTTAATATAACCCGCATAATGAAAAAAATGGATTGCGAATTCTAATAAGTGTTCATTGAGATACAAACACACAGATTTGGAATATTGTCCTGACTTATATAATTTCACAAATATGAACCTTATCTCCGTCCCTCCTAGTGCACTCCCATCCATCATTTATTATATTTATGTTTCATTACCCAAGGCCAGACTAGTTAATCTAAAAAATGACCTTCTGAACTTTGTATTCTAAATTCGAGAAATTATCGATCCTTGATTAACATGGTAATACATTTCCACAATGTGATCTAGTCTGCTATTGAGGATTCAATAATGCATGTCCTGGTAATTTTGGGAATCCATCAGTTATGGAATGAAGAATAAGTGGGGACGGGGGCGTTGAGGCACCCCCCTTGTGTAACGTTAAAGCACCAGAGTCCGACATACTAACAATATGACAGTTAACAATAAACTAAAATTATATTAATATTCAACTTTTCTTTATAATTAAATTTCAATCGTTTCATCAAACCAAATCTTTCTACTTCCTATCCTCCGGTTTAATAACTTCTGTCCGACACCCTTCAATGATTCTACACCTCTCTCTTTCGCGCAGAATTTTTCAAGCAATAAACCATTATTAACATCGTTCAAACACATTTTGTCCGTATTGTAATACTCCGGAGCAAAGGTATTCAATAAAGAATGGTATTGCTTTCTGGCCATGCCCACCGAGAAATGACGGATAATCCCCTCCGCCCCTCCCTCTAACTTTATATAATATGATATTCATCTAACCCTGCCACTTACATTCACAAGCCCTCGAAGTATCAAAGAGTTTTCCAGGAATGATTCCAACTGAAGAGGGGAGAAACTGGTTCTCATCTTGAGGGTTCGGTTCCAATATTAACTCACCTGATTCATTCACTCCTCGTTTTAATAGGTCTTAAATGTAGTACACATACAGTAGAAAACACTTGTCATTATATTGAATTAACCTTCCTTTCTATCAGCGATCTTAATACTCACTTTGATCAATTATCTTTTAATTAAGTGTTATGAACATTGTGATCATATTAGATCTTAATGATTAATATCAACTACTCCCAAAAGAGATACAACTGATCGCCAAAATTAATGGGATCAATCAAATCACTATATATTAGACTATATTACTAACCTGATTCAGGATCCGGGTGGGTTTACCCGCCTTTACACAACCAGACTCGATAAAATAATCCTCTTTTTTAATGGTAAAGAACATCAAAATTTCATTACCTTAAAAACCCTAAACATATCGCTTCCTTCTTTATCAAATTCACCCCACATAACACTGGTAATATCAGAGGTAGTATAATTTTTTTTTTTTCAAGTAAAACCACTCTGTGTTATTCCTTGGAGATATGTGAACACAAATTGAGTTTTTGGGGATGATAATACCCGTTATCTTTTTAACAGCTGATTACAGATTATTCATTAATACCTCATTTATTGCCTCTAAAATCCTTGTCAATCACCTCCAATAATTTGGCTCATATCAAATTTTATGCATATATTTATTTAATGTAGATTTCTCATATTTAATACAATCTTTCAAATTCTTTTGCGGTATATAATCGTCCTTGGGGTAAATTATATTTTTCAGAATAACCTTCATATCATTTTTTATTATCTAATATAATGGAGTCAATAATTATTAAGAAAGCCGAAGGTTGGTATGGCGGTAAATAAATCAGACTGGAATCACTACAGACGTATAGAAGACGTTTCAGAGGAGCCATCTCGCCCACACTCTATAAACACACACTGAGTAAAAAACATACATCACAGAGTTTATATACTCACCTAATATGTTATTCCACGATGTTTTCCTCTCTTCCTTTACAACCGCCTTCCATTATGTAATAATTTCTTCTCAACTTTTGTATTCCTATCACAAATTCAAATGTATACCTGATAATATTTTATAAATGCTTTATTTCTGTTAAGTAATCAGAATCGATTCTTCTCGCTGATTTCACCATGGTTTTTGATAAAAAAAAAAAACATTTAATATTTTCATAATATTACGGTCCAGTAATGGGGGGTAAGAAGGTCACCATTCTCATCCCAACTCACCAAAGGATTTCTTTGCAATAATACCAAACATTGATTTCACATATTCTATATTTTCTCGCACTTCACTCTTATGTTCAGAATCTTCACCAAATCTGGGTTTTCTGAGGTTTCTAACAAAACCCTAGGTGAGAGCAGGGATTGACTTCCCCTAACGGGACTAACCCCTCAATCTTGCGTTAACACCACGCTTCAAGCATCCACCTCTCGGTTCTAAATTGTGCTCATCACCTCCCGATTTTACTATCTCGAGAGGTTTCCGATTTCATAACTGAAGTTGGTACAAGATAAAATTTCCTTTCAATGATTTATTAAACAATCTCGAAATAATATCTATCAACTGCTAGAGGTAAATATAATACAAGAAGATTTCCACCTCTGATACTCAGCAAATATTTCTTTTTTAACGCTGAAACAATTTTTCTTACAAGGCTAGATGATCTAATCTCGTTCTTGTAACTTTTTATATTTTAGGGTCTAAATGGTTATTTTATTCTTGATCAAATTCGTGAAAATCTCACTGATACAACTTATGTGTGTTTTCTTAAACTGTTGTAATAAAACTCTTTCCTTAGATTGCGTGGGAGACTAATTAAGTAAGTGTAAATTAATTCTTAAATTTTTCTAATAATGATTTTTTTCATTTTACCTTCAACCAATCTCCTTCTTTGACCCACTAATTTAAAAGTGGAATCATAACCTTTATAGATACCAATAATGCGTACTTCCACCACCAATTTTTTTTCGTTTCAATACTGTCGATAAGTAATATCTGGAGGTGGTAGGTCTGGTGTCAATTCTTTCGAGATAAAATGTTCCTTTAATCTTTTCCAACCATTCAAAATCTTTCAAAATGAATATGTTGTTATAGGTTGAGAATTAATTAATTCTATATATTTTAAATATTTCCTCTGTATTTTGTTTGTGAAAAACACCCTCGGTTAAACGCAGATGATTCTGTTAAAGTCACTCTTGTTGTGTCTCCACATCCAATTTCTTACTGAGTCGTTCCTTATTGGATTCTTCCATTTTTATAATTTATGCGAAACTGATCCTTTATCATTCAATATCGAAATAACCATGGACTATTGCAAATGGGGTTTTAACCACATCACAATCCCCGATGGGTGGAGTTTAATTATACGCATCTACAATTCAGTTACACTTTTGATAATTAAATGTATTGGGCACTTGCAAATACTTTTATAATTTACGTTTCAATTCCAAACGTTTTGCAAGAAGCTTCCCTGCAATGGAAGCTTATTGTTTCATTCGAAAATACATGATATAACTTTATATGCTTACTCTGGAGATAATTCTGTACCTGTTTAATTTATAAACTCCTGCCTTTATCTGTAAATAATCCTCTGATATATTCTTCGCCTTTTCATTCCTCCAATATGTTTTTTGTAATGCATGTAAAGTGGCACGGGGTCCGACCTTTCCTTTTCCATGAGTACTTGCTTTGTAAATATCTTGAAAAAAACATACGATACACACGAAATGGTATTTATTATCCGTCATTATATCTTGGATAATTTAAGACATATCAACCCAAATCACAGGTTAATATCACTGGGTTTGGGAAGCAATTTATTTTCCTAATTAGGAAAATTCTTAGGTTTAAGAACATATAAAGTATATGATCTTTCTGAATTTAAAGAAATTCCTGACCTCTTTCAGGTTATGGACGGATCAATCTTTTTTAACAGCTGTATATAAACAGTTTACACCAGAATGACCCCGCAGAACCAGATCTCTATAAACCTTTTCAAATTAATTTGCTCGCTCCATTGGTATAGCAATTTCGTAGGAATCCTGCCGTAACACATTGGTTCTCAACTGTAAATGCTTCATCAGGTGTATTTAAGTGCAAGGTCTATGAATAAATAACCAAAGGGTAGATCGATTTATAGCATATTTATATATATTACAAATTCTTTTTATTGTTTTTTTCTTTTCCCTTTCCCTTTCTTTTTTTTTTTCGAAAACTTGTCGCCGCCAGAAATCTCTACTTTCCAAGATCCCTCATTTTAAATAACAGCAAAATGCGTGGCGTTTAAAGCCATGGTAACGACTACAATCCGTCCTCCGTGAAATATATTTGAGTAAATAGAAAATGCTTATATTATATATGTCTACCTTTGAGTAAAACAATTCGAGAATAAATTGCTGTTACCACTTTAAGAAATAGATCAATCAACAATATTATTGTATTTCATCGGATGATGGCAATGACATTCTGTGGGTCGATATATCTTTACTTAATGTAATTTTAATGGATATCTCTGAATCTTGTTCTAAAGGGATGGATGTCACCCCGCATATTATAATTGTTATGAAATTTCTCGTGGTATAACTTTATTAATTTTGATGTAAAAAGATTTGCCACTATTCGAATAACGCAATGATAATCCCCTTGATGGATAACGAAATATATCAACGACAGCAGATGTTATGTTGTCAAGTTCATTGTAGCTGTCGAGAAGAGAATTAGTTTACCATAGAGAGGTTACTTTACACTGTAAGTGTTAATGGGTTTTCAAGATATATAACAGCTAAGTTAATGTGGAGTAACCTCCTGTTGCGGAGCGGGACGGCCTCACCAATTAGTACTTTAGGTTGCCGAAAAAATTTGACACGTTGTTCGGTAAGGAGAAAGACCGTGAGATTTTCTACCTTGGATTGAAACGCATTTTCAGGCGTCTGTAATGACTCTAAGATGAGCAGGTGTTCGGTAAAGAGATGATTATCTTAAATCTACCTTGGGTGTGAACCGCATTACATGGCGTCTGTCTGACCTGAGTTGACGCAGGTGTTCGGTAAGGAGATGATTATCTTAAATCTACTTCAGGTGGAAGCCGCATACATGGGTTGTCGGAGGGGGAAGGGGTGTATACAAAAATCAGAAACGCAATACTTGGGGTGACCCATTAAGGCCAAGGAGTCTCTCAGAAGCTAGGATTGGTGTTTCCATCCGTCAAGGCCTGGAAGTCTTCCAGCGCTGAACCACACATCATGGAGAAAGGTGAGTTTGTACTAAGAAAATCCTTGAATATGTGGGTGAAACAGATATTATTTAACATGTTTAATGATATATCGAGGAAAAAATGATTTGGGGTTAATTTTTTGTTGTTGGAGCATACGAGTGAAATTTTTAACTGGGTTATTGCGTTTATTAAGTGAAATTCTTAACAGAGGGATAAGAAAAGATATACGCGAATTACTTGGAAGCATTAGTGAAGAAGGAGATTGTCGATTAAAGGCAACGATCGTTGGAAATCAAGAAAGGGTGGTGTACAACGCAATGAAAGGTTGTTAGAATTAAAGAATGAGTGGGAACGCATAAGATGTATTATGGAAGAAGGCTGTAGAAACAGGTATGTATCCAATTGTGATCTTTTGTTGTGAAAAATATTTACGTAAAAATGACTAGTCACTCGAGAAAGATTTTGTGCTCATTTCATTAAAATCTTAAATCCTAATGATGTAAAAACTGAGAAGGGTGAAAGATTTTTGTTCTATTCCATTAAATATTAATATGATAAAAAATATTTTTGGGTTATGAATTGGATATACTTTTTTTTTTTCCTCTGCAGGAAATACACCTGGTAACTGTTGTAATCAAACTGGAGAGTAATGACGCACAGCATTGGTGGGTGAGACGAGGAATGAAGATGAGAGGCGGTAGATCGCTATTGTTGGTACCTCACAAAGCGGAGGTGCGGGCGAGAGGTGAGGATACTTCTGTCCCTCATTAATGAAGATGATAGAGAGAGCAACTACCTCACATGAACTGTCTGACAGTAATGACGCACACATTAGTGGAGGTGGAAGAATGAAGGTCCAGAAATATTACATACATCCAGAATTTTAGAGGAAGGCATACATTGAGGAAATATAGTGTTCCTTCAACTTACAGACAGGGAGTTAAGAATGTATTTACATGGCTTTATAGGATTATTTTATAGACAATACGAATAGTATAATAGATCACCCTCTAGCAATGTCGCTCAAATCCACCCAATTATAGTTATAAGAACATTTACGTCAAAACATATCGGGTGATGACAAAATGGACAAATTTGTGATAAATTTAGCGTTTTGAGTTAGTAAGTGAAAGGAAATCTCTGAAAAGGTATTTGATCGATGGGTGGGAACGATATTAGAAAGATACGAGACAGAGTTGCAATGATCAGGAAGGATCTGGTTGGATCATAGATCAAACGAAATCTTTCAGTATCGAATACGTTAAAGTAGAATTCAGAATACAAGTAGGATCACATCTGTGGCATATCCAAGAAACTGCGAGGGAACCAATATGTATTAGTATTTAATCCAGTGATTAATGATGGGTTATGTGTTACTGCGGTGCTTTTGTCTGCCTATCAATGTCATAAAAAAATATTCATGGAAAAGATTCACAAGAGTTTGTGGTACCTAAGGAAGGATTCTTAATCATGCAAAATCTTCTATAGATGATTTTTTTCTTTCCCACCATTACGCATGATAGTTAGGTATATTAGAGAAGGAAAAATAAAGTAGTCATTATAATGTTTTATCAATTAAGAAAGGTCAAGGTAGACATTTGGTGGCTATTGTGTCCGTAAGGGGAATAGAAATATAAGGACATTATGTTGCTTTATTGTTGAATGAAAGGTCATTTGGTTTTAATCAAAGATTTTGACGGGTATGTTAGAACGATAATGAAGGATCATGGTGTAAAGAAGCAAAATTGTCATAGTTGTTTGAATGAAGTGAATACACAGAAGAGTTAGATATCCACGAAGATGGATGTAAAATCAATCCAGATCTCGTATTCCTCCCGAAGGAACAACAGCACACTTTAAAAATTTTAGTCATAACACATTCCAGCGATATATCGGTGTATTTTGATTTCGAATGTGCTTTAGACACCACCCTCCCGGCAGGTAAAATTGAGTCTCGACATAAAGCCATTGCCTATTGTTATATATATTTGATCGAAAGGAGAAATAGTGTTATGAAGAGTTATAAGGGGGAGGATGCTGTTATCAATTCATTTTAAATGTCATGTTGGTGAATGGAATAAAATAAATTTAGAAGAGAGTAACATTAATCCATATGACAGAGGAGATAAGATGAGACAGATTCTCAGATCACTTGGAATTATGTAGTAAATCACCTTCAAAAGGCCCAAGACAAACATAAACATCATGACCACCACACTTTAAATTTCAATAATTATATTGGTGCATATTGTGCGCGTTGTAATTGCAGTGTAAGATAATAGTGAGAAAATAATTACTTTTTTGTCATAACATGTCGATATTTAGGATAAATTTTAAAAGAAATTGCAGGTTGATAAATATAAATTAAACTTCATTCGAAACAAGGGTTTCAAATCTTGAAAGTAGACATAGTTAGGTTAGGTTTTCAAGATTCTCTGTCTTTATTTGAATGGATCTCTTTCACTTTAGCAAGATCAACATATCAAGGCATGGTAAAATACTGAAATATACAAGACTATTCTTGAAAGATGGTGCATCGAGATGTCTTACCTTTATTATGTAAAGGAAAACAAATTTTGTGTTATTGATTATATTGATAGTTTAAAGAAACTCATGAAACAAAATTACCGAGTAAAGAACATTTTTTTTAATTCTTGGAGAATGCGCTATCAGCAAGGAAGATTATGATCATGCATGTGAAAGTGTTTGACATGGGGAAATGTAAGAGTTCTTTAGATATTACTTATGTATATCTCAAGACAGATGTTGATTGCTAGCCGATGTCTTCATGGAGTGGCGTAAAGACACTCAAAGATATTTATAAGGCTAGACGTTAGTAATTATATAAGTTAAGCCATCATTAGTTGGATGCATTTTCCTCTTAAAACTAATGTAAAATTATATATGATAGATTCCCATGTAATTATATGACTTTATTAAAAGTAATCTCAGAGGAGGGTTTACGTGTGCAGTAATCAATATTCTAAAGCAGATAATCCCTAAATTAACCCTAATTTTGATGTTGAGAGTGGAATGGGCACTCATATTTAAATCTACATTTTTAATTCATTGTAATGCTAAGTGCGATGGGTTTAAGCTCTTCCACAGAATGGTATCAGAAATTAATCGAATGAGGAGAAGAAAATGCTTTTTTCCTCGATGTGGGATTAAGTAATGTTTCGTGTGAAGGTCAAAAGGATATTGGATAAATGAGATACAAAGCACATTTCCCCCGGGTAGCTAGGCGCCCTGATGAACCTTCCCTTGATATTATCACACATGAATAAATCAGAATAGATGTTTATCTCTTATTGTAATCTATATTTAAAAATGAAGCTAGAAAGATCCCCAAATCTAATGCGAAAATTAGTGCCATCATTACCCCTCAGAAAAATTATTTGATCAGTCTAGATTGTTACAGTTATACGGAACTTGGGTTAGAGGTGGAAAAGGTTCAAACCATATAGAATATACTAAGTCAACATTTTTAGAACCTTTCATAAAACAACTAATATTGCACAGGAACAGCTACAACAACGATGTCCTATCAAGTCAAAAGCTTTCAAATTAACTAATAAAGCCATATAAAGGGAAATCATTGGTTGAATATTACAAAGTATGGCTGAATATTATAGTTATATCAATAATGAGAAAGCATTTGTTTAGAGCGGAGTAAAGATCCTTTTCTTAAAAAATCTCACACATTGGAATCAAGACACGAGGTGATTTGTACATTCAAAACAAAAGAAATTTATAAGTTAAACAACCACCTTTTCTCGGTTTCAAATTCTTGAGATTGCTAAAAAGAAATTGTATCATTTTTGGGTATAAAGTTTTAAAACAACATTATGGTGATGATGTAAGACTTCTTTATACCGATAACCGACTCGTATATTTTTAGCTTTAAAAATGTAAAGATTTGTACACCGAGTAAAAAAGCGAAACCTTTGTTAGGATATATGGGATTTCAAATCCAGTCCTGAATCATCCCTTATATGATAAATCAGTAAAAAGGGACGGGGTTATTGAAATCTGAATGTGTGATAAAACATATTAGTGAGTTGATAGCACTGAAAGCTAAAATGTATTCTGTCAAGATTGCTGGAAGATCAACTACTGTCAGCAGAGCCAAGGGTATCCCTTCACATTTTATGCCATTATTTCTCATGCAAGATATAAGAATGTTTTATCAAATGTAGATAGAGAATTATTCACGTGTAAGTCCATAAGTAACGTAAAAGGTGAAATATGTACAGTAAGAATTAACAAGAGAGGCTTGTCAGCCTTTGATGATAAAAGGTATCATTTGAATACTAATGAATCCTTGGCTTATGGACACCCTGATATTCCACTATCTAAACGCAGAAGAATAGAGTGATTCCCGTGTTGTATTACCAGAAAAAATGTAATGGTTGTATAATAAATTAAATAATGAAAATATTGTGTATTAGTGTTATCGTGAAATGTGAAATTATTTGGATTATCCTGGGTTAAGAGCGAAAATGATTTCCTTACGTTGTATATGAAATGTGACGTCATTGACATAGGGGGAAGTCGACAAGATTCAGCCTGTATGTGTGAGGTCATCACGTGACGTCACTGACCGCCGAGTAAACACACTTTTTAGTTCATTTAACTTAATGAGAGGAATACTGACGTCACACTTGTTTAGACCTGTAGTAAGAGAGAGCACCATGCCCCATAGGAGTTCATTTGAATGCTTACCCCCAGAGGGGGGAATCTAAAAGCTTGATACGAGGAATTGGAGGAGAAAACCTCGATCCAAGGAGATGGAGTCTTTGTATTATCGAGAAAAAATTGGGATGGGGGGTGGAAGGAGGGGGGGAACCTCAAAAACTTGATCCGAGGAGATCATAAGAAAATGAAATTCGAAAAAAAATTGGGATGGGGGTGAAAGTGGGAGGGGGAAACTCAAAAATTTGATCCGAGGAGATCATAAGAAAATGAAATTCGAAAAAAATTGGGATGGGGGTGAAAGTGGGAGGGGGAAACTCAAAAAAATTTGATCCGAGGAGATGGAGTCTTGGTATTATCGAGAAAACTTGATTCGAGGAGAGCAAATGAAATTAAAAAAAAATTTGAAAAAAATCGGAAAAAAATTCGGGGCGCGGGGGCGATCCGGCCGACGCTGCAGAAGGCGCAGCAGAAGGCGCGGGCGGGGCGCGAGGGGCGTGAGGCGCGAGGGCGCGGCGGGTGGGTCGGTGCGAGGGCGCGACGGGGCCGGTGGGTCGGCGCGGGGGGCGCGGGTGGGGCGCGGGTGGGGGCGCGGGGGGCGCGGGTGGGGGTCGTGGGCGGGGGTCGTGACGGGCGTGGGCGTGGGTCGTGGGCGGGGGTCGTGGGCGGGGGTCGTGGGCGGGGGTCGTGGGCGAGGGTCGTGGGCGGGGGTCGTGGGCAGGGTTAAGGTCATTAGCACATAGGTGAGAAAAAGGTCATTAGCACATAGGTGTGAAAAAGGAACCGCTCAGAGGAGGGACCGCTCTGTAGGAAACCGGAAGTAACACCTAGGTGTTACTTCCGAGCCATATACAGCCGCCTCCGGTACTACTTATATATATATATATATATATATATATATATATATATATATATATATATATATATATATATATATATATATATATATATATATATATATATATACTAATATATATATATATATATATATATATATATATAATAATTATATATATATATATATATATATATATATATATATATATATATATATATGTCGTGTCGAATAGGCAGAACTTGTGATCTTGGCTTAAATAGCAACGCTCATCTTGCCATATACGACAAGCGAAAATTTGTGTATTCAATAATTTCGCCAAAATCATTCTGAACCTAACGAAAAAAATATATTTCACAGTGTTTGTTTAGTATTAAATTATTGTAAACAAAACTAAAATATATTTAGTTGGGTTAGGCTAAAATAAATTGTTCTTGTTATAATAAGGTTAGGTAAGTTTTCTAAGATTCTTTTGGAGCAAAATTAAAAAAATTACATTAACATTAATGAAAAAAATATATCTTTAAACGTATACCTGGAGTTTACCTGGAGAGAGTTCCGGGGGTCAACGCCCCCGCGGCCCGGTCTGTGACCAGGCCTCCTGGTGGATCAGAGCCTGATCAACCAGGCTGTTGCTGCTGGCTGCACGCAAACCAACGTACGAGCCACAGCCCGGCTGATCCGGAACTGACTTTAGGTGCTTGTCCAGTGCCAGCTTGAAGACTGCCAGGGGTCTGTTGGTAATCCCCCTTGTGTGTGCTGGGAGGCAGTTGAACAGTCTCGGGCCCCTGACACTTATTGTATGGTCTCTTAACGTGCTAGTGACACCCCTGCTTTTCATTGGGGGGATGGTGCATCGTCTGCCAAGTCTTTTACTTTCGTACTGAGTGATTTTCGTGTGCAAGTTCGGTACTAGTCCCTCTAGGATTTTCCCGGTGTATATAATCATGTATCTCTCCCTCCTGCGTTCCAGGGAATACAGGTTTGGGAAACCTCAAGCGCTCCCAATAATTGGGGTGTTTTATCTCCGTTAGGGCGCGCCGTGAAAGTTCTCTGTACATTTTCTAGGTCGGAAATTTTTCACCTGCCTTGAAAGGTGTGTTAGTGTGCAGCAATATTCCAGCCTAGATAGAACAAGTGACCTGAAGAGTGTCATCATGGGCTTGGCCTCCCTAGTTTTGAAGGTTCTCATTATCCATCCTGTCATTTTTCTGGGCAGATGCGATTGATACATGTTATGGTCCTTGAAGGTGAGATCCCCGACATGATCACTCCCAGGTTTTTTGGACGTTGGTGTTTCGCTCTATTTGTGCCCAGAATTTGTTTTGTACTCTGATGAAGATTTAATTCCTCATGTTTACCATATCTGAGTAATTGAAATTTCTCATCGTTGAACTTCATATTGTTTTCTGCAGGCCCACTGAAAGATTTGGTTGATGTCCGCCTGGAGCTTTGCAGTGTCTTGCAATGGAAGACACTGTCACGCATATTCGGGGTGTCATCTGCAAAGGAAGACACGGTGCTGTGGCTGACATCCTTGTCTATGTCGGATATGAGGATGAGGAACAAGATGGGAGCGAGTACTGTGCCTTGTGGAACAGAGCTTTTCACCCGTAGCTGCCTCGGACTTTACTCTGTTGACGACTACTCTCTGTGTTCTGTTAGTGAGGAAATTATAGATCCATCGACCGACTTTTCCTGTTATTCCTTTAGCACGCATTTTGTGCGCTATTACGCCAAGGTCACACTTGTCGAAGGCTTTTGCAAAGTCTGATATATATTACATCTGCATTCTTTTTTGTCTTCTAGTGCATTTAGGACTTGTCGTTAGTGATCCAATAGTTGAGACAGACAGGAGCGACCTGTTCTAAAAACCCATGTTGCCCTGGGTTGTGTAACTGATGGGATTCTAGATGGGTGGTGATCTTGCTTCTTAGGACCCTTTCAAAGTTTTTATGATATGGGATGTTAGTGCTATTGGTCTGTAGTTCTTTGCTGTTGCTTTACTGCCCCCTTTGTGGAGTGGGGCTATGTCTGTTGTTTTTAGTAACTGTGGGACGACCCCCGTGTCCATGCTCCCTCTCCATAGGATGGAAAAGGCTCGTGATAGGGGCTTCTTGCAGTTCTTCATGAACACAGAGTTCCATGAGTCTGGCCCTGGGGCAGAGTGCATGGGCATGTCATTTATCGCCTGTTCGAAGTCATTTGGCGTCAGGATAACATCAGATAGGCTTGTGTTAATCAAATTTTGTGGCTCTCTCATAAAAAATTCATTTTGATCTTCGACTCTCAGTCTGGTTAGCGGCTCGCTAAAAACTGAGTCATATTGGGACTTGAGTAGCTCACTCATTTCCTTGCTGTCATCTGTGTAGGACCCATCTTGTTTAAGTAGGGGCCCAATACTGGACGTTGTTCTCGATTTTGATTTGGCATAGGAGAACTTGCCATCTTGGCTTAAATAGCAACGCTCATCTTTCTATATAGGACAAGTAAAAATTTGTGTATGCAATAATTTCTCCAAAATCATTCTGAACCTAACGAAAAAAAAATATATTTCACTGTGTTTGTTTTGTATTAAATTATTGTAAACAAATCTAAACCTCCATAATCTGACACCCAATCAAAACCTATTGGAAAGTAACTGCCTTTATTACACAGCATCACAAGCCACCACTATCCTAAACAATGCTAAAAGTCTATCAGTACTTAACTACAACATCAGGTCCTTAAGCAAACACTATGATGACCTCCTAGCACTCCTTGAATCACTAAAGACACCCTTCTCCTGCATTATTCTTACTGAGACCTGGCTTAAGCAGGACACAATAGATATCTACCCTCTACCAAGATACACAGCATTTCACAACTGCAGAACAAACCAAGTTGGGGGGGTGGTATTGCAATCTATTTCTCTAACCAATTATCTTGTCTTAGCACCACTTGCTTTAGTGATGAATATGGGGAATACATTTTTCCTAATTTTACTGTAAAAAACCTTAAGACGCCTATAACAATCGGTGCCATTTACCGGATACCTCACACAAACATCCCAAATTTCAGTGAGAAATTAAAGTCACTAATAAAAAACAGACAAATGAATAAGCACCACCTTCTCTTAGCTGGAGACTTCAACATCAACCTTGGCTTACTAGATGATCAGCCTGTAACTGATTTCATCAACAATATGAACAACACACTTCTCATACCAACAATAACTAAACCAACCAGGCTCACTGAGACAAGTGCAACCATAATAGACTACATATGGACCAATATACTAGCCCCCCTTTAAATCAGGGATAATCACAGATAGCACTACATACCACTACCCTACCTTCCTCCTGACAAACATTAGTAAACCACCACTTGAATACAACAAAGTCTCATTTAGACTCCATGACGAGGCCTCAGTAAGGAAGTTCACAGCTGACCTAGAGACTGTTGATTGGCCTACAGAATTCTCCAAGGCCAATGGTATTGATGACTGGACAGACATCTTTCTTAACAAATTACTTAGACTATACAACAAACATTGTCCTATAAAAACAAAACAGATCACAAACAAACGGCTTGGTTGCCCATGGCTAACCAACACCATTCTGAAATCCATAGACAAGAAACACCAATATGAAAAGCAATATAGACAGGGCTTAATACACAAAGATACTCTTAAACACTATTCATCAGCTCTCACCAAAGTAATAAAAAAAGCCAAACAACTATACTACTCCAGTAAATTCACAAACACTAGAGGAGATATAAAAAAGACCTGGAAAACACTCTCTCAGATTCTAGGGACCACAAACTGAAGAAAAACCAAGAATATTGTCCTAACTAAACCTAAATGAAACACCACTACATCCCACTGACACAGCTAACAAGATAAACGACTTCTTCTCAAACATAGGATCTAATCTCGCCAGTAAAATCCCACATACCAATGCCCATGCCGGGGACTACCTAGATGGTAATTTCCCTAATTCCTTCTATCTTGCACCAACTGAGCCCACGGAAGTCATTGGGATCATAAAGTCACCTAAAAATAACTGGGGGAATCTGTCTCATGTCCCACCATTACTGTACAAGCGAGCGGCCCATGTCCTTTCGCATGCTATTTCATTACTTTTAACAAGTCAATAGAGACTAGCACCTTCCCGAAACTACTCAAGATGGCAAGGGTTACACCAATACATAAAGGTGGTGACCCTACAGACTTAAACAACTATATAGGCCAATATCTAACTTACCATTGCTATCCAAAATCTTTGAGAAACTCGTGTACAAGAGACTGTATTCATTTATAACGGCTCAAAACATACTCAACCCCTGCCAGTTTGGATTCAGGAAAAATAAAAGCACTAATGATGCAATCATAAAAATGCTAGATCTGCTTTACACAGCATTGGAAAATAAGGAATATCCACTAGGAATTTTTATTGACCTAAGAAAAGCTTTTGACACAGTAAACCACCAAATCCTACTCCACAAACTTGACCACTACGGTATAAGAGGCCATGCGCTTGCTTATTTCAAATCTTACATTACTAATAGGTATCAGTACGTCACCATTAAAGACACAGCATCAGCAACACGGCCACTTGATACTGGAGTTCCGCAGGGAAGTGTCCTTGGTCCCCTGCTCTTCCTCATATACATCAATGACCTTCCAAACGTATCCCAACACATGAAACCAATTCTCTTTGCTGATGACACGACTTATGTCATCTCTCACCCTAATCTTGCCACCCTCAACACCATTGTGAATGAGGAGCTGATTAAAATATCGACTTGGATGACAGCCAATAAAGTTACGCTTAACACTGCCAAAACTTACTATATTATGTTTGGTAGCAGAGCAGGAGATGCACAAATTAACATTAAGATTGACAACACTCTAATTACCAGAAATAATGGGGGAAAATTCCTAGGCTTATACCTTGACAACAACCTGAATTTCAGCACCCATATCCAGCATATAGCCAAAAAAGTATCCAAAACGGTTGGGATCCTCTCCAAGATACGATACTATGTGCCGCAAAATGCCCTTCTCACACTATACCACTCA
>NC_069405.1:20562015-20574515 GCF_026875155.1 Cherax quadricarinatus | reverse complement strand
CAGCCTTAGAAGCCTTAGAAACTAGTTATACTAGGGGATACACCCCCCCGGAAACAGGGAATTTTTTGAGGGGCAGGCAGGTCACAATACCGACGAAAATTGCAGGAATTTAAGGGTCCCGGTTGCATGTGGTTCTGAGGGGGAAATCCCGAGGGGGTAAAGCTTAGGGGTTTAAGCCGGATCATTCTCCCACCAAATAAATTAGTCCTTTACGTCATGCAGGTAATTTCTTTCAAAATCATAATTTTTTGGGAAAACTGTCCTACAAGCCCTTGTGACTGGGGGACCGACCTAGGGGGCGTGTCAACAGAGCTGCTTGGGGACACAACCACATGCAGCAGTCCAACAAAATTTTTTACAGATTTGGGAAATATATTTTGGATCATTATTCCCACAAAAAAAAAAAACATTTTTGAAGATTAGAAATGCTTTTTAAAGAAAACATTCACATCCTCTATTAAGGCTTTACACAAAAAGGGCCCCCTGTTGTGGTAAAAAGACTTATTTTACCTTTTTCAAGGGTATGTTTTTTTAATTAGCAAAAAACTGTACCCCCAGTGTGTTTTAAGCAATACGAAAAAAATGCCCAAAATATGCCTACTTAACAAATGGTCCTACACCCAAAGACAAAGAGGAAATGATGAGCTACTCAAGTCTCAGTATGACTCATTTTTTTGCAAGCCCTAACCAGACGAGAGTGAAGATCAAAATGAATTTTTTATGAGAGAGCCACAGAATCTGGTTAACACAAGCCTATCTAATATTATCCTTACGCCAAATGACTTCGAACAGGCGATAAATGACATGCCCATGCACTCTGCCCCAGGGCCAGACTCATGGAACTCCGTGTTCATCAAGAACTGCAAGAAGCCCCTATCACGAGCTTTTACCATCCTATGGAGAGGGAGCATGGACACGAGGGTCATCGCACAGTTACTAAAAACAACAGACATAGCCCCACTCCACAAAGGGGGCAGTAAAGCAATAGCAAAGAACTACAGACCGATAGCACTAACATCCCATATCATAAAAATCTTTGAAAGGGTCCTAAAAAGCAAGATCGCCACACATCTAGATACCCATCAATTACACAACCCAGGGCAACATGGGTTCAGAGCAGGTCGCTGCTGTCTGTCTCAGCTACTGGATCACTACGACAAGGTCCTAGATGCACTAGAAGACAAAACAAATACAGACTTTGCAAAAGCCTTCGACAAGTGTGACCACGGCGTAATAGCGCAAAAAATACGTGCTAAAGGAATAACAGGAAAAGTTTGTAAATGGATCTATAATTTCCTCACAAACAGAACACAAAGAGTAGTAGTCAACAGAGTAAAGTCCGAGGCGGCTACGGTGAAAAGCTCTGTTCCACAAGGCACAGTTCTCGCTCCCATTTTGTTTCTCATCCTCATATCTGACATAGTCAAGAATGTCAGCCACAGCACCGTGTCTTCCTTTGCAGATGATACCCGAATCTGCATAACAGTGTCTTCCATTGCAGACACTGCAAGGCTCCAGGTGGACAACAACAAAACCTTTCAGTGGGCTGCAGAAAACAATATGAAGTTCAACGATGAGAAATTTCAATTACTCCGATATGGTAAACATGAGGAAATTAAAACTTCATCAGAGTACAAAACAAATTCCTTCCACAAAATATAGCGAAAAACCAATGTCAAAGACCTGGGAGTGATCATGTCAGAGGATCTCACCTTCAAGGACCATAATATTGTATCAATCGCATCTGCTAGAAAAATGACAGGATGGATAATGAGAACCTTCAAAACTAGGGATGCCAAGCCCATGTTGGCACTCTTCAGGTCACTTGTTCTATCTAGGCTGGAATATTGCCGCACAATACCAGCACCTTTCAAGGCAGGTGAAATTGCTGACCTAGAAAATGTACGGAGAACCTTCACGGCGCGCATAATGGAGATAAAACACCTCAATTACTGGGAGCGCTTGAGGTTCCTGAACCTGTACTCCCTGGAACGCAGGCGGGAGAGATACATGATTATATACACCTGGAAAATCCTAGAAGGACTAGTACCAAACTTGCACATGAAAATCACTCACAACGAAATCAAAAGATTCGGCAGACGATGCAACATCCCCCCAATGAAAAGCAGGGGTGTCACTAGCACGTTAAGAGACAATACAATAAGTGTCAGGGGCCCGAGACTGTTCAACTGCCTCCCAGCATACATAAGGGGGATTACCAACAGACCCCTGGCTGTCTTCAAGCAGGCACTGGACAAGCACCTAAAGTCGGTTCCTGACCAGCCGGGCTATGGCTCGTACGTTGGTTTGCGTGCAGCCAGCAGTAACAGCCTGGTTGACCAGGCTCTGATCCACCAGGAGGCCTGGTCACAGACCGGACCGCGGGGGCGTTGACCCCCGGAACTCTCTCCAGGTAAACTCCAGGTAATAGTAAAAGTCTATGATAAAGGAACTCATAGCACAAAATAAGTTAAAAAATCAGTTATGCAAATATGAACAGTTCAATGTAAAATTACACAATGAAATAGTAAATGGAATACAAGATAAAAATTATCTATAACAACAAAGTGTATAAAACAAAAGAATTATCAGTAACATAGTCTAAGAATGACTATTAATTGCACAATGAAATGGCACTGCAATGGTGTAGCAGGTACACTGCAGTGTACTTGACCTTTATATACATTAGAGTAATTCTCACTGAATTTATATTACTGTGAATATCATTAATGTCTTATATATATCAAAGTAAATACTATCTCATCACATTTTGTAATAATTCATGTTACTAGTTTCATTCTCACTAATTTATTTTAGAATTTTAACTTGGAAATAACTATATAATATAAGTGATCTTTTTTCCCATGTACATTGACTTGCTTTTATCTGCTACATAAACATTTGATTCATATCCATCAAGTCTTTTTATTGTGAATCTCAGAATGTTTTCTATACAGTGGTACATAGGTTTTCGTGACTAAAGTATCAATACACACTTAAAATTGTACTAACTGTAATATTTTTTTGCTATCTCTCGACTATAAATTTTATTAATTAATTTTTTTTGAATACATAATAAAAATTTACCACTGTATAACCTATGTCTCTATATATCCTTGGTTAGGCCTCATTTAGATTATGCTGCACAGTTCTGGTCACCGTATTACAGAATGGATATAAATGCTCTGGAAAACGTACAGAGGAGGATGGCAAAGATGATCCCTTGTATTAGAAATCTTCCCTATGAGGATAGACTGAGGGCCCTGAATCTGCACTCTCTCGAAAGGCGTAGAATTTTATAATAATAATATTATTATTATTATTATAAAAAAGAAGCGCTAAGCCACAAGGGCTCTACAGTGCTGCAGGGTAGGGAAGGAAGCCAGGGTATTGGGTGGTAGAAGGGGGGAGGGATGATCAGTGGGTTACAGAAAACAGCGGGGCAGGGGATAGTGTGGGGGTAGAGGGCAGCAAGAGATTGAGGTAGAAAGGGCTGAAGGTATAATCAGAGTTTGTGAAGTAAGTCAGTTGTTGTCAAAAAGTCAATGAGAGAGTCCGGAAGAAAGGTGGGTCCATCAGCGAGAAGGGAAGATAAAGAGAGAGCAGCGGAGCGAAGACGGCGTTGGAGGTATATTCTGCGTGCTCGTTGATAAAGTGGACAGTCTAATAGAATGTGGCTAACCGATAATGGAACCTGTCAATTCTCACAGAGAGGAGCAGGGCGCCTCTCCATGAAATAACCATGAGTAAGACGAATATGGCCAATGCGAAGACGGGAGAGAGTAGTCTCCCAACCTCGACACTGGTGACAAGAAGACGGCCAGTAACCTATACTCGGTTTAATAGATTGAAGTTTGTTACCAAGCAGAGTAGACCAACGTTGTTGCCAACGGGTGTGAAGGTGGGTAGCTATATTTAGATTTTGCCACTGAAGTGGCTAGTTTATTGTGCACCCCATATCCATCCTATGGACGGTAGCGCAAGAGCATATGGATACACAAAAGGCCTAGGAACTAGACCCCAAAGGGTTAACAGGAATACATATGGATTTATATCTACATATCTATAGTTCACTTATCTGTTACAAGCAAATTTGGGAAAATTTGCTTAGTAATCTGGTATCTTATTTCATTAATAAGAAAATCTTGACATGTCACATAGGTTATTATACTGTCTGTCTCTGTATTCCTCAATAAGTGGACAATTAAGTTTGATCATCATCTGTGTGTCTCCCAAACTGCCAGAAGTACTTGTAACCAAGCCTAAGCCTAGCCACTACAACATCAGTCAGTCTGTTCACATTGCACGTTGCTCCATAAACATACTTATCTACGTTCATGTTATCATAGTGGGTTATAGATCTACTCAGCTTCTAATTTGCATTCCTATAACAATCATTTTCATTATTTACTTCTCTCCTAATATTATTCCTAATGCTAGACACAGTTATATCAAAGTTATATTCTACATTCTCCTTCTGGGTACTCTTCTTGGCTAACATATCAACTTCATTATGAAGGAGTAATCCAATGTGTGATAGATCCATAGCAAGGTACTTTATTCCTTTGTCCCTAATTTTTTGAGAAATCTACACCTGGCTTCTCCAATGACATGTTTGTTGGAGTCATTATATGAGTCAAGAGCCTTCAATGATGACAGAATCAGTAATGATGATAGAGTCAAGCTCAGTGTCATAGGTTAGCTTTTGCGCCATTAGGATTGCAGACAATTCAGTTTGCAGTGTAGACGCCCAGTTAATTCTTACGCCTAACTCAACAAATTTATTACGTCTTTAAATAGGGAGATTGGCAACAAGAGCAGATGCAAACCCTGCCAGAAGACTCCTACTTAGATCCATCAGTGTATATAACTTGTGATAATTTATTTCTACCAGCTAGATGAGAAATTTCTTCTTGAGCAGTTGCTCTAACAAGTGATTTAAGGAAGGGATTACTAGCAATACTCTGGGAGGGACTTGTAGGTATTGATATTAAATGAAACATCTTCCACGGAGGGGGTGAAATGCTCTTGTTGCCTACAGTGATACAGTTTCATGCAGGTTATAAAATTTAAAATGAAATGCACGTTTCACAATCCATTTAGATCTGTGTGTATTTACCTCTAGACACTTGGTAAGATTCACGGTGACAGTGTCTGGTTCGTTTCTCAACATTCTAATACCGAGTACAGTGTTAATCCAACAATCTGTCACTGATACTAGAAATACCAAGCTCCTTCTCATGTTAAGAACTTTTGTAGATCTGGGACACCAAGAATAATCCTGAGAGCTTCATTCTGCATTAACTCCAAGGGTCGGAGAGAACTTTCTCTAGCAAATATCAACATGGGGGCAGCATAAAAAATTTTTTTTTTATATTTTATTTAAAGCAGTGAGATACACAATGATAAATGATATTAAGAACACACAAAAAAAGCGTTAATTTTACAATAATCCAAAACGACCAACGATACCGTACAATATAATGGTAATACACCTTACACACAAACAAAGATTGACAATGGTTTTATACTCAGAACACAACACATTATACATTATTAAAGAACATGTCTAACTATGTTTGTATATACAAATATCAAGCACACATGGGTAAGTATATAGACTGTATAATAAATCATTGTGTTAAAAAACCAACACCCCACAATTAACACACACACACAACACACTCATACACACCAACATAGACATAGGTATTTAATGAATGGGACGACGAAAACATCCAAATATAACAAATACGATGTTATTTTACATCTCAACAAATAATGTAATCAATTACATGTAATATCATATATTACATGAAATTTAGAAAAACACATCTATACAAATCCCAATGATTGGTATACAAGAATAAACAGGCAAAACTCTTAACGTTCTGCACATACAAAATTTTTACATTTTTTTTAAATTTGACATCATCACATTGGAGACATACATACAACATTGGAGACATACATACAACATTGGAGACATACATACAACTTTCGGAGACATACTTTGCAACACGGGGAGACATACATACAACATCGGAGACATACATACAACATTGGATACATACATACAACATTCACAAACACAAGACATTACACACAATTAAACGCCTGACCAGCCCGTTAGTTTAAACCCACTGAACAAACACAAATTATCTCAAATCCTTTAACTCTAACGCTCTATATGCAGAGGGGGAAATCTTCTCCCAATCTCCCCTCATATACCAACTGATTTCGACACTTATTTCTAAGAATGTTCCCGCTAAAACCCGGATTCTGTTATTACCTTCAACATGCCTCATAGCCCATGACACAAAAATATAATGGGCTACGACATACGACACTGCACGTTGTACACAGATGTCCAACCCCACCCACATCAAAACTCAACGCTCTAAGTTCCGAAAAACCCTCCCCCCCACCCAACCATTCGTAAAACCCGCTTAACCACGCACGAAACTATACCAAAAATCTTCAAGAAATACACAACATGAAACGCTGATTCGTCCTCCCGCACGCTGAACAACCCCGGGTCCTCCTCTACACGCCGATTAGACAACACCACCTTGGACGGCAGAATCCCGTGCAAAATTTTAAAAACCACTTCGCGTACTCGAGGAAGGAGACGTAACTGATGAACCCGCTTCCATATATCACACCACGCGTACAGGGGGAACATTCCCTGAACTCTCACCTCAACTTTAAACCATACCCACTCTTTCCAAAGTACTCAGTTTAACGCTCCGCACGTCTCGCATGCACAGTAACACACGTAGCATTGTATCGCACCTGATTACACCTGCCCGTCCCCACCACCTGCGCAGGTCACGATACATTTCTTTTAAACCACCATGCTGCCATCCAATCGAGAAAACGACGTTTCACATAACAAGCAATGACTCTTTCTTTTAAAAGGAACAAGACCTAACCCCCCTTTGACGCATTGGTGTCTCTACCACCGCTCCTTGTGAGCCAGTCGCACCCCGAGCCCCACAAAAATCTATAAACTCTATTTAAAAGATGTTTGAGATCCCCCTGTATTAAGGATACAGCGCAGCGACGTGCCAAACTTTACTAAAAGAAGAACATTAAATTTACTACGCCCCTGGTGTAGGATTAAATGTCGTGGCCTGAGACTATTTATAACGCCTCAAAACACATTTACCACCCTCCCCGAATTACACGCCCTCGTCTTATCAACCTCTCTCATATACGTATACCACATATGTTAACACAGTCAACCACCGTCCACGTCTCTATACCTACCTCCTCTCTCCCCCAAATCTCCCAACTTCATAATCTTTGATTTTTTCTTTGTTAACCAGCATTCCTGTTGCCTTACCAAATACATCTACAAGTCTTCCCACAAAACTCAATTGCTCCCTCGTACGTAATAGGACAGTTGTATCATCTACATAACCTACGTCAGGTCGATCACTACCCGAACCCCACGACGAATCTACACCCCGCCCACAAACTGTCCAATAAAAAGGGTCCTGCATGCAAGCAAAGAGCATTTGAGACATAGGACATCCTTGTCAAAATGCCTCTATTCAATTTGACAAAGTCTCCTAACTTCCCATTAATTTGTACTTGAAACCCAGCCCCAAATTACACAAAGAACAGCCCACATGATTATCTCATTACCAAAACCCTGCCATCTCATAAACTTCCACAGCACATCCCTTTCTACACTATAAAAGCAGCTTCCCAGTCTAAAGCCAAAACACCACCCCCGCCCCTCGTTCCGCATTCCTCGAAAAAACTCCCTGATATTCCCATGACCATCATACATCGACCTACCTGGCACGCCAAACTGACCCTTATGTATTACCTTGTGAAACACTTCTTATCCTATTATTAAAATTTTTGCATATAATTTATAATCACTACACATTAGTGATATTGGTGGGTAATCCTTAAGTGATACGGGTATGTCACATTTTTTAACTAACACCAAAACCGCCGTACTCTGAGACAAACTAAAACGTCCCCCTCCTTCATCGCATTGAGTAAACGTACCAGAAAAGTCCTTATGACCTCCCAATGTTGAATATAAAATTCACACGGAATGCCATCAATACCTGGCGCTTTAAAATGGTATCAAATACCGACAGGTTGTTAGGTAAGACACATATGTAACAGTTAGGTATCTTTTTTCGAAACGTTTCGCCTACACAGTAGGCTTTTCAGTCGAGTACAGAAAAATTTATAGAAGCAGAAAAAGACTTGAAGACGATGTAATCAGTCCATCACCCTTAAAGTTTTGAGGTGGTCAGTCCCTCAGGGCTGGAGAAGACATTTTTCCATAGTCTGAAACAATATGGAGTTGAAGGACAGGATGGAGCCTTATATAGCGCCAGGAGGTGAGACGTAGTCACTAGTAGAAGTAAGAACGCAGATGTTGGGAGGTCAGGTCTCTCTCAAATCCAGCCGTTCTCACTAGTAGAGGTTGTCGAAGTTGATTGCAGATCTGTACCAAGATACCCTTGTACTCGACTGAAGAAGCCACTGTGTAGGCAAAACGTTTCGAAATAAAGATACCTACTGTTGCATATGTGTCTTACCTAACAATACCTGGGGCCTTGCCCTTGCAACCATTCCCCGCAAAGCCTCCCACACCTCAGCTTCAGTTTTAGGCCCACCCATGAGAAAGCGATCATTATCATTCAACTCCCCATCGTACATTCCGCCCCAATTCCCGTATTGCAAACCACGCTTACATCTTTATTTACATTTTGAGATTAAACCATTTATCACATAACTTATTCCTTCAAATTGCTGTTACAACCTGACCCTCACTATACCCTTCAACGCCATCCTGCACCACTAAACTCACGATTTCGGTCGCCTTCCTCCTTTGTGTCTGACTATGTAAGACACAAGCGGACGGCTTATCACCCCACACAGCCTCCTCGACTCCACTCGAAATACGCGCCCCATCAAAAACCATATTTTTCAGCACCTGGATGTGTTCCTTTAGATTGTCAATCTCGTCCACTGGGTAAATTCCAGATACCTCTCCTTGCGCATAACAGTGCTGTAAAGAACCCTCCAGGTACCTCAAAAATCCATACTCCAATCGAGAGGCCTCCTTACCCCGATGTACATAAAAATCCTTAATTCGAGGCTTCATAACCTCGTCCCATTGTCGCACTAAATCACTACCTTCCAAGGATCTACTCCCATAGACGTCCATAAGTGCGTGAAGAGTGTCTTATCTTCCGCACTTTGAAGTAAAGAGTATTTAACTTTCCCAAAATCCTTTAAAACGAGTCGGAGACCTCCCATCGAGCTTTACGAGAACCCCCGCGATGGTCGGAAAATACACATCTAACACACGCACTTTGGGTTTCAACTACCCGCAGAGACACATATACCCTGTCTAAGCGCGCAGCATAGTCCTTACGCACGAAAGTGTGCTCAATCCCTAAGTCACTGCTTTCCACTTACATCCAGCAACCCCACCCAGACAACAAATCACCCAAAATAATCGAACAATAACCCCTCCCCTCGGTTTTACGTCTTTACGGCGCACCACACAGTTCCAGTCGCCACCAACGACTGTTTTTATCAGGCAGGGATCTCAAATAGTACACAAGAAAATCGTTAACAAAAGTATTTTTAATATTAACCCTCATGTTCAGCTGGCCCATAACTCCTACAAAACCAACCCGTTGAGTACCCACTCACCTATGACGCATACCAACGCGACCCCCCCCCCCTTCCTCCCAATGTTTCATCACGAACGGGCTGGGCCTTTTAAACAACAGCCACACCACCTTTCAAACGACTCGAGTGAGCCATATAAACATCATAACCTCTATCGCAAACGAACGTCCCAAATTTATGGTTATGTTCTTGCACGAAACATACGTCTACTGCAAAGCGATGCAACCACTCATGAACCTGCACTGCTTTCTGTTATTTTTCATACCATTAACATTTATGGTTATACACTTATGGTTATAACTTTGCTAACGGTGGCTTTCCTCTAGGGACCACCACACCCTTTTTTCCTTTACGTTGGCTAACGTCTAAGGCGCCACCCTTACCTTGTACATTCTCTGTTACATTACTCGCTGTTCTGGAACCATGCGAATCCCCACCCGTGACTTCCGACCACGTCTTCTTCCCAGAACGCTGTCCAGGGTCAAGACATCGTCGGAGTTTGGGGGGGGTAGCCGCACGCTTCCTAGAAACAGCATCCTCAGCTTTATCAGGACCGCAACAGAAAGAACTCTCGGACTTTCTACCTCACTTAAATTAATTAACTGATCGACAACCTTTACTGTGTTCTCTACCATCTGAACACTCCAACACAGGCACACACAGCACAGAATCATACTCCTGCGAAGCTAAAAGGTCGCTCAATGTCGATACAATGTTAGCTTCCATGTCAGCATCCTCTCTTGCTTGAGGCTCTCACGTCCCCATGTTTTTACCACATCATGGTTGAAACCCTACCAGTAGAGTCACGCATGATACTCCACGAACATGGCCCGATCCACTTCATCACTCCACAATTTCAGGCGCGTAAGTCCTCGACTACTTCATCTGCCAGAATCCGACGAGGAGCCTCACCATCGGGACGACGACCACGTCCTGAGGGCGGCTTGCGCTTAACGCATTGTGCAGCAATGTGATCCAATGCGCCGCAAAGGCGACAAGTTCGTCTCTGTCCAGGATACGTAACATACACCTGGGTACGGAACTCCTCTAGGTTATGTACGAAGGTATTGGTTGGCGCAGGGACATTTTCAATGTGAAAGCCCCTTCTTGTAAACCAGCAAAGTGGCCATCAACCACCGCCCCCATAATAACCGGGTGGATCGTCCCATAGTATTTGAAGGCGCCCACGTAGTCAACTTCTTTATCCCAAAAGGGCACGTTTCGCACACGTACCCATGTATAGTATTGTGAATGTTCGTGCAACTTAACTGTGACTGCGGGGGTGACTTGCTTGCTAACATCCTGATACTGGTTGACAATCTGCTCGTACGTCTTGGTATCAAAAAACTTGGCGAAAATCCGGATAGTCCATTTAAGGCAAAGCCACACGGGGAATCACGCTGGATGCCATATACATCGCGGATGATCATCGGCACCAACATATTAATCGATGCGCTGGGGATTGTGCCCTTTATGAGGTTAATACAAACAGTATTAACTCCCCTTTCGAAACCAGTCTCCATTGTTGTTGTCGATGCAAAGCTCCTCCACCAGGTGTCGGGACAGAGGAGAGACAACTGACGACCGCTCAGCACAGGCGTCTGAGCAGAGAATTCTAGCTCAAGTCCACTCACGGGCCGTTAACATGACTCACGAAATCGTAATGACACGATTGCAAACAAATCCCGCCCATGGTATGGTTTGTTTGCAATCGTGTCATTACGATTTCGTGAGTCATGTTAACAGCAGTGAGGGGACTTGAGCTGGAGTTCGTCACGGCCATGCTAGCTGGAGATTCGTCTGTAAAAACTTTTATAATAATAATATCTTTATTTACTACAAGTACATGTACAAGGTATACAGTCCTAGCTGACAACAATGACATACTACTATATAGAAACTCCCTTGTTATGCTCTGCATTTCGGGCAAATTAGGTCAGTGTCCCAGGATGCGACCCACACCAGTCGACTAACACCCAGGTACCCATTTTACTGATGGGGAACATAGACAACAGGTGGAAAGAAACACGTCCAATGTTTCTACTCTGGCTGGGAATCGAACCCAGGCCCTCGCAGTGTGAAGCGAGAGCGTTAGCCACCAGGCCACCAGTGGTTACAGTGGTGCCTATGCTAACCTTCCTATGGTGTAGAAATATACCTAGTTGGATGAATCTTATTGTGGCTAACTGGTCCAGTGGCTAACGCGATGGTCTGGAGTTTCGAGACTCTCTAACCGCAGATTCAAATCCCGCCCGTGGTATGGTTTGAGAGCATTTAGCCTAACTTTGCATTTCTTATTTAGTTGTGGTATAGTGGATTTGTTAAAGGGTACATCTACACCAAGATATCTGTAAGTTTTAACGTAGCTAATGATTTCACCCTGCAAATAGATGGGTGGGGGATGTCGTTTGCTTGTTAATATCTTTGTTTAAGAGGAAGATATTATTAGGCCTAGTCGATTACAAATTGCTTGACCTTCATTAAGAACGGTACTCATCTTCTTATGCCCTGTTGTATGGATCATGATATCATCAGCATAGCTTATAGCTATATGTTTAGGTGAGGCAGGTAGAGCATTTACGAGAGCATTAATCAGAATATTAAATAGCATGGGACTAAGAACTCCTCCCTGCGGGGTACCAAAGACATTTTTTTAGACTCACTTCTGAAGCCTTTGGAAAGGCAGGGAAACCCTTTGACAGTAAAACCTATTTTCCAGCAGAGTAAGCTACCACCAATATTCATTTTTGGGTAGTTTTATGTATTAACGGTTTTGTTCGCATATCAAAAAACAGATTTTTAGATCAAGAAAAAATTTAAAA
>NC_069405.1:20504258-20561515 GCF_026875155.1 Cherax quadricarinatus | reverse complement strand
TTTATTTTTCTGTTTTCCCAAATTTTGGGGGAAAATTTAAGACATAGGTTCAAGGAGTGCCCATTCCCCTGACACATAATTTACATTTTTTTTGATCATCACTGTGTTCTCCCAAACAACCGAAGTACTTGTAACCAAACCTAAGCCTGGCCACTATAATATCAGTCTGTTCACACTGCACGTTGCTCCATAAACATACTTATCTACGTTCATTTTATCATAGTGGGTTATAGATTTTACTCAGGCTTCTAACTGCATTCCTATAAAAATCATTTTCTTTAAATTTATTTCTCTCCTAATATTATTCTTAATCTAGACACAGTTATACCAAAGTTTATTTTACATTTTCCTTCTGGGTACTCTTCTTGGCTAACATATCAACTTTATCATGAAGGACCTCTTCAAGGGAGCTCCTTGGCGTGGTGAGAGGCTCTTGGTCTGAGGAATTAGACCTGTCGGTCTCCTTCCTCAGACTGAATCTGATTACCCCCCAATCCCCCCTTCCCCTATCCCATCCTCCCCATCCTGCCTTTTTTTTCTTTCCTCCTCCTCCTCCCCACCCCTCCCTTTTGCCCTTCCTCTTTTTGACCTTTGGGTTTTTTCCCACAGGCGTGCTAGTTCCTAGGTAGGGGAAAGGGTACCGGGGTCCATCCCATTCCGTTGAGGTTCTTGGCGGTGGCGTAGTTTGCTGTGGAATCTGGATTGCCTGGGGATGCCCCGACCCCTCTCTGGTATCCCGGAGGGTGGCTTTGGGTGTCTTTCGGGCGATGGGTGTATCTCTGGAAGCCACCTTTCGGATTCCGGGGGTGGTGGCCAAAGGAGGTATGCTTTGTGGTGGATATCTGGCCGCCCTCTCTTTTGTCTACCGAGGTAGCTCGGCAGATGTGAGGTTGCTATCCCGGTTTGGGCTGGTTTACGGGCCCATGAGGGGTAGGGAAATGGCACGGGTTCCATGCTGCATCTGTGCTACTTTCGGTGCTGAGGTCCTCTTGGGCACAGAGGGAGATTTCTGGCCCTTTCATTCCTCCTAGTAACTATCCCTCCCCGGTCCCCCCTTTTTTATTCTTTTTTTTTATTTTCATTTTCTTTTCTTCTTTCTTTTTTTTCTTAAAAACAAAAAGAAAGAAGTAACCTAACCATGGAGTACCTGATCCACGACCCCACTACCCCCGGGCCCCTTATTGTTACCGCACCCCGTTCTGATCTCGCCTCGTCTTTTGGCCACTCTTCGGACTCTTGCTTGTGCTGTTTCCTCACCCGCTTCAGGTACCGGGGCTTCCACTGACTCCTTCAATTTGTCTGACCTCCGCTCTCCTTCGACTATGCTTCCGGCTTCTCCCTCTACGGTGCGGCGATTTTCGAATCGCCAGCCCGTCCCACGTTGGACCGACTGTGGACCCACTTCTAAACATCAACGACAATCTTCTAATGATGTTACTTCGTTACCTTCCCATTCTACTCGGAAAAGACCGACACGTCATGCACTCCCTCTCCACACTCAGTTTCAGACCACACAATGGACTAAATTCTTTACATTAAGACCGACTTCTGCCTATCTTTCCGACCATAGTATTGGCAAAGCGCTCCTTCGCTACATTGGTAGAGATATTTCCTTTCATGCTCTTAAGAGTGGTATGCGCATCATCACAGTCCGGAATTCTACCCATGCTCATGATCTTTCTCTTTCACATATTGATACTATTCCTATCACTATCGAAAAACAGCATTCCCTCAATTCTTGTAGTGGTACTGTTATTCTGCCCCATACCATAGTCCAACAGAATTTCCAGACATGTGGCAATGACATTCTCGAACAGCTGGAACTCCAAGATCTCCCAATTCTCAAGGTAGACACTTACGCTCTTCCTGCCCACAGGCGAAGATGATACCCTTGCAATGTGGCTCGTTTAACTTTTGAGGGCCGTGAATTCCCATCCTCTGTTTATGTAGCAGGACATCAGTTACAAGTTCGGAAGGTGATCCCTACACCGCAACAGTGTAGGAATTGCTGGTGATTTGGCCACCCAGCAAAATATTGCAGATCTACAGCTGAATGCCCAGTCTGTGGTGCCGATGACCATTCTAATACGTCTTGCAGCCAAACTCCCTCTTGCCTTAATAGTCATGAGGCTCACCCTTCATACTCTCGCCGTTGCCAAGTTTATTTATTTATTTATTTATTTCCAATTTGAGCACACATACAGAGGTACAAAAAAAATACAGATAAGAGCAGCATGCCAAAGCCACTTATACTATGCATAGCATTACGGGCTGGCTTAAAATTAACTTAAGATTAACTAAGCAATGACGAAATCAGTGATAAAACATTAATGTAAACAGATTACTATAAAGCACAAGTGAGTATTACAAAGACAGGTCATATGGTTGCATTCAGTCATATGAAGGATTCTGTTAGGTAGTGTATTTAAAAAATAATAAAGTTAGATTCGGTTTTAGGTTTAACATTTATGTGATACAATTGTGAGAAACATTTAAGATATACAATTTATAAGTTTCAGTTATTCAGTATTTATTTGGTTTTGGGTGAGTAAGTGATCTTTGAGAAGAGACTTGAATTTATAAACAGGTAGTGTTTCTTTTATATTTACAGGTAATGAATTCCAGATTTTAGGGCCTTTTATGTGCATTGAGTTTTTTGCATAGTGTGAGATGGACACGAGGAACATCAAAGAGTGATCTGTGCCTTGTGTTATGGTCATGTGTTCTGTTGAGGTTGGCAAGGATATGTTTGAGGGGAGGGTTAATATCAGAGTTAAGTTTCTAGTATGAAATTAGGTGCAGTAATAAGTATGGATTTTTTTGTATGGTGAGTGGGTTTTAAGTATTGAATATTGGGGGATGTGCTCCCTGTAGGGGAGAATTTGTTATAAATTCAAAACTGAAACCTTTTTTTTGGGTAATTAGTGGTCTGAGATGGTTAATTGTTTTTTAGCCCCATGCAAAAATTTTCCATGGGTGAATGGGGGAAAATAAGAAAAGTGATATGGGGGCCAGGGGGGCTAAACGTGGAACATATTCCCGGTATTTTTCGATAGAAATCCAAACAGCGGGAAAATTTTTTCTTAAAAATTTTTGTTGTTATTTTGAAATGAAATTTGACTATTACCCAAGGGGGTTTTCCTAAAAATTTTTTCCCTCTTTTAGTTTTGTGATGGGTGACCGTTTATCTTTTTTTTAAGAGGGACATCTGAGCTCTTTACCAAACTGAATAAGAAAGGTTTTTTGGTCAATTTTTTGGTAAGTTTGTTAGCCCCTCATCCGGGTAATTTTTTTCTGTAATTCGGTTTTTCCCAGTATTGGCTAGCGTGACGGGGTCGGTGAGAGAAAAACGTAGTAGTGTCATCTGCAAATAGTGGGGGTTTTTTGAGAAATTTGGGGCGAACTTTGGGGGAAGGTCTTTTTATGTATAGGAAAAAAGAAAGGGGGCCCAAGGACCTTCCCTGGGGACCCCAAAACTTTTTTGGTTTGCGCAGAAGATTTTGCCCCATTTGCAAACACATTTTTGTTCTTTTGCTGGGGTATGATTTTAGGTATTGGGGGAGTCCCCTCTTAAAACCATATTTTGAAAAATTTTTAACGGGGAGAAAGTCATGGTCAACTGAATCAAAAGTTTTTACGTAAGCCCAATGAAGACCCCAGGGGATTTCCCTTTTTTCTCTATTGCAGTGTATTATGTTCTAGCATTTTTATAAAACCCATCTTTAGTATTTTTTTTGGGCCTGAACCCAAATTTGGCAGGGGTTGAGTATTTTTGGGGGAGATAAGGTGGGATAGTTTCGTTTTTTAAAATTAAATTTTTTTTCGAAGATTTTTAAGAGGGTTAAGTTGGATATTGGCCTATTTTTATTCAACTCTTTTTGGGGGCCCCCTCCTTTTGGATGGGGGTGACCCTTGCTATTTTAAAGTACTGAAAGGGAAGGGGGGAGGATTCAATGGATTTTTTAAAAGAGTTTTTCCCAATGATTGGTAAATAGCACTTTTTTAAAACTTTTTTGTTTTAAAAAAGGGGGGTAATTATTTAAACCCTCCTCCCCTTTTTTTTTAGTGCTTTGATTTAAGGGAAAACCTTCCCGTATGAGTTAGCGGAGTGGAACCCGTGGTTGGGGAAAAGTTGCCGGGAGGTAGTCTTTTTGGGGGGGTATCGAGTTTGGGATTTTTTTGGCAAGGTTTTGTCCTATAGGGAGAAAAAATCATTGAGTCTTTTCCTTTTTCTTTTGGTGGAGTTGGGGTTAAATCGTTTTTGGGCCTAAATTTTTTTTTCGCTATTTCGTGATATCTTTTTTGGGTTCCCAAAATTTTTCTGATAGGGTTTTTTTCCGGGTTTTTTTTATATCCCCTTTCGTAATTTTGGATAATCTGTTCCCAAAAACCCAATTTTTTTTTTTGGCCTTCTTATCAGGCGGGTTAGGTTTAAAACCCGGTAACGTTTTTTTTGGGTCTCGGTTATGTACCCATTTCGTACTTTTTTTCATTTTGGGGTTTTGAAATTTAGGATATGAGAATGCTGGGTGTTACCCGGGACTGTTCAGCCCCCTTTTCTTTTCATCTTTTTTATTTTTTTTTGGGGCAGTGCTTGTATAAAGGTTTTTGGGGTTTTTTTTAAAAAAATTATTAATACATTCGCCCAATATCTTATGGGTTTCCCTTAGCTCAGTGTCCCAATCAATGTTGCTATTGCGTTGGAATTTTTTAAATGGCTGCCTCATTGTGAAGTCTGAAGGTGACTTTGTATGTTTTGGGGGAATTTTTCCAAGGGGTTTTTAGGAGGAAAGTAGGGTAGTGGTCTGTGGTATTTTTCCTGAAATTTAAGCCTGATTTTAAAAGGGGGATAGGGTGTTGGTCCAGAGGGGGTCAATAGGGAAACACAAGTCTCTGTAACTCTTGAGGTTTTTACTTTTGGTAGTAACATACGTTACTCTTTGTGTTTGTGAATTCGTAACGGGGTGGGTCCGGTTTTTGCAGGAGTTTTAATATTGAAGTCCCTGAGAGTATAAGTGATCTTTGTTCATGCGTGCATCAGTTATCATACTTCCAAAAATTTTGACAAAATTTGGCTAATTTTTTGCCCTGGGGAAAACTCTGTAGATTTTTTTATCAATGTGAGAGGTTTTTTAGGTATTTTGTTTAAAAAATTTGCATTATATTTTCCCCCATTTTAAATCCCTTGTGCAAGTATTAGTGTTTAAAATTCATTTTGGTCTGAGTAGAAATATGCTGTCCAAACCCGCTTTTTGGGTCTGGCCTACAGTTTTGTATGGCTGTGAACCCAGGGGGGGGGATAAACATCTGTACATCGGGCTTTAGCCGGGTTTTCCATTTAAAGTGTAATGAGGACATTTTGGGCCCATGAAAGGGAATTTAGTAATGCATGGGGTCATCGTAATGCTTGTTTAAAAAATTCTATATTGAAATTTAAAGGGAAAGTTATGTTGTTTTTTGGCACTGAAAGGGGCCTTTTGATTGTTCGGCAGGAAGTAATTACAGTAACTTTTTGGGAATTCTTTTAAAAGTCTTTTAAAAAAAGGGGTTTGGTATCGGGATCAACCCTTGAAATCATAAATTTGTAGGGGAATCAAATAGTTTAATTAATAAAAAAATAATGTAAAAAAAGTCTTAAGCAAAAAATAACCTGGATTATTTAACAAATGTAAAATAATGAGCAAGGGAAACTAATACAAATAAAGTGTATCAAATAGTGGGTTTGGGGAATATAAATAGTGGGTAGTAAAAAAAAGGAAATTTTTTTAAAAAGTTAGAATTAAAAGTATAAAATTATAATATAAAAGGGACTAAATAGGTTTGGTGAACAATAAAGTGGAAAATCAAAAAAAGACTTTGGAATATAAGGGCAAAATTTGAACCTTTTTCTACTTCAGCACCTGAGAATAGCACCTTGATTATTTTAAAAAAATTGTGAATATATTAAAATAGGGTAGTTTAAAAAAAGCTAAAAAAAAGGAGAAAATTTTATAAGGGGCTTTAAAATTTAAATAAAGGAAACAAAGTTTTAAAAGGACAGATGGTAGGAAATTTTAAAAAAACTTAATATAAAAATACAATTTGAAAAGGTACTTGCAATTGCCTAGAACTGGTATAGGTTGTTGACAAAATCAAGATTATAACCCAGATTTTAAAATTTACAAAAAAAAATTCACAATTTAAAATACCAAAGAAAATAGTAAAAAAATTTAAAAATGGTAATGTCTTGGTTTTTAAAAATATAGTAAATGGTTTGAAAAGGTACCCCCGGTACACAGGTACAAGGATAAATTTGTTGCTTCAAAAAGGCCGAAGGGCCCCCCCTTAAAGCTATGCAGTTTCTCATCTCGGCCCCCAAGGGAGACGACCCCGTGTTTCTTGTTTTCCCTGTTTCAAAGGGGCCCCCCCCCTTCTGGGGGCACCCTTTTTCTCAGCCCCCTCTGCAGTTTCCAGTCCCCCTATCATTCCTGTATCTAATTCTTTTGGGTGTCCTGGGCCCCAGAAAGTCCCTTTCTTCAAATCCTCATCCTGTCCTCACTTTTTCGTGTCCTCCCTCACAAACCCGGTATCTACAAACCTCCTACGACACCTCCCAAACGCCCTCTACTTCAATGGGTCAAAAATCTCCTTTAAACCCCCCCTTCCCTTTATCCACCCCCATTTTTTTCCTTCCTGGGGCTCCGTAACCCGGGGCTTCCCCTTTCACTTGGGTCTGTTACAAAGGGGGTTGGGGGTTCATCCCCTCCTTTTTACTGTAAACCCTTTTTCCCCGTCCCCCCCCCAAAATCCTTCCTCTTCGGGCCCCCTCCCAGGGTTTTTGCCTTTTCTGTTCCCCCCCCCACACTTCTCCATTTCCCCCCACCCTTTCCCCCCCCCCACCTTGGTACAGTCCATTTCAAAACTCCAATCTTTACTCAAAATCCCCCTCCTTCCATCTCCAATAAATTTTTTCCCATACGATGTCCTGAACTTTGAAACACTTGAACAATCTCTGAATAAATTGCAGAGACCCCAAAACCCTCCAAAGGGCCTGATCCCCCCCCCTTTCCTTTTCCCTTTTCCCCTTCTCCATCTGCACAATCCTTTTTTTTCACCAAAGCACCGTTTTTCCCCTACTTGAGCGTTTTTTCCTTTTCCCCCCGCATTGGACTTTTCAAACCCCTTTTAGTCCCTAGGAACCCTTTTCCCGCGGATTTTAGGAACTTTTTTCGTTGCCAACATTGGGCCCATTTGCAAATGGAATATTTTCAGCCCCAGGGGAATTGGGGGGGCTTTAGACGTTGCCCCTCCCCTTTTTTCCCCGTTGATGTTTGCTTTCAGAAAAACCCAAAAAAACACCTCTGGCCCCTTTTTCTATCCTATCTCAGGCTATAATTTGTTTGTATTCTTCAGATTCTTTTCCCGATGGGACCTTTTAAAAAAAAAGGGCCCCTTTTCTTCACACTGAAAATCCCCTACCCTCCCGCTATTTGTTTTGTAAATTTGCTGCATTTCACGCACCCAAACCACTTTCATAGGTTTGTAATTTCACCTGCCTTTTTATCTCCCCCTTCTCGGGCATTATCTATCCCAGAAAAATTTCCTTTCTTTTTTCCCCTCATTAAACCCCTACCACTTTTGTTAATTGGGGATTTTAAAAGTCCAACTTTCCCCCTGGGGGCTCACCCGTGATTCCCCGGGGGATTCCTTTTGAGGCTTTTCTTTCTCCCCCTCCCCCCCATTTTTTTAAAACAGGTTTCTCACACCCATTTTTTAACCGGACTCATACTCTCTCTTTCATCGATCTCTCCTCCGGGTCTTCCCCGCCACCTTAGACTTCCCCTGGCCCGTCTCCTTTGGGTTTACATTACGCAATCTTTTCCCAAACATTCTTTGGGTTCCCCTTCATATTCACCACCTTCTTCGAACCCACGTGGCAATTTGATCAGACAAATTTGGGGAAATTTTCTCAAAAAAAACTGTTTTTTTGTGAGGTTTCCCTTTTTCTCCTCCATTGAAAGAGCTTTTTAAAACCTTTTTTTTGTCCTCCTTTTAACCGCAGTTTTTCATTCTATACCCCAAAAATTTGGGGATTCTTTAGAAACCTGTGCCTTGGTGGTCTCCTGCCTTTTGCCCCGGGGAGTACGTTTTTAAATGCCTGCTTGGGGCAGGTACCATTTCAAAAAGAACCACAGAGAGACAATTGATTTTAAGCAAAGGGTGGGATCGCTCCCCCGGTCATCCGGACGCTAAAAAAACACTTAAATGGGGAGATTATGCTCCCCCATCACCTCTGCTTCCCCTAAAGATTTCAGTCTGGGGAAAAGTAAAAAAAAAATGAGTGGTAAAAAATTCTCCTGACCCCCGGGTCCTGTTTTTGCGGGTTGCCAGTGTTTATATAGCAAGCCCCCCTAATTTAAAAAAGCCCCAAAACCCCTTGAAAAGCAACCCCTTCTCGTCCGATTCCGTGAAGTTTAAACAAAAAGTTGGGTTGGGGGGTTGTAAAATTTGGGTGACCGGCCCGGGAAAAACCAAATGCTGTTTTGGGAAAAAAACTTTGGTTGGGCCCGGGCTTAAAACTCCCGCTTCCCCACCCCGGAGGGCCCGGGTTTTTATTCCCCGGGTGGAAACCCTTTCACACGTTTTTCCCTTTTCACCTGTTTTCCTGGGGTTCATTCCTTTTTAAATTGTGAATTCATACCCCCGTAACATGCTCAGCTAACAAAAATTTGAAAGGCCCCCCGTCCCCGGGCCCATTTGTACCTCTGAATCTTTTGACTACCGCCCCCAGGGAAAAGGGTATGGGGTGCATAATAAACATTTAAAAAACGTTGTCCTGTTCACTCAAACACAAAAAAGGGACAGGTGTTAGCGACCCGGTGTGGGGGCGCATCCTGGGGGGGCAAGATTAAGGGGAAAAAAAAACCCCCAAAGGAAATAAAATTTTGACAGTCCCGTACGCACTGACTTTTTTTTGGGTTTTTCCTGGGGGCCTTTAAACCCCCCAGGGGTTTAAAAAACCGAACGAAAAACTTTTCTTATCTAGATTTGCCCAAGAAAAATTGGGAATCACTGGTCCGGATTTCTCAGGGGGTCCATCTAAGCCCCCATTTTTTTCCCCCAAAGTCTGCCACCCTTTGAAATTTTCTTCTCTTAGAAAGAACAGCAAATGTGGCCCCTTTTAAAACTTCAGAACTGAAAGGCCAAAAACTCTCAGCTTGGGGATTCATCGGCAGCTGGGCCCGAAGATTTCATATTGTATGCTTTTCAACATTTTCATCATTTTTGCCCTTGCATTTCCCAAATACGCCTTATTTAATCTTTTTTGGTCACAGGGAGTTCTTCCCCAACTGTGGAAAATCTGCCATTGTTCTCCCTTTCAGCAAACCGGGTACTACGGGACATGAAGCCTCCCACTATCGTCCCATGCTCTTACCAGTGCAGTTTGCAAAGTGATGGAACGCTGGTAAATAGACGTTTAGTGTGGTATTTAGAGACACACAACAGTCTCTCCACTCATCAATATGGCTTTCGTAAGGGCCGTTCTACCATAGACCCCCTTACTACGCTTTTGGGTATGTATGTTCTAATGCCTTGGTGAATAACCACTCAGTTATTGCCATATTTTTTGACCTTGAGAAGGCATATGACACAACTGGAGGGATAATTATTTTGGCCAAAGCCCCCTCCTTAGCCTTCAAGGCAATCTATCATCCTTCCTTAAGAACTTTTTTTAACTGACAGACATTTCCGTGTTTTTGGGTTAATAATGTGCTCTCCCCGGACTTTGTCCAAGCTGAAGGGTCCCCCCAGGGGTGTTTCTGAGCACAACACTTTTTCTCCTTGTTATAAATGATTTGGCCTCTAGTCTTCCATCCAAAATTTGGTCATCACTCTATGTTGATGACTTCGCTATTGCATATGCAGGCGCTGACTGTCACCTCATTACAGTTTCTATCCAACATTCAGTCGACCGTTTTTCCATTGGGCCACCACACATGGGTTTTAAATTTTCCAGTACCAAAACTCTCCAAATTACTTTCACTAGATGCTCTGTCATCTCCGATCATCCTTTGTACCTCTGTGGCTCCCGTACTCTGAACGTGATACAGTCAGTTTCTAGGCCTCCTCTTTGACCGTAGGTTATCCTGGAAACCTCACATTACCTCTCTGAAGGCCACTGTCACAGCCGGCTGAACTTCTTAAAACCCTTGCTCATCTTTCATAGGGACTGATCGTCGAACTCTCCTTCGCCTACATTCTGCCCTCATTTTATCGAAATTTGATTATGGTGACCAGATCTATTCAGCGGCCTCTCGTTTTACTTTCTCTAGCCTTAACCCCATTCATCACCAAGGATTATGTTTATGCCTTGGTGCTTTTCTTTTCTTTCCCCCGTTGAGACCTCTATGAGAAGCGAACGTTCCATCCTTACCCATCGCCGTGATGCCCATTGCCTTCGTACTATTCATCTCATGATCCCGCAACCCTTTCCCTTTTATAGAATGGCCCACCTTTTTAGTAGACTTCTTTATTTGTTCACTCCCCCTGTTTTGCTCCGTCCCTTCCTCTTCGGTACATTCGCTTTGTCTTTCTAAATTTACCCCCTTTTTCTATGTTCATGTACACTCACTTTTCCCTCCCCCCCGGGGGAAGTCCAGCTTTTCGATTGTTCTTTCTCACCCCCTTTTGCTAGACCCCAACTGCTACGGTAGTTTCCCCCTCTCTTTTTCTTGACCCTTCCCTCTCATTCTCATCCATTGCGTGTACACAGAGGGTTAAAAGTTTCCCAGACTGCTGGGATTCAGCAGTGTTTCCAGACAGCGTCGTACGGGGGGCTTTTTACTTTTTCGGCTATATCTTTACGTTTTGTATCCATTCTTGCAGCATTACCCGTATTGCATCTATGCTTATGTCATCATTTGGGGTTGTCTCAACCCCTTAGTTTTTACGGTTTAACAGAAATTTGATCACCCCACCCCTTAGCCCTCCGTACCCAACTTTGGCTACGCCGCACTCTTCCAACTAAAGATATTTTTTTTGTTGGGTCCCTGGTATTTTAACTACAGGGCATGAACACAGAACTGCTCCGGTCAAAATCATGCCCTACCTTTCATAAGAGGTTTTCCTTTTAGGAATTTTGCCCCTCCATCAGACACTCCCCCCAAACTTTAAAAAAAGGGTCATTCTAATTTTTGGGCCCTCCTACAGGGGACCCATCCCATCGACTTAAGTAGCATATCATAAAGTCAAAAGCTTAAAGGAAATTCCCAATTTTTTTCCATTGGGTAGGTCCTGTCCCCTTCCCCCCCCAAATACTGGGTGCAGGGTTTACTTTTTCCTAAACTCGAAGTGTATCTCCCCCCCCTTAACTAGGTTTAAAAAATGCCAGCACTAGGGCCAGTTGCAAGATTTGGGGGAAACTACTTTCTGGTGGGTAAGGGTTTGGGAAACTTTCCACTAGAGAATCCGTGCCACAGCCAAAAATTTGGGGGGTTTTCGTTTCCCACAGGACTGCAGCCAAAACCCCAAAAAACCCTTTTGATGTAAACCAATAACAGTCCTTTAATGGAAACGAGGAGAGGCCATCCAGTCTCCCAACCAGATCTGAGACGAACCTCTGCAAAGTGTGCAATACCCCACCCACTGCAAAGGATTCTGGTGATACCAGAAAGCCATCCACACCCCACGGGGAGGAGCTACCACCCCTGCAGACATGTGGAACACGATTGCCACTCTGAACCTATGGCACACCTAAATTTGGGGGTGAGTTACATTTTTCCAAAAACAAAACTACAACGTCAGACGGACCCACACAAAACCCCCTTGGAAACGGAGATGAGTCAATGCACAAACCTACCGCAATAAATGATGAAACAACTTGCCACAGGCACCATCAGGAACACTAATGAACCAGACCTTTTAAAGGTGATGGGTTTTAAAAGAAAGACTAAATCAAAGTGCCATCCTCTGGAGAGGCATTGGATTCGCCTGCCCTTCCTCATATCAAAAAAATTTCCAAAAAAAATTGGATTTGAACAGATCCTGACAAGTAATAAATAATTTAATCAGGATGATGCTCTCGAGCAGGTGGATGTCAAAATGAGCAATCCCTTTCAGTTTAAGCAATTTGAAGAAAGAAGCCCAGCTTTTGGGCCCCTTTCAAGACTGCCTTTTAACGGGCTGCCAAGATGCCGAAAAATGTTTAAAAAATAAAGGTCCTAAATAAGACGTCAAACATGCTATTTGCTCTTAAGGGCCTGCACACTGTAGTCAAAGCTAATAGTTTTTACCATTTTAACAAGAGTTGAAAAAATCACTACAATGGAACAACAAATCTTTTCAGGGAACATTCTTCCATCGGGAAGGGGTTTTTGCCGACTTACATCATATTAGTCCCAACCAAAAATTTTATTCATCTTTTGAGGTTGTAATTGAAAATGGAGCACCCCCACCAAATTTGCCGGATATGCAGCTTAAAACCTAAAGTCAACCCAAACTTTTGTGTGATGTAGCAGAAAGAACTTGCCACTTTCCCCCCCCCTTTTCCTTGCAGTCGAGTTAACATGCGTACATGTGTCAAAGATTGCGGGGGCGATTTTTCCGTAAACATTTTTAATCTCTACCCCCCTTGAAGAGGGCGAGGCGAATTTTGGGGTATTTATTTCGTAACTAGTCGGGAAATTTTGCTCCCCTTGCGAAATCAGCAAACCACTTCGACCTGTCTTTCCAATGCATCAATAGTGAACCCTCCCCCATTCTTGGAGATTTTAATCCCAACAAAAATATTGGTGGTCTATAACAACCCCAATGGAAAAACTATGAAATTGCTAAAGACATGAAAGTTCGAATTGTGGGCACTAATGAGCCTATCCATATATGGGGCATTATAGATCTGGCCCTTGGGGTTTTAAAACTCTATACGAGCACGACTCTGTCATAGTTTAGATCTTTTATCTGTCACTTCCCAAAACTAAAAACGTCAAACTTGATCACCTTTCCCGCTTCAAGGAGCTAAACACAGAAGGAAACTTTTTCTCAAACCAGAACACGAACAACTTTATTAACCACTTGGGCAAAGGATAAAAAATTAGAGCCAATTGGCACACAAAATTTTAATTGATTTTGTTGCCCCTATTGGAGTGTCCTCACAGTCAAGTGGGAGGGAAAAGGAAACCCAAAACCCCCACTATAAAAACCAATAAAAACCAAAGTAAAAACATAAATCCCCCCACTACGCAATCAACACTGCACTAGGAGGATTTGGAAAAACATACCGTGAATTAAACCCCCAAAACCCTCAAAAGTTCCAAGCTGCACTAACAAAAGCAAGGAATAGAAAAACAAGAAATTAGGCAACAGGAAGGGAAAATTTTTTAGGGTTAAATAGGTCCACCCCTTTAATTTAGCTTGGGAAAGATAAATAAAATAACCGGAAAAGACGGCAAGTTTCTCATCCCTTTCCCTTTTTGGCCCGGGGCCTGGGGGCTAAGCTCCCGCTTCACACACGGGGGCCCGGGTCGATTCCCCCCCGGGGGGAAACATTTGACTGTTTTCTACACCTGTTGTCCTGTTCCCTAGCAGCAAATAGGTACCTGGGTGTTATCGACTGGTGTGGGTCGCATCCTGGGGGGCAAGATTAAGGGCCCCCAAAGGAAAAAAAGTTAGTCCCCGGAGCATGACTTTCTTGGGGTTTCCTGGGGGGCTAACCTCCGGGTTTAAAAATCCAACGAATTTATCTTACTTATCTTAATTATCTTATCTTATCTTATCTTTGAAAAAACAAAAAGACCCCATAAAACGGTCCAAAAAACCAGGCAGAAAACCTCCTCTAATTGAAAAAATTTAGAGAATACTTTTTGAAAAAATGTTAAAATGATTTAAATTTTTTTAGCCAAAATATTGATGAAGTGATTGCCCCTTTACCGGTTAATTAGATAATGCATTTAAATAAAGGTCGATCAAAATGCTTTTGGGGAGGATGGTATAACCCAGATATTCTCAGAACTCTTAGGCACGTGCCTATAACCCCTTTTTTGGGACGTTAATCTCAGTTCCTGAGGGCGTTCTTCCTACTTCCTGGCCAATAGTCTATTGTCCTTCCCCAAGCCCCAACGCCGATACATTTGACCGATCTCTTTAAAAATATTGCTTTGTAAAACTTTTGAAAAAATGATACTTAAAAGACTGTACAAAGAATCAGACACCCAAATTTCCCCCCCCATTATAAGGGGTTCAGAAGGTAAAAAAGGGGCAAACGTATTTCCACCCTTTTTCATGCACCACCTCTACTAGTTTTAAAACCCCTTTTCTTGATCAAAACCTTTTTTATATTTTTCGAACAAACCGTTATACTACATGAAATAGCCAAAAGAAAATTTGGGGGTAGCTTACTCTGCTGGATAATAGGATACCTTCAAAAAGGGTATCCTCTGTCCTTTTCCAAGGTTCAGAAGTGAGTCTAAAGAAATGTCTTAGGTACACCGCAGGGAGGGTTCTTAGTCCCATGCTATTTAATATTCGATTAATGCTCTCGTAAAGCCCACCTGCCTCACCCAAAAAATAGCTATAAGCTTGTGAGAATCATGATCCATCAACAGGGCATAAGAAGATGAGTACCGTTCTTTTAAGAAGGTCAACAAATTTTTAAACGACTAGGCCTAATAATATCTTCCTCTTAAAAAAAGATATTTCAAGCAAAAACATCCCCCACCCACTTTTGCGGGTGAAATCATTATACGTTAAAACTTTCAGAATCTTTGGTGAGAGTACCCCTTTAACAAATCCACTATACCACAACTAAATAAGAAATCAAAGTTTGGCAAATGCTCTCAAAACCAACCCGGGGGGGGTTTTACTGCGGTTAGGAGTCTCGAAACTCCCCGACCATCGCGTTAGCCACTGGCCAGTTTGCCACAATAAGTTCATCCAACTAGGAAAATTTTTTACACCTAGGAAAGGTTACATAGGGACCCCTTTAAACCCCTGGTGGGCCCGGTGGGGTAACGCTCTCGCTTTACACTGCGAGGGCCCGGGTTCGATTCCCCGCCAGAGTAGAAACATTGACTTTTCTTTCACCGTTTTCTATGTTCCCCCCCAGTAAAATGGGTACCCGGGGGTTAGTCATTTGGGGGGTCGCATCCGGACATGACCTATTTGCCCGAAATGCAAAAGCATAACAAGGGATTTCTATATAATTTTGTCATTTTTGTCAGTAGGATGAAACCTTTTCAGTACTGTAGAAAAAAAAAGATATTATTATTATAAAAGTTTTTACAGACGAATCTCCAGCTAGCATGGCCGTGACGAACTCCAGCTCAAGTCCCCTCACTGCTGTTAACATGACTCACGAAATCGTAATGACACGATTGCAAACAAACCATACCATGGGCGGGATTTGTTTGCAATCGTGTCATTACGATTTCGTGAGTCATGTTAACGGCAGTGAGTGGACTTGAGCTAGAATTCTCTGCTCAGACGCTGTGCTGAGCGGTCGTCAGTTGTCTCTCCTCAGTCCCGACACCTGGTGGAGGAGCTTTGCATCGACAACAACAATGGAGACTGGTTTTCGAAGGAGAGTTAATACTGTTTGTATTAACCTCATAAAGGGCACAATCCCCAGCGCATCGATTAATATGTTGGTGCCGATGATCATCCGCGATGTATATGGCATCCAGCGTGAATCCCTGTGTGGCTTTGCCTTAAATGGACTATCCCGGATTTTCGCCAAGTTTTGTGATACCAAGACGTACGAGCAGATTGTCAACCAGTATCAGGATGTTAGCAAGCAAGTCACCCCAGCAGTCACAGTTAAGTTGCACGACATTTCACAATACTATACATGGGTACGTGTGCGAAACGTGCCTTTTGAGGATAATGAAGTTGACATACGTGACGCCTTCAAATACTATGGGACGATCCACCAGGTTATTATGGGTCGGTGGTCTGATGGCCACTTTGCTGGTTTACAAGAAGGGTCTTTCACATTGAAAATGTCCCTGCGCCAACCAATACCTTCGTACATAAACCTAGAGGAGTTCCGTACCCAGGTGTATGTTACGTATCCTGGACAGAGACGAACTTGTCGCCTTTGCGGCGCATTGGATCACATTGCTGCACAATGCGTTAAGCGCAAGCCGCCCTCAGGACGTGGTCGTCGTCCAGATGGTGAGGCTCCTCGTCGGATTCTGGCAGATGAAGTAGTCGAGGACTTACCGCGCCTGAAATCGTGGAGTGATGAAGTGGATCGGGCCATGTTCGTGGAGTCATCATGCGTGACTCTACCTGGTACGGTCAACCATGATGTGGTAGAACATGGTGGACGTGAGAGCCCTCAAGCAAGAGAGGATGCTGACATGGAAGCTAACATTGTATCGACATTGAGCGACCTTTTAGCTTCGCAGGAGTATGATTCTGTGCTGTGTGTGCCTGTGTTGGAGTGTTCAGATGAGTAGAGAACACAGTTAAAGGTTGTCGATCAGTTAATTAATTTAAGTGAGGTAGAAAGTCCGAGAGTTCATACTGTTGCGGTCCTGATAAAGCTGAGGATGCTGTTTCTAGGAAGCGTGCGGCTACCCCGCCCGACTCCGACGATGTCTTGACCCCTGGACAGCGTTCTGGGAAGAAGACGTGGTCGGAAGTCACGGGTGGGGATTCGCATGGTTCCAGAACAGCGAGTAATGTAACAGAGAATGTACAAGGTAAGGGTGGCGCCTTAGACGTTAGCCAACGTAAAGGAAAAAAGGGTGTGGTGGTCCCTAGAGGAAAGCCACCGTTAGCAAAGTTATAACCATAAGTGTATAACCATAAATGTTAATGGTATGAAAAATAACAGAAAGCAAGTGCAGGTTCATGAGTGGTTGCATCGCTTTGCAGTAGACGTATGTTTCGTGCAAGAACATAACCATAAAGTTGGACGTTCGTTTGCGATAGATGGTTATGATGTTTATATGGCTCACTCGAGTCGTTTGAAAGGTGGTGTGGCTGTTGATAAAAGCGACCAGCCCGTTCGTGATGAAACATTGGGAGGAAGGGGGGGGGGGGTCGCGTGGTATGCGTCATAGGTGAGTGGGGTACTCAACGGGTTGGTTTTGTAGGAGTATATGGGCCAGCTGAACATGATGTTAATATTAAAAATACTTTTGTTAACGATGTTCTTGTGTACTATTTGAGATCCCTGCCTGATATAACAGTCGTTGGTGGCGACTGGAACTGTGTGGTGCGCCGTAAAGACGTAAAACCGAGGGGAGCGGGTTATTGTTCGATTATTTTGGGTGATTTGTTGTCTGGGCTGGGGTTGCTGGATGTAAGTGGAAGCAGTGACTTAGGGATTGAGCACACTTTCGTGCGTAAGGACTATGCTGCGCGCTTAGACAGGGTATATGTGTCTCTGCGGGTAGTTGTAACCAAAGTGCGTGTGTTAGATGTGTATTTCTCCGACCATCGCGGTGTTCTCGTAAAGCTCGACTGGAGAGGTCTCCCGACTCGTTTTAAAGGATATTGGAAGTTAAATACTCTTTTACTTCAAAGTGCGGAAGATAAGACACTCTTCACGCACTTATGGACGTCTATGGGAGTAGACTCCTTGGAAGGTAGTGATTTAGTGCGACAATGGGACGAGGTTATGAAGCCTCGAATTAAGGATTTTTATGTACAATCGGGTAAGGAGGCCTCTCGATTGGAGTATGGATTTTTGAGGTACCTGGAGGTTCTTTACAGCACTGTTATGCGCAAGGAGAGGTATCTGGAATTTACCCAGTGGACGAGATTGACAATCTAAAGGAACACATCCAGGTGCTGAAAAATACGGTTTTTGATGGGGCGCGTATTTCGAGTGAGTCGAGGAGGCTGTGTGGGGTGATAAGCCGTCCGCTTGTGTCTTACATAGTCAGACACAAAGGAGGAAGGCGACCGAAATCGTGAGTTTAGTGGTGCAGGATGGCGTTGAAGGGTATAGTGAGGGTCAGGTTGTAACAGCAACTGAAGGAATAAGTTATGTTGATAAATGGTTTAAATCTCAAAATGCTAAATAAAGATGTAAGCGTGGATGCAATACGGGAATTGGGGCGGAATGTACGATGTGAGTTGAATGATAATGATCGCTTTCTCATGGGTGGGCCTATAACTGAAGCTGAGGTGTGGGAGGCTTTGCAGGGAATGTGCAAGGGCAAGGCCCCAGGTATTGTTAGGTAAGACACATATGCAACAGTTAGGTATCTTTATTTCGAAACGTTTTGCCTACACAGTAGGCTTCTTCAGTCGAGTACAAGGGTATCTTGGTACAGATCTGCAATCAACTTCGACAACCTCTACTAGTGAGAACGGCTGGATTTGAGAGAGACCTGACCTCCCAACATCTGCGTTCTTACTTCTACTAGTGACCTACGTCTCACCTCCTGGCGCTATATAAGGCTCCATCCTGTCACTTCAACTCCATATTGTTTCAGACTATGGAACAATGCTCTTCTCCAGACTGAGGGACTGACCACCTCAAAACTTTAAGGGTGATGGACTGATTACATCGTCTTCAAGTCTCTTCTGCTTCTATCAACTTTTCTGTACTCGACTGAAGAAGCCTACTGTGTAGGCGAAACGTTTCGAAATAAAGATACCTAACTGTTACATATGTGTCTTACCTAACAACCTGTCGGTATTTGATACCATTTTAAAGCGCCAGGTATTGATGGCATTCCGTGTGAATTTTATATTCAACATTGGGAGGTCATAAGGACTTTTCTGGTACGTTTACTCAATGCGATGAAGGAGGGGGGACGTTTAGGTTTGTCTCAGAGTACGGCGGTTTTGGTGTTAGTTAAAAAATGTGACATACCCGTATCACTTAAGGATTACCGACCAATATCACTAATGTGTAGTGATTATAAATTATATGCAAAAATTTTAATGAATAGGATTAAGAAAGTGTTTCACAAGGTAATACATAAGGGTCAGTTTGGCGTGCCAGGTAGGTCGATGTATGATGGTCATGGGAATATCAGGGAGTTTGTCGAGGAATGCGGAACGAGGGGCGGGGGTGGTGTTTTGGCTTTAGACTGGCAAGCTGCTTTTTATAGTGTAGAAAGGGATGTGCTGTGGAAGTTTATGAGATGGCAGGGTTTTGGTAATGAGATAATCATGTGGGCTCGTTCTTTGTGTAATGGTGCTGGGTTTCAAGTACAAATTAATGGGAAGTTAGGAGACTTTGTCAAATTGAATAGAGGCATTCGACAGGGATGTCCTATGTCTCAAATGCTCTTTGCTTGCATGCAGGACCCTTTTTATTGGACAGTTTGTGGGCGGGGTGTAGATTCGTCGTGGGGTTCGGGTAGTGATCGACCTGACGTAGGTTATGTAGATGATACAACTGTCCTATTACGTACGAGGGAGCAATTGAGTTTTTGTGGGAAGGACTTGTAGATGTATTGGTAAGGCAACAGGAATGCTGGTTAACAAAGAAAAATCAAAGATTATGAAGTTGGGAGATTGGGCGAGAGAGGAGGTAGGTATAGAGACGTGGACGGTGGTTGACTGTGTTAACATATGTGGTATACAGTATATGAGAGAGGTTGATAAGACGAGGGCGTGTAATTCGGGGAGGGTGGTAAATAGTGTTTTGAGGCGTATAAATAGTCTCAGGCCACGACATTTAATCCTACACCAGAGGGCGATAGTAATTAATGTTCTTCTTTATAGTAAAGTTTGGCACGTCGCTGCGCTGTATCCTCTAATACAGGGGGATCTCAAACATCTTTTAAATAGAGTTTATAGATTTTTGTGGGGCTCGGGGTGCGACTGGCTCACAAGAGCGGTGGTAGAGACACCAATGCGTCAAGGAGGGTTAGGTCTTGTTCCTTTAAGAGACCGAGTCATTGCTTGTTATGTGAAACGTCGTTTTCTCCGATTGGATGGCAGGCATGGTGGTTTAACAGAAATGTATCGTGACCTGCGCAGGTGGTGGGGACGGGCAGGTGTAATCAGGTGCGATACAATGCTACGTGTGTTACTGTGCATGCGAGACGTGCGGAGCGTTAAACTGAGTACTTTGGAAAGAGTGGGTATGGTGAAAGTTGAGGTGAGAGTTCAGGGAATGTTCCCCATGTACGCGTGGTGTGATATATGGAAGCGGGTTCATCAGTTACGTCTCCTTCCTCGAGTACGCGAAGTGGTTTTTAAATTTTTGCACGGGATTCTGCCGTCCAAGGTGGTGTTGTCTAATCGGCGTGTAGAGGAGGACCGGAGTTGTTCAGCGTGCGGGGAGGACGAATCAGCGTTTCATGTTGTGTATTTCTGTGAAGATTTAGGTATAGTACGTGCGTGGTTAAGCAGGGTTTTACGAATGGTTGGGTGGGGGGAGGTTTGTCGGAACTTAGAGCGTTGAGTTTTGATGTGGGTGGGGTTGACATCTGTGTACAACGTGCAGTGTCGTATGTCGTAGCCGATTATATTTATGTGTCATGGGCTATGAGGCATGTTGAAGGTAATAACAGAATCCGGGTTTTAGCGGGAACAATTCTTAGAACTAAGTGTCGAAATCAGTTGGTATATGAGGGGAGATGGGAGAAAGATTTCCCGTCTGCATATAGAGCGTTAGAGTTAAAGGATTTGAGATAATTTGTGTTTGTTCAGTGGGTAATCTAACGGGCTGGTCAGCTGCGTTTAATTGTGTGTAAATGTCTTGTGTTTGTGAATGTTGTATGTATGTATCCAATGTTGTATGTATGTCTCCGATGTTGTATGTATGTCTCCAGTGTTGCATGTATGTCTCCGATGTTGTATGTATGTCTCCAATGTTGTATGTATGTCTCCAATGTTGTATGTATGTCTCCAATGTGATGATGTCATTAATAAAAATGTAAAAATTTTGTATGTGCAGAACGTTAAGAGTTTTGCCTGTTTATTCTTGTATACCAATCATTGGTATTTGTATAGATGTGTTTTTCTATTACATGTAATATTGATATTACATGTAATTGATTACATTATTTGATTGAGATGTAAAATAACATCGTATTTGTTATATTTGGATGTTTTCGTCGTCGATTCATTAATACCTATGTCTATGTTGGTGTGTATGAGTGTGCTTGTGTGTGTGTGTTATTGTGTGTGTTGGTTTTTTAACACAATGATTTATTATACAGTCTATATAACTTACCCATGTGTGCTTGATATTTGTATATACAACATAGTTAGACATGTTCTTTAATAATGTATAATGTTTTGTGTCTGAGTATAAAACCATTGTCAATACTTTGTTTGTGTGTAAGGTGTATTACCATTATATTGTACGGTATCGTTGGTCGTGTGAGATTATTGTAAAAATTAACCGCTTTCTTTTGTGTGTTCTTAATATACATTTATCATTGTGTATCTCACTGCTTAAATAAAATATAAAAAAAAATTTATTATTATGCTGCCCCCATGTTGATATTAGCTAGAGAAAGTTCTCTCCGACCCTTGGAGTTAATGCAGAATGAAGCTCTCAGGATTATTCTTGGCTGTCCCAGATCTACAAAAGTTCTTAACATGAGGAAGGAGCTTGGTATTTCTAGTATCAGTGACAGGATTGTTGAGATTAACACTGTACCGGTATTAGAATGTTGAAAACGAACCAGACACTGTCACAGTGAATCTTACCAAGTGTCTAGAGGTAAATACACACAGATCTAAATGGATTGTGAAAACGTGCAATTTCATTAAGTTTTATAACCTGCATGAACTGTATCACTGTAGGCAACAAGAGCATTTCACCCCTCCGTGGAAGATGTGTTCATTTAATATCACATACCTACAAGTCCCTCCCAAGAAGCTCATTGCTAGTAATCCCTTCCTTAAATCACTTGTTAGAGCAACTGCTCAAGAAGAAATTTCTCATCTAGCTGGTAGAAATAAATTATCACAAGTATATACACTATGATCTAAGTAGGAGTCTTCTGGCAGGGCTGCATCTGCTCTTGTTGCCATCTCCCTAGTTAAGAACGATAATAAATTTGTTGAGTTAGGCGTAAGAATTAACTGGGCGTCTACACTGCAAACTGAATTGTCTGCAATCCTAATGGCGCAAAAGCTAACCTATGACACTGAGCTTGACTCTATCATCATTACTGATTCTGTCAATCATTGAAGGCTCTTGACTCATATAATGACTCCAACAACATGCTCATTGGAGAAGCCAGGTGTAGATACTCAAAAATTAGGGAAAAAGAATTTTAATGTACCATTGCTATGGATCCTATCACACATTGGATTACCCCTTCATAATGAATTTTGATATGTTACCAAGAAGAGTTACCCAGAAGGGAATGTAGAATATAACTTGATATAACTGTGTCTAGCATTAGGAATAATATTAGGAGAGAAGTAAATAATGAAAATGATTGTTATAGGAATGCAGTTAGAAGCCTGAGTAGATCTATAACCCACTATGATAACATGAACGTAGATAAGTATGTTTATGGAGCAACGTGCAATGTGAACAACTGACTGTGTTGTAGTGGCTAGGCTTAGGCTTGGTTACAAGTACTTCTGGCAGTTTGGGAGACACACAGATGATGATCAAACTTAATTGTCCACTTATTGAGGAATACAGAGACAGACAGTATAATAACCTATGTGACATGTCAAGATATCTTATTAATGAAAATAAGATACCAGATATACTAAGCAAATTTCCTAAATTTGCTTGTAACAGATAAGTGAACTATAGATATGTAGATATAAATCCATATGTATTCCTGTTAACCCTTTGGGGTCTAGTTCCTAGGCCTTTTGTGTATCCATATGCTCTTGCGCTACCGTCCATAGGATGGATATGGGTGCACAATAAACTGGGCCACTTCAGTGAATCTAAAATATAGCTACCCACCTTCACACCCGTTGGCAACAACGTTGGTCTACTCTGCTTGGTAACAAACTTCAATCTATTAAACCGAGTAAGGTTACTGGGGCCCTCTTCTTGTCACCAGTGTCGAGGTTGGGAGACTACTCTCTCCCGTCTTCGCATTTGGGAAAATTCGTCTTACTCATGGTTATTTCATGGAGAGGCGCCCTGCTCCTCTCTGTGAGAATTGACAGGTTTTCCCTTATCGGTTAGCCCCATTCTATTAGACTGTCCACTTTATCAACGAGCACGCAGAATATACCTCCAACGCCGTCTTCGCTCCGCTGCTCTCTCTTTTTCTTCCCTTCTCGCTGATGGACCCACCTTTCTTCCGGACTCTCTCATTGACTTTTTGACAACAACTGACTTACTTCACAAACTCTTTATTACCTTCAGCCCTTTCTACCTCAATCTCTTGTGCCCCCTACCCCCACACTATCCCCTGCCCCGCTGTTTTCTGTAAACCACTGATCATCCCTCCCCCTTCTACCACCCAATACCCTGGCTTCCTTCCCTACCCTGCAGCACTGTAGAGCCCTTGTGGCTTAGCGCTTCTTTTTTTTAATAATAATAATAATATTATTATTATAAATTCTACGCCTTTTCGAGAGAGTGCAGATTCAGGGGCCCTCAGTCTATCTCAAGGGAAGATTTCTAATACAAGGGATCATCTTTGCCATCCTCCCCTGTACGTTTTCCAGAGCATTTATATCCATTCTGTAATACGGTGACCAGAACTGTGCAGCATAATCTAAATGAGGCCTAACCAAGGATATATAGAGACATAGGTTATACAGTGGTAAATTTTTATTAGGGTATTCAAAAAAAATTAATTAATAAAATTTATAGTCGAGAGATAGCAAAAAATATTACAGTTAGTAAAATTTTAAGTGTGTATTGAACTTTAGTCACGAAAACCTATGTACCACTGTATAGAAAACATTCTGAGATTCAAAATAAAAGACTTGATGGTATGAATCAAATGTTTTGTAGCAGATAAAAGCAAGTCAATGTACATGGGAAAAAAGATCACTTATATTATATAGTTATTTCCAAGTTAAAATTCTAAAATAAATTAGTGAGAATGAAACTAGTAACATGAATTATTACAAAATGTGATGAGATAGTATTTACTTTGATATATATAAGACATTAATGATATTCACAGTAATATAAATTCAGTGAGAATTACTCTAATGTATATAAAGGTTTCAAGTACACTGCATTTTGTACCTGCTACACCATTGCAGTGCCATTTCATTGTGCAATTAATAGTCTTCTTAGGACTATGTTATGATAATTCTTTTGTTTTATACACTTTTTTGTTATAGATAATTTTTATCTTGTATTCCATTTACTATTCATTGTGTAATTTTTACATTGAACTGTTCATATTTGCATAACTGATTTTTTAACTTATTTTGTGCTATGAGTTCCTTTTTTTCTTAGACTTTTACTATTACCTGGGTTTACCTGGAGAGAGTTCCGGGGGTCAAACGCCCCGCGGTCCGGTCTGTGCCAGGCCTCCTGGTGGATCGAGCCTGGTCAACCAGGCTGTTACTGCTGGCTGCACGCAAACCAACGTACGAGCCATACCCCGGCTGGTCAGGAACCGTATTTTTGGTGCTTGTCCAGTGCCTGCTTGAAGACAGCCAGGGGTCTGTTGGTAATCCCCTTATGTATGCTGGGAGGCAGTTTGAACAGTCTCGGGCCCCTGACACTTATTGTATTGTCTCTTAACGTGCTAGGTGACCACCCCTGTTTTTTCATTGGGGGATGTTGATCGTCTGCCGAATCTTTTGATTTCGTTGTGAGTGATTTTCATGTGCAAGTTTGGTACTAGTCCTTCTAGGATTTTCCGGGTGTTTATAATTCATGTATCTCTCCCGCCTGCGTTCCAGGGAGTACAGGTTCAGGAACCTCAAGCGTCCCAGTAATTGAGGTGTTTTATCTCCTTATGCGCGCCGTGAAGGTTCTCCGTACATTTTCTGGGTCAGCAATTTCACCTGCCTTGAAAGGGGTGCTGGTATTTTTGCGGCAATTTTTCCAGCCTAGATAGAACAAGTGACCTGAAGAGTGCCAACTTTGGGCTTGGGCATCCCTATTTTTTGAAGGTTTCCATTATCCATCCTGTCATTTTTCTAGCAGATGCGTTTTGATACAATTTTAAAGGTCCTTGAAGGTGAGATCCTCTGACATGATCACTCCCAGGTCTTTGACATTGGTTTTTCGCTATATTTTGTGGAAGGAATTTGTTTTGTACTCTGATGAAGTTTTAATTTCCTCATGTTTACCATATCGGATTTAATTGAAATTTTTTCATCGTTGAACTTCATATTTTTTTTCTGCAGCCCACTGAAAGGTTTGTTGTTGTCCACTGGAGCCTTGCGTGTCTGCAATGGAAGACACTGTTATGCAGATTCGGGTATCATCTGAAAAGGAAGACACGGTGCTGTGGCTGACATTCTTGACTATGTCAGTTTATGAGGATGAGAAAACAAAATGGGAGCGAGAACTGTGCCTTGTGGAACGAGCTTTTCACCGTAGCCGCCTCGGACTTTACTCTGTTGACAAATACTCTTTGTGTTCTGTTTGTGAGGAAATTATAGATCCATTTACAAACTTTTCCTGTTATTCCTTTAGCACGTATTTTTTGCGCTATTACGCCGTGGTCCAACTTGTCGAAGGCTTTTGCAAAGTCTGTATTTGTTTTGTCTTCTAGTGCATCTAGGACCTTGTCGTAGTGATCCAGTAGCTGAGACGAACAGCAGCGACCTGCTCTGCCCCCAAATGTTGCCCGGGGTTGTGTAATTGATGGGTATCTAGTGTGTGGGCGATCTTCCCTTTTTTAGGACCCTTTCAAAGATTTTTATGATATGGGATGTTAGTGCTATCGGTCTGTAGTTCTTTGCTATTGCTTTACTGCCCCCTTTGTGGAGTGGGGCTATGTCTGTTGTTTTTAGTAACTGTGCGATGACCCTCGTGTCCATGCTCCCTCTCCATAGGATGGTAAAAGCTCGTGATAGGGGCTTCTTGCAGTTCTTGATGAACACGGAGTTCCATGAGTCTGGCCCTGGGGCAGAGTGCATGGGCATGTCATTTATCGCCTGTTCGAAGTCATTTGGCGTAAGGATAATATTAGATACGCTTGTGTTAACCAGATTCTGTGGCTCTCTCATAAAAAATTCATTTTGATCTTCGACTCTCAGTCTGGTTAGCGGCTTGCTAAAAACTGAGTCATACTGAGACTTGAGTAGCTCACTCATTTCCTCGTTGTCATCTGTGTAGGATCCATCTTGTTTAAGTAGGCATATTTTGGGCATATTTTCAGTATTGCTTAAAATCACACTAGGGGTACTAGTTTTTATGCTAATTAAAAACATACCCTTGAAAAAGGTAAAATCAGCTCATATTACCACAACATGAGGTCCTATTTTCGTGTGAAGCCTTAATAGAGGATGTGAATGTTTTCATTAAAGCATTTCTAATCTTCAAAAATGTATTTTTTTTTTGTGGGAAATAACTGATCCAAAATATAGTTCCCAATCTGTGAAAATTTGTCTGGACTGCCTGCATGTGAGTTGTGTACCCAAGCACGCTCTGTTGACACCGAGCCCTGAGGTCGGTACCCCAGCCTCACAAGTGGCTTGTAGGACAGATTTCCAAAAATTACTGATGTTGCAAGAAATCTCACCTGCATGCACGTATAAAGGACTAACTTACTTGGTGTAGGAGAATGTATCCCGGTCTTCAACCTCCCTAAGCTTTAGCCCCTCTGGACTTCCCCTCAGAACCACATGCAACCGGGAGCCTTAATTCCTGCAATATTCAGTCGGTATTAGTGACCTGCCTGCACCTCAGAAATTCCTGTTTCCAAGGGGGGGTGTATCCCCTAGTATAACTATGCTTCTAAGGCTTCTAAGGCTGACGAAGAGACGCCGGTACGTACTGGTCATGGGCTGCCCGCCTGCACAAAGACCACAGCTCAACTCACTCGCTATTTCCCCCCAGAAACTGGCCAGAATACTGAGAAAGAAAGGGAGGTCTTGTCTTACTGTATGGGCCTGATGGAGGAGGTCATCTATGGTACTTTGAGGTGCCTCCACCAGATTTCCCCAGGTCTAGTATGTGAAGACACATGGGGGCGCTGCTGATGTTCATGGCACTTGTTAATCGGATGGTGTCTCGTCTTAGAAGAAGGCACTGCGGTCTCAAAACCCCGTGCCCCAGCATTCAAACTTGGGCTGCCAGTTCTCCCTGGCTAATATAACCTAGTGTTTGCCTACATTACCGGCCTATTACTACCAACGTCAAGGTCTTAGGTCTACATTACTATTATCTACAGTTGCCTCAATAGTCCTAATATTAGTTCACTAACAGTATAAACTACCTACCTCTTCCTTGAAGGGTAAATCTATCAATTACATGTACCTTCCAACCACCTTCACCAACCCGGGTGTATGTGTGTGTGTTTTGGGTGGGTGTAAGGGCCACCCAACCCAGCTGTTCCATATGTGACTTGTTGGGATCTTCGTACGACATATCTGTCCTGTGGAACGTCAGGACCGAATAAATTTCCACACAATCACTGGTCAGTAGTTCATCTATTTTTATGTATACACTATCAGCTGGATTCAAAAAATGCTTATAATCACTCCAGTTAAACTAATTTTTATGCTTCATAAGAATATTCACTTAAAAATATTAAAAGAGATAGTTTTAGCATGATACAAGGCTGTTTCTCTGATTTCTTCAATGTCTGAAGCCCTTTTATCACACACTTATCAAGACTCTTTATGGAAAATAAAATTACCTGGATGAACCTCATAGGATACATACCAGTAAATGGTAACAAAGATAATTATACTTTATCAATGTTATAGAGACATGTAGGAATTTTAGGACATTCTAGGTCGCAAAAAATGTTCCCTTCGATACCTATTCCACTCTTTCTATCTCCACAAGTCACCCTGGACCTATATTAATTTCAAATGAAATATATATCACCAGGAATTCTGGTAAAACATTAATATAAATATGTGGACTGTATATTAAATTTAAAAAATAATTACCTATACATTGAAGGAGAATTTATAATAATAACACTCACCAATTTATCTGGAGATTACTTGGTGTGTCATACACAAACCCTGCCTAAAAAATGAAGAAAATTACTGGCCAGAATTTCAACATAAATAGACATCACTCAAATGGGGTAATTTTATCCTGTTTCCATTAATTGCAGAGTCCAGTCAGTTTGCCTTATTTTCACGTTCTGCAGGACTGTAAATCCACAATTTCGCTCTTATTTGAGAGGTTTTAAACACAATATAACCTAACAGAGCGACAAAAAATCTTCCCATTTTCATTAACGTTTTTTTTCCCCAGTTCAAAAATGAAGCTCTCAGAATTATTCTTGGGCTGTCCCCGCAATCCCCCCCCCCCGAATCTTAACATGAGGAAGGAGCTTGGTATTTCTAGTATCAGTGATAGGATTGTTGAAATTAACACGTACTCGGTATTAGAATGTTGTGAAAAGATAACCAGACACTGTCACAGTGAATCTTACCAAGTGTTTAGAGGTAAATACACACAGATCTATGGGATGTGAAAAACGTGCAAATTGCATTAAGTTTTATAACCTGCAATTGAAACTGTATCACAGTTTGGCAACAAACCCTCAAGGAAGGTTCCTTGATGTTGGTGAGGGGCTCTTGATTTAGGAATTGGATTCTGTGCTCAGTTCCCAAATTAAGCCTCTGAATGCCTTTCCACATACCCCCCCAGGCGCTGTTTAATCCTACCGGGGTTAGCGCTTCCCCCCTTGAATTGTAATAAATTGTAGGCAACAAGTACATTTACCCCTCCATGGAAGATGTGTTCATTTAATATCACATACCTACAAGGTCCATCCAAAGAAGCTCATTGCTAGTAATCCCATTCCTTAAATCTCTTGTTAAGCAACTGCTCAAGAAGAAATTTCTCTCCTAGCTGGTAGTAAAAAGTTATCACAAGTTAATATACAATGATGATCTAACAGGAGTCTTCTGGCAGCGGCTGCATCTTGCTCTTGTTGCCAACCTCTACTAGTTAAGAACGACGGACGACAACAACAATGGCACGGGTTATGTAGAAGAGTAATTATGTGTGTATTGACCTTATAATGGGCACGGATCCCCCAGTCATCGTTTAATGTGTTGGTGCCGAATGATCATATGCGATGTAATGGCTCCAGGTGAGTCCCTGTGTGGCGTTTGGCCTTAAATGGAACTATCACGGATATTCGTCAAGTTTTGCGATACCAAGACTATGAGCGATTGTCAACCAGTATCAGGATGTTAGCAAGCGAGTAACCCAGCAGTCACAGTTAAGTTGACACGACGTATTCACATTACTATACTTGGGTACGTCGTGCTGAACGCTGACTTTTGATGAGCTAACGAAGTTGACATACGTGACGCCCTTCAAATGCTATGGGGACGATCCCACCAGGTTCTAGTGTCGGTGGTCATGATGGCCGTTTTGCGGTTTACCAGGAAGGGTCGTTTGCGTTAAAAATGATCCCGAGCGCCAAACCAATCCTTCGTACATAAACTAGGGAGTTCCGTACACAGGTGTAGTTACGTATCCTGGTCAGCGACGAACTTGTCGCCTGTGCGGAGCATTGGACACATTGCGGCACAATGGTCAAGCGTCAGCCGCCCTCAGGAGTGGTTCATCGCTCCGGATGGTGAGGCTCTCGACGGATTTGGCAGATGAAGTATCGAGGAATTTCCGCGCCTGAAATCGTGGAGTAGTGAGAGGTGGATCGGGGCCAATGCCCGTGGAGTCTCCTGCGTGACTCTACTGCTGGTACGGTCAACCAACGATGTGGTGAGAATCATGGTGGCGTGGAGCCCTCAAGCAAGAGGAGCTGATGCTGACATGGGACGCTAACGTTTGTATCGCATTGTGCGACTTTTTAGCTTCGCAGGAGTATGATTCTGTTGCGTGTGTGCCTGCGTTGGATGTGTTCAGATGAAGGAGAGTCCACAGTTAAAGGGACGTCGATCAGTTAATTAACGTGAGTGAGGTAGAGGTCCGAGAGTCATACTGTTGCACGGAGACACCGTTCACAAGGAGACATTTCAGGTCCTGATTAAAGTTGAGGGATGCTGTTTCTAGGAAGCGTGCGGATACCCCGCCCGACTCCGACGAATGTCTTGACCCCTGGCCAGCGCTCGGGGAAAAAGCCGTTGGTCGGAATGTCACGGAGTTGGGGCGTTCGCGTAGTTCCCAGGACAGGAGTAATATACAAAGGACTGTACAAGGAACAGGTGGCGCTTTGGCGTTAGTACAACATAAAGGGAAAAGGAGGCTGTGGTGGTCCACGAGGAAAGTCCCCGTTAGCAAAGTTAGGTGTATAAACCATTAATGTTAATGGTATGTAAACTAACAGAAGGCAGTGCAGGTACGTGAGTGGTTGCATTCGCTTGCAGTAGATGTATGTTTCGTCGTGCAAGAAACACAACCATAAAGTTGGGAAGTTCGGTTGCGATAGATGGGTTATGATGTTTATATGGCTCCACTCGAGTCGTTTGAAAGGTGGTGCGAGCTGTGTTAATAAAAGCGAAAACCAGCCGCGTTCGTTGATGAACTTTGGGAGGATAGGGGGGGGGGTCGCGTGGTACGCGTTCATTAGGTGAGTGGGGTACTTCAACGGGTGGGTTTTTGTAGGAGTATATGGGCAGCTGAACTTGATGTTAATATTAAAAATACTCTTTTTAACGACGTTCTTGTGTACTATTTGAGATCTCTGCCTAGAATATAACAGTAGTTGGATGGCGAACTGGGAAATGTGTGGTGCGCCGTTAAAGACGTAGAAACAGGGGGAGCGGTGTTATTGTTCGATTATTTGGGGGTGATTTGTTGTCGGGGCTGGGGTTGGAGGATGTAAGTGGAAAGCAGTAGTTAGTGACTTTGGGATGAGCACACTTTCGTGCGTATGGACTATGCTGCGCGCTTAGACAGGGTATAGTGTCTCGGCGGGTAGGTTGTAACACAAAGTGCCGTGTGTTTTTTAGATGTGTATTTCTTCGATCATCGCCGAGTGTTCTCGTGAGCTTGATGGGAGAGGTCTCCCGATCGTTTTTTTAAAGGATATTGGAAGTTAAAATATCGTTTACTTCAAAGTGATGAAGATAAGACACTCTTTCACGCACTTATGGGACGTCTATGGGAGTAGACTCATTGGAAGGAGGTGATTTAGTGCGACAATGCGGACGAGGTTATGAAGCCTCGCATAAGGTTTTTTATGTACTCGGGGATAAGGTAGGCCTCTCGATTGGAGTATGGATTTTTGAGGAACTTGGAGGATTTCTTTACAGCTCTGTTATGCGACCAGGGGGAAGGTATCTGGAATTTACCCTGTGGACGAGGAGTGACACTCTAAATGATCACATCCAGAAGATGAAAATACGGTTTTGATGGGGCGCTTTATTTCGAGTGGAGACTGAGGGGCTGGTGTGGGGTGCATAAGCCGTCCGCTTGTGTCTTACGTCGTCAGACACAAAGGAGGAAGGCGACGAACTCGTGAGTTTAGTGGTTCTGGATGGCGTTGAAAGGGGTATAGTGAGGGTCAGGTTGTAAACAACAATGAAGGAATTAGCTATTTCTGATAATGGTTTAATATCAAAATGCTAAATAAAGAAGTAAGAGTGGATGCAATACGGAATTGGGGCAGACAGAATGTACGATGTGGTTGACATGATGCAGAATCGCTTTCTCATGGGTGGGCCTATAACTGAAGCTGGAGGTGTCGAGGAGCGCTTTTTTTGGCAGGGGAATGTGCAAGGGTAAGGCGCCAGGATTGATGGATTCCCCTCTGTGAATTTTATATTCTAACATTGGGAGGTCTTACGGACTTTTATGTGTACGTTTACTCAATGCGTGAATGGAGGGGGGTCGTTTAGTTGTTCTCAGAGTACGGCTGGTTTTGGTGTTAGTTAAAAAAATGTGGACATGCCCGTATCAATCAAGGAATTTACTCGGACGATATCACTAATGTGTAGTGATTATAAATTATATGCAAAAAATTTTAATGAATAGGATTAAGAAAGTGTTTTGACAAGGTAATACGTAAGGGTCAGTTAGGGTGTGCCAGGTAGGAACAATGTATGCTGGTCATGGGCATATCAGAGAGTTTGTCGAGGAATTCGGACGAGGGGCGGGGGTGGTGTTTGGCTTTAGACTGGCAAGCTGCTTTGATAGTGTTAGAAAGGGCATGTGCTGGTGGAAAGTTTATGAGATGGCAGGGGGGTTTGGTATGAGACTATCACGTGGGCTCGCTCTTTGTAATAATGGTGTGGGTTTAGAGTACAAATTAATGGGAATTAGGAGACTTAGTAAAATAGCATTGGAGGCATTCGACAGGGATGCTCCTATGTCTCCAAATGCTTTTTGCTTGCATGCAGGACCCTTTTTATTGGGACTGTTTGTGGGGCGGGGTGTAGATCCGTCGTTGGGGTTCGAGTAATGATCGACCTGCCATAGTAGGGTTATGTAGATGATAACAACGTCCTAGTACGTTCGCTAAGGGGAGCAGTTGATTGTTGTCTAGGAAGATTTGTAGATATATTTGGTAGAGCAAAGGAAGCGAGGTTAACAAAGGAAAAATCAAAATTATGAAGTTGGGAGATTGGGCGATGAGAGGAGGTAGGTGTAGAGGACGTGGACGGTGGTTTTGACTGTGTTACTATATGTGGTATAACTGTATATGAGAGTGGTTGAATGAGACGAGGCAGTTATCCCGTGGGGCGAGGGTGGTAAAAATTAATGTTTTGAGGGTTTTTAAATAGTCTAAGGCCACGACATTTAACCTACACCAGCGAGCGATAGTAGTATGTTCTTCTTTATAGTAAAGTTTGGCACCGCTTGCTGCGCTGTATCCACTAATTTAAAGGCGGGGATATCACACATTTTTAAATAGGTTTTAGATTTCTGTGGGGTTCAGGGTGCGACTGGCTCACAAGAGCGGTGGGTTAGAGACCACCAATGCGTCAAGGAGGGTTGGTCTTGTTCCTTGTAAAAGACGAGTCATTGCTTGTTACGTGGAAACGCGTTTTCTCCGACACTGGGTGTGGCAGGCATTGGTGGTTTAACCAGAATGTATCGTGACTGCGCAGGTGGTGGAGTCGGGCAGATTTAATCAAATGCGATTACGATGCTACGTGTGTTACTGTGCATGCAAGACGTGCGAAGCGTTTAAATTGAGTACTTTGGAAAGAGTGGGTATGGTGAAAGTTATGATGAAAGTTGAGGTGAGAAGTTCAAGGAATGTTCCCCATGTACGCCGTGGTGTGATATATCGGAAGCGAGTTCTCAGGCTAACATCTCCTTTCCCGAAGTACGCGAAGTGGTTTTTAAATTTTTGCACGGGATTACGGCCGTCCAGGTGGTGTTGTCTAATCGGCGTGTATGAGGCAGGTCCGGAGTTGATTCAGTGTGCGGGGAGGACCGAATCAGCGTTTCACGTTTGTATTTCTTGTGAAATTTTAGGTATAGATGACGGTGCGTGGTTAAGCGGGTTTTACGTACGGTAGGGGGGGGAGGTTTGTCTGTAATTAGGGCGTTGAGTTTTGGTTGTGGGTGGGGTCGGACTTCTGTGTACAACGTGCAGTGTCGTTGTCGTAGCCGATTATATATATGTGTCTGGGATATGCGACATGTTGAAGGTAATAGCAGAATCGGGTTTTAGCGCGGAACAATTCTCTAGAACTGAGTGTCGAAATAGTTAGTATATGAGGGGAGATGGGAGGCAGATTTTTTTTTCCCGTCTTGCATACAGAGCGTTAGAGTTAAAGGATTGAGATAATTTGTGTTTGTTCAGTGGGTAATCTTACGGCTGGTCTGCGCGTTTAAATTGGATGTATCGTCTCTAATGTTGTATATATGTCTCCAATGTTGTATGTATTGTCTCCAATGTGATGGCCTTGTTATTATGCTATACCAATCATTGGTATTTGTATAGACGTGTTTTCCTATTACATGTAAAATATAAATATGATATTGCATGTAATTGGATGTTTTTTGTCGTCGATCCTATTAATACCTATGTCTATGTTGACGTGTATGAGTGTGCTTGTGCGTGTTGTGTGTTATTGTGTGTGTTTTATGGGGGCTTTTTTTTTAACACGTTATTATGCAGTGCTATATACTTACCCATGTGTGTCCTTGCCATTTGTATATACACCATGTTTGACAAATTCTTTAATAATGTATAATGTGTGTGTATGAGTATAAAAACCATCAGTCAATACTTTGTTTTTATGTGTAGGTGTTTACTATTATTATTGTACAGCACCGTTTGTCGTGTGATTATGACGTGGACGGATCTTGTTAATGTAATTGTACTATAGAAAATACTTTCTAACCAATGATAGAAATCAAACTGTTCTATATTGACATAAATATACTTATTGCACTTGCAGTTTGTTTTGTAAGCCGTGAGGCAGTTATATCCTTACTTTACAAGTTTAGGGAAAACAGATCGTATCTTGTGTTTTATGCTTCATATTCTTACGTGTATAAGATTCATACTTTTGGATATGCATTATAGATGTGTTAGGGTTAACTTAATTTATTGTGCAATCTTTGTGGGTCTGATTTTATATTGTACCTTTCAGTAGGGGGGGTTCTGTCTAGGGAAAGGGGGGTTTAGTTTTGCAGGGCTACGGTATGTAACATACTGTTCGTGCCCTTTTGAGTTTGTATCTTATGACGTTTAGTCATATACAGATACCTTGTTTTACTTTTGATGTCGTTAGTACGGAAGTATGTATCAAGTTCTCTCCTTACTTTTGTATACTGTTGGTGTTATTCATTAGATAATTTTTGTTACATGATGTATATTTATATCTGGTTAGTAGGTATTATATGGACATGGAAAGTTTATTTACATTATGTTGAACAGATTAAAGATCATTTGTACTTTTATAAGGTTTCTAATAAAAATATAAAAAAAAAGTTAAGAACGATAATAAATTTGTTGAGTTAGGCATAAGAATTAACAACTGGGCGTCTACACTGCAAACTGGAATTGTTTGCAATCTAATGCGCTTAAAAGCTAACCTATGACACTGAGCTTGACTCTATCATCATTACTGATTCTAGTGTCATCATTGAAGGCTTTGGCTCATATAATGAACTCCAACTCAACATGCTCATTGGGGGGAAGCCAGGTATAGGTATTCAAAAAACTGGGACTCAAAGGAATTAATGTACAATTGCTATGGATCCCATCACACATTGGATTATCCTTCATGATAAGTTGATATGTTAGCCTAGAAGAGTATCGAGAAGGAGAATGTGAATATAACTTTGGTATAAACTGTGTCTAGCATTGGAATAAATATTAGGAGAGAAGTAAATAAATGGAATGAAAATGATTGATATAGGAATGCAGTTAGAAGCATATGAGTAGATCTATAACCCACTTGATAACATGACGTAGTAAGTATGTTTATGGAGCAACTTGCAATGTGAACAGGACTGACTGATGTGGTAGTGGTCCATGGCTTAGGCTTGGTTAAAGACTTCTGGCAGTTTGCAGGTGAACACACAGATGATTGATCTAACTAAATGTAAAATTATGTGATCAGGCATAGGTCACTCTTGAACACTATGTGCTTAATTGTCCACTTATGGGAATACAGTAAGACAGACAGTATTATTAACCTATGTGACATGTCAAGATATCTTTATTAATGAAAATAAGATACCAGATATTACTAAGCAATTTCCTATATTGATCTGTAACAGATATGTGAACTATAGATATGTAGATATAAAATCCATTGTATTCCAGTTAAAGCCCTTGGGGCTCTAGTTCCAGGCCTTTTGTGCTATCCATATGCTCTCGACCTCTACCGTCCACAGGATGGATATGGGGTGCACAATAAACTAGCCACTTCGGTGGTTAGTTTAGTTTAATATGTTTATTATGCACCCCATACCCATCCTGTGGGCGGTAGTCAAAAGATACAAGAGGTACATTAATTTGGTCCAGAGGGACTGGTACTCCAAAGTTTTGATAGATGGAGAACGTTTACAGAGGGTAAATGAACTCACAATTTACAAAGGTAAATGAAATCACAATTTACAAAGGTAAGAACTCACAATTTACAAAGGTAATGAACTCCAGGTAAGTATGGTCACAATCATGACAAGTTACAAAAGGTATTTACAGATTACAGAGTACGTAAGGGTCCAGGGGGACTGGGCCCCCAAAGTTTTGATAGCTGAACTAGGTACAAATGTAATGAGCTCACAAGTTACAAAGGTAAATGAATTCTGTAAATGGGTTTACTTATCGTTTATACTTTGGCTACAATCATGAACCAAAATTATAGAGTAATGAGCAATTCACACTTCCAACACCCGAGTCACAATTGTAAATGAGTATTGGTGCAAATATTGTTTGTTGAGTCACACACACCACACACACACACAACACACGCACACACACACACACACCCACACACAACCACACACACACACACACACACACCAACACACACACACAACACACACACACACACACACACACACTTTAGTTTAATATCTTTATGACCACCCAATACCCATCTGTGGTCGGTTAGTCAAAAGATTACAAAGGAACATAATGGTCAGTGACTGGACCCCAAAGGTATATGATGCTGAACTAGTTACAAAGGTAATGATCTCCAGGTAGATCTGGTCACTAATCATGGCAAGTTACGAGCGTAATGAATCAGTTCACTCCTTTACATGGTTACAGCATGACCAAATTACAAAGTAATGAACCACTGATACGTCCACACTGAGTGTCACATTGTAAGGTGATTATAAAATACAAATATAAGTGGATCATACACCCACACTAGTGCGCGAGCGCACATACACACACGAGGGCGCACGCACGTACATGTGCACACGAGCGTTACAAAATATATGATAACACAAGGACGCACACCCACACACACACACCCACACACACACACACCAAACACCACACACACACACCTCACACCACACCCACACACACACCCTCACACACACCCACACACCACACCCACTCACACACACACACACCCTCACACGCACACACCACCACCCACACATGCACACACACAACCCACACACGCAACAACACACAACACACACGACACACCACACACACACCCTCACACCACACCCGCACACACACCCTCACACCACACCCCACGCACGCACACACACACCACAACACACACACACACCACACACACACACACACCACACACACACACACACACACACCCTCACACACACCCACACACCCCAACCCCCCAAGCACACACACACACAAACACACACACACACACACAACACACACACACACACCACACACACACACCACACATGACACACATGGGTAATGCTTTATTTACATGCTAGCAAAGTCAGGGGTTTTCTCCAGAATGGTCTGCAATATACCACTGTGTAAAATACTTACCATTTCTTTGAACACTTCTGAGTGAGTTGTTTCTAAATTCATTAATTTGATCACACTCCTGTACATAATGACGCAATGTGGGACAATAGTCCATCTGGCAAAGGTTTTACATTTCGTTTGGGGTCTACATCTGGTGGTGGATGCTTTACCCTGCCAAAGATTCTTGTAAACCAGCTGGAGCGGGCAGTAGTGACATCCAAGAGTCTACTTATCTTGTTGGATGCACCATAGACATGTGGCTTCCTCCTCTCGCATGATGGAGAACGATGATAGATGGATGACTTGTGTCAATCTCCCTAGTCTTAAAGTCAATAAAGTTCATTTGAAGTTTCTTTTCGTTTATTGTTCTCAACTGCTAAAATGACAACCCAAGATTGTATCTAACCCTCTGTGTAAGCTTACAGTTAGCCAATTTATCAGTTCTATCATGCATCTGAAGACCAATGTGAGATGGAATCACAGAATGTGCACTCTGACTCACTGTCCACAATCTTACCATATATATGTTCTGGCTTCTGGCAAATGCTGCCAACAATTTATTACTTAATGAGTTGAGTAGCATTTATGGATGACAGATAATCAGTTCAATTAAAGTGTCAACCTTAGTACATGGACAATGTGAGTGCAAGGAGTATGGCAAAACAGTTCTGTTGAAGGGTAGGGCCAGCAGTTATTGATGGGTGCTCCAATTTCTTTATGAGAGCCATCATCTGGTGACAACAGCAGCACTACCAGCTGCACCAGTGGACTGGGTGAACAGAACCATCGACGTAAAATAATTTGTGAAAGATTGTTCTGTGTGACTAAAGTTATCAATACAGCTTAAGGCATCATGTTTGCTTCAAGACGAAGCTTTTGGTTGTGACTTTAAGAAGAGTTTTCGGGGGAAATTGTAGAATGGTAGTTAGTTTGGAATGGGGTAATATCCCATGGAGCAGGAGAAATGGTCTCTGTTGTCCAAACTTGATATAGATCATGTAGCTGGTTCATGGGAGGTCAGTTCCAGGTTTTTTCGATCATCTGGAAGGATGTTCACAGTGCGGAGGAAAGTTTGGAGGCTTCTGTTGCCGGGGTTTGAATGGGCTAGCCGAAGCTATTGACCCCCATAAGGATATTTCTTTCGTAACACGATCTCTAATGCTTGGAATATTAAGTTTCTTTCCGCATATTTAAAATTTTCGAGCAGTACGAGGGCCATCCTAGGATGATCCTCATTGCTTCGTTTTCTGCAGTTTTTCCAGCCTCCAAGGCTTCCAGTCAGACACTAGTGCAATAGTAGTGGCACTGCATAATGGGTAACAGCGCCCTGGTACGTTAAAGCCCCAACAGTTGCCATCCTACCATTAAAAGTAAATGTCACTATCGCCGGCAGGTATGGCAACCACCGCCATACCGTACAAAAACTGTGGGCACACAGCTCTTATTGTAGCGCTCTTAAGTGGTGATATCCAAATTAATCAGGACCTCAAACTATTGTGCAGAGGCCAAAACAGACAGATAAATGACGGCAATTAATGACGGTCTAGTAGCTAGGAATGAATGATAAACCTTAACTCCATATGTATGCATACATAGGTCAATGTGAGACAATACAGCCATTATTATCTTCCTATAAAACTCTACCAAACAGGTGCATACACTGTACTAAGTACGCTAATGAAAACAGAAACAAGGACCCTTATGTAAAATGTTGTAAGGGGTGGGTGCATGATGGATGGTTATGTACAATTATAGCAACGGTTGCCAGAATTCATTTGTGTGTATCAAATGCACTTTGGAACAGTTACCCTTTAGCAGTGATGACACTGTTTTACCTAATTTTAATAACAAAATGACCCATTGCCATATATTGATGATATGATTGTTTTATGACAAACAGGCTTCACTTTATTCATGTCAATGCAAGATCACTTCTTCCTAAAATTGGCAGAGATAGGATTCTAGCTAAATAATTAGGGCGGCACTAGTTCAGTTTTAACCATCTCTGAATCTTGGTGTTGGATGATACGGTTGCTGACGACGAGGTCAAAATAGATGGTTACAATATAAAACGCTTAATAGGAACAGAAAGGGTGGTGGAGTATGTTGCCTACATTAGGGAAATGACTTGCTTACAACCAAGACCTTGATTTAAATAATAACAATAAACTGGGATTCTATGGTTTAATGGTGAATGCTGACTTCCTAAGACCAACCCATCTTAGTAGGAACTAGTTCCGCCCTCCTACCAGGACCAGAGTTCTTAGAGACTTTTCCAGTCTTGTCCGGAGTTGAAAAACATTGCGAGACAATTAATACTGGCGACTTTTAATAATCTGTTTTCAGCAGCAAAATAAACGGGCTATTGCAAGGTATAAGCAAATTCTAGGAATTAAATAGTTACGACTCAAATAATTAATACTCCAACCCGGATCACACAGTTCTCAGCACCCTATTGACACATAATTTGTAAACCGCTCTGAGAACCATTAGCAGTCAGGCGTCATTACCACAGGTCTTAGTGATCATTTCATCCATTACTTGCACCAGGGAAAATAACTAGGGATACGGATATGCCTACACAGGACAATAAAAATGAGGTCAACTAGAAACTACAGTAAAGAACATGGTAAATAGGCTACACAATTGTGACTGGGACAGAGATAACAAGTTGCACGGACGTAAACGATGCCTGGGAAAAACTTCAAAAACAATGTTCACTACCATCCTTGATAATATTGGCACTTCATGAGTAACGGTTGTTACAGAGGTTAGGATTAAACGAAGGAGATCTGAACCTGGAGAATATGTGATATTAGACACAATATGAATTCAGAGACAGCTGATAAAAGATTTAAGAAACAGGGGACAGGTATTGCAGCACTAAATGAATCCAAAGGTGTGAGGAACAGAGTACAGAGACTTTTAAAGGAGCAAAGGCAAAGCACTACTGCTCAGAAATTGAAGAGTATAAGCATAACCCCAGAAAGCTCTGGCAACAAACTAAAACAGTTTGGGGTATAGCCATTAGCCAGTAGTAGTTAACATAGTACTCACTATCGGTAATTGAGGTATGCCACGAAACCTCTTAAGGTGGCAAATTGCTTTAATTCCTACTACCCACATCTGTTGCATCAACACTAGTAAGTAAACTACCAGCTGCATCAAATACATTTAACACGACTCTGATAAGTTTCAAACATACTATACCAATAAAGGGGTAACCCCAAACAGTTGTCAACTAGTAAGTGTATCTCATGACTTTATTCAAAAAGAACTTTTTTTTTTTTTTTTTTTTTTTTTATATTTTATTTAAAAACAACATACACATGATACAAGCCGACAATTAGCAAATCCAAAACCGTGACAGACAATGTCAGTACACACACAATAAACAAAAAAAACCATTTTAACATATAGATATAACGAAATTCTACCGTAAGAAACCCAACCGTTTACGGGGAAAAAAAACAAAAAAAAAAAAAAAAAAAAAAAAATCATACCGACTACAAACAGAAAGTCGGAGTCATAAAAACATGTAGGAATAAGTCCTTATAATATGTATATATGTACTATACATACACTGTGCACATATACACATTCATGTTATGTGCTCATTTGTTCTTTACGCACAGACTGGATTATACTAGAACAAACAAACAAACAAAAAAGACTTTTCACTAAAAAAAAAAAAACTAGGACAAACTAAATACATAACATCAAAACAGAAGTGGCAGACAATCGTTCAGGTACAAAAAAAAAAACAAAAAAAAAAAAAAAAAAAAAAAAAAAAAAAAGCGTTGTAACACCTTGATATAAACAAATTCTAATAATATAACCCAATACCAACCCGACTTCCAAACAAACGTCGGAGTCATTATTAAAACATGTAGGAATGAGTCCTACAAACACATATATATATATTTATATAATACCTATTTATTATATATATGTTTACATATACGCATGCTTATACACACATAGTATATGTGCTTTGTTCGTATAGAACAAACTGGATCATACATAGAAATAAAGCACTAAATGATCCTTTTCACCAAATAAAACTAAACATAATATTACATTCAATGTAGAACTATACCTAAGACATTGGTTCCCACAAAACACAACCTACACACACACAAAAATTAATGTTACCGATTAACACTCAATATATAATATGACCTTCCAGTCAAATGAAGGGTTATATATAAACCCATCAAATACTTTTTTATTTTGGTTACATAGGTTCTTTTGTACCCATTCAATACGATAAAAAAGAGATATGGACAAGGCATATATCTAACATCAGATTCGAATGTATAAAACATATTCATCACAATATACATATAATATAAACCCCCTATATAAATTGGTTCTTATAACATAAGAGAAAAACAAGAAAATATCACATACTACTTCTGACTCTGTGATTTTACAAAATTCATATAAGGTCTACATACCCCGGAGCCCCCGACGGCCTCCCTGCAAAAAAAACTTTACCCACAATTACCCCTTGCAACCAATCAAACTTCCTCATCAGGTTCCAATCACTCCAAGAGGACACACCCTGAAGAGACCAACCCCCTTGCCTCTCACCCCGTCACCATACGGAGTAGACGTTTCAAACAGTAAGCTCACGATATACTACGGAAAAACTAATTACCACCTTCCCCCATTTAATTGTTTGTCCTACTTGCATGTCCTATAAAATACGCGCCAACGCTTTTATCCTAATGTTCCCATCCACCTCCCTTCATCCCCATGAAACATGCAAGTAATCAACTATTACGTATCTGATAGCCCTCCCTCCTTTTGGGTACCCCTACCTATTAACTTAAAGCCTGAGGGGTTTTTGTTGATCTGGCCCCCCCCCACTACTAAAGAAAAACCCTCTTCAACCAAACAATTTACCACCTCCAAAGCAGAACAAAAATATACTACATGAAAAGCCCGTTTCAACTTCCCCCTAACCCGCATTGATTGCCTCTCACAAAACCATTTTCGTCTTAGCAACCTCTGTCGATGCTAAACGTCCCCATAGAACTATAAACTAATTCCTCGCCTCTTGCCGGTATTTTATTAATTTACTAATTCCACCCATATCCACTCTCCAATCATATGTGGGATACTATGCCATCCTTGCATTGATTCCTGACGACCGACCCACACCCCACTAACCGTTTTTTTTACCTTGAGTTTTTTAAAATTGGCGTACCTTTACATAAACCGCAACATATCTCACACTCCACTTAGTCCATGCCACCCACATTTTGCGGATATCCCCCATCACCTCCCCCACCCGAAGACCCTTTCCCGCTGCCCGAATCATACCTTGCTTCACATATAGCCTTCACCCTAGAACCCTAATGCCATAAATACCAATTCCTCCCGGTTCTTACCGCGTCTTACCACATCTTTACCCAACACCGGCACCTCCCAAAACCCCACTATACCTTAAGGCTTTCTTTGTTATTCCATTATATCCTGACTTCTTAAGGGGTAAATTTCCGCCACTCCCCCACACCCTTATATATAATCAGCGTAGTTTATTACCACCACAACCTTTGATGCTAGGTTACTCCCCGGCCCTTTTAGACTCCTGAGCTATCAAAGCTCTGTCTTTACCATTTCTGAATTAACCTCCTGCTCTCCTGTACATCTGCTAAATACAAAATCCCACAAATCTTTAGCCTATCTACAGGTTATCCAGCCACTCCTCCCCCAAAGGTCCCTCGCTACCCAATTGCATACCTCCAACAACCGTGATTTCTGCTTATTAACTTCATACAGTTAGCATTACCAAAAATCTCAATTACCTTCCCACTTTACTTAAATCTTTATTCATTAAGTTAAAACAGTTGTATCATACTACTAACCAACAATATTCCCACAAAATCCACCTCTCTCCCCCATCCTTCCCATCCACACCATCAACCAGAACATATAGAAAATGATTCTGCATACAATGCAAAGAGTATTGGGAGAAGAGTGGACACCCCTGCCTTAAAACCCCTCCCATGCTTACTGAAACTACCCAACCTACCATTTACCTGTACTCCTCTTCGATGCATCTCTCATACAATGTCCTCACCATCAACCACCCTCCCTCCAAAACCCATTCTCACCATACTCTCAATCAAAAAGTCCCTATCCACATAATCATAAGCTTTCTTCCCAATCCAGACTTGAATACCTTTCCCTTATACTACCCTCAAGGAAATCCCGAAATTCGTCCATGACCTACCCGATACTCCTCCCCGGGGGATACCAAATTGTCCCCCAGTATCACCGACCCCATGACCTTCTTCAGTCTATTTCCAAATATTTTCGCAAAATAACCTTGTAATCGCACACCCATCAAAGATATGCTCGGTAAGCACTCAACTCTCTACTCCCCACCTCTTCTTTGGCTACCCAAACTATTGAACAACCGTACTTTTGCGGATTGTGCCCAACTTAACACTAGTTACATATGAGCAATTAGCCTAACTAAAAGCACTGTCTTAATACACCCCCAATGTTGCTCTATAAAAATCATTTGGGTATACCGTCTATCCGGTGTTTGCCCGGTACTCATCCCGATAAACTGCCTCTTACACCTCAACCTCACTTATACCATACCTCCAAACCCACTCTATTCACTGCCTCACTTAAAATGCAATGGAACCCCCCTTCAAAAATACCTCCCAGGAAACCCCCTCCCTCCAACTCCATTTCTCCCTAAACCAACTATCAGCATAGAGGACTCATACTTTCAGTATTGGATAGGACTCGACCCATGGTACCCTACCCACCCAGGGCTTGTCTCCACATTTGTAGAATGGTGGTTACACATTCTGTCGGTCCCTAAATTTACGTAAAACAAACACAGCCGGCTTATCACCCCAAAATACATCCTCTAACCCGCCCTAACCCTAATTGCATAACCTAATTCATTGTGTAATTCAGCGATCTGCTCCGCAGGATTGTCCTTGTCATCCCTCTACCACCTCCCCAACTTAACATTCTTGCAACTGTCCCTCCAGTTATATTTGCAACCCCAAAACGCCACCTGCCTCTTCCCGCTCCTTTAACCTTAAAAAATTCGCTATTCCGGTTTTGCCTGCATTTCCCACCAATCTAAAAGATCTAATCTCCCTCTTCCTAGCTCCAAAAAGGCAACCACCATTCACTGAAAAAAGGCCCTCCTCCTCCTCCATTAAGAAGCTCTTACATTTAATTTCGTACCCCGAATAAATACGCACCACTCATCACACACAAAATCTGCTATTGCCGCCAAAAATGAAGCTCTCAGAATTATTCTTGGGCTGTCCCCGCAATCCCCCCCCCCCGAATCTTAACATGAGGAAGGAGCTTGGTATTTCTAGTATCAGTGATAGGATTGTTGAAATTAACACGTACTCGGTATTAGAATGTTGTGAAAAGATAACCAGACACTGTCACAGTGAATCTTACCAAGTGTTTAGAGGTAAATACACACAGATCTATGGGATGTGAAAAACGTGCAAATTGCATTAAGTTTTATAACCTGCAATTGAAACTGTATCACAGTTTGGCAACAAACCCTCAAGGAAGGTTCCTTGATGTTGGTGAGGGGCTCTTGATTTAGGAATTGGATTCTGTGCTCAGTTCCCAAATTAAGCCTCTGAATGCCTTTCCACATACCCCCCCAGGCGCTGTTTAATCCTACCGGGGTTAGCGCTTCCCCCCTTGAATTGTAATAAATTGTAGGCAACAAGTACATTTACCCCTCCATGGAAGATGTGTTCATTTAATATCACATACCTACAAGGTCCATCCAAAGAAGCTCATTGCTAGTAATCCCATTCCTTAAATCTCTTGTTAAGCAACTGCTCAAGAAGAAATTTCTCTCCTAGCTGGTAGTAAAAAGTTATCACAAGTTAATATACAATGATGATCTAACAGGAGTCTTCTGGCAGCGGCTGCATCTTGCTCTTGTTGCCAACCTCTACTAGTTAAGAACGACGGACGACAACAACAATGGCACGGGTTATGTAGAAGAGTAATTATGTGTGTATTGACCTTATAATGGGCACGGATCCCCCAGTCATCGTTTAATGTGTTGGTGCCGAATGATCATATGCGATGTAATGGCTCCAGGTGAGTCCCTGTGTGGCGTTTGGCCTTAAATGGAACTATCACGGATATTCGTCAAGTTTTGCGATACCAAGACTATGAGCGATTGTCAACCAGTATCAGGATGTTAGCAAGCGAGTAACCCAGCAGTCACAGTTAAGTTGACACGACGTATTCACATTACTATACTTGGGTACGTCGTGCTGAACGCTGACTTTTGATGAGCTAACGAAGTTGACATACGTGACGCCCTTCAAATGCTATGGGGACGATCCCACCAGGTTCTAGTGTCGGTGGTCATGATGGCCGTTTTGCGGTTTACCAGGAAGGGTCGTTTGCGTTAAAAATGATCCCGAGCGCCAAACCAATCCTTCGTACATAAACTAGGGAGTTCCGTACACAGGTGTAGTTACGTATCCTGGTCAGCGACGAACTTGTCGCCTGTGCGGAGCATTGGACACATTGCGGCACAATGGTCAAGCGTCAGCCGCCCTCAGGAGTGGTTCATCGCTCCGGATGGTGAGGCTCTCGACGGATTTGGCAGATGAAGTATCGAGGAATTTCCGCGCCTGAAATCGTGGAGTAGTGAGAGGTGGATCGGGGCCAATGCCCGTGGAGTCTCCTGCGTGACTCTACTGCTGGTACGGTCAACCAACGATGTGGTGAGAATCATGGTGGCGTGGAGCCCTCAAGCAAGAGGAGCTGATGCTGACATGGGACGCTAACGTTTGTATCGCATTGTGCGACTTTTTAGCTTCGCAGGAGTATGATTCTGTTGCGTGTGTGCCTGCGTTGGATGTGTTCAGATGAAGGAGAGTCCACAGTTAAAGGGACGTCGATCAGTTAATTAACGTGAGTGAGGTAGAGGTCCGAGAGTCATACTGTTGCACGGAGACACCGTTCACAAGGAGACATTTCAGGTCCTGATTAAAGTTGAGGGATGCTGTTTCTAGGAAGCGTGCGGATACCCCGCCCGACTCCGACGAATGTCTTGACCCCTGGCCAGCGCTCGGGGAAAAAGCCGTTGGTCGGAATGTCACGGAGTTGGGGCGTTCGCGTAGTTCCCAGGACAGGAGTAATATACAAAGGACTGTACAAGGAACAGGTGGCGCTTTGGCGTTAGTACAACATAAAGGGAAAAGGAGGCTGTGGTGGTCCACGAGGAAAGTCCCCGTTAGCAAAGTTAGGTGTATAAACCATTAATGTTAATGGTATGTAAACTAACAGAAGGCAGTGCAGGTACGTGAGTGGTTGCATTCGCTTGCAGTAGATGTATGTTTCGTCGTGCAAGAAACACAACCATAAAGTTGGGAAGTTCGGTTGCGATAGATGGGTTATGATGTTTATATGGCTCCACTCGAGTCGTTTGAAAGGTGGTGCGAGCTGTGTTAATAAAAGCGAAAACCAGCCGCGTTCGTTGATGAACTTTGGGAGGATAGGGGGGGGGGTCGCGTGGTACGCGTTCATTAGGTGAGTGGGGTACTTCAACGGGTGGGTTTTTGTAGGAGTATATGGGCAGCTGAACTTGATGTTAATATTAAAAATACTCTTTTTAACGACGTTCTTGTGTACTATTTGAGATCTCTGCCTAGAATATAACAGTAGTTGGATGGCGAACTGGGAAATGTGTGGTGCGCCGTTAAAGACGTAGAAACAGGGGGAGCGGTGTTATTGTTCGATTATTTGGGGGTGATTTGTTGTCGGGGCTGGGGTTGGAGGATGTAAGTGGAAAGCAGTAGTTAGTGACTTTGGGATGAGCACACTTTCGTGCGTATGGACTATGCTGCGCGCTTAGACAGGGTATAGTGTCTCGGCGGGTAGGTTGTAACACAAAGTGCCGTGTGTTTTTTAGATGTGTATTTCTTCGATCATCGCCGAGTGTTCTCGTGAGCTTGATGGGAGAGGTCTCCCGATCGTTTTTTTAAAGGATATTGGAAGTTAAAATATCGTTTACTTCAAAGTGATGAAGATAAGACACTCTTTCACGCACTTATGGGACGTCTATGGGAGTAGACTCATTGGAAGGAGGTGATTTAGTGCGACAATGCGGACGAGGTTATGAAGCCTCGCATAAGGTTTTTTATGTACTCGGGGATAAGGTAGGCCTCTCGATTGGAGTATGGATTTTTGAGGAACTTGGAGGATTTCTTTACAGCTCTGTTATGCGACCAGGGGGAAGGTATCTGGAATTTACCCTGTGGACGAGGAGTGACACTCTAAATGATCACATCCAGAAGATGAAAATACGGTTTTGATGGGGCGCTTTATTTCGAGTGGAGACTGAGGGGCTGGTGTGGGGTGCATAAGCCGTCCGCTTGTGTCTTACGTCGTCAGACACAAAGGAGGAAGGCGACGAACTCGTGAGTTTAGTGGTTCTGGATGGCGTTGAAAGGGGTATAGTGAGGGTCAGGTTGTAAACAACAATGAAGGAATTAGCTATTTCTGATAATGGTTTAATATCAAAATGCTAAATAAAGAAGTAAGAGTGGATGCAATACGGAATTGGGGCAGACAGAATGTACGATGTGGTTGACATGATGCAGAATCGCTTTCTCATGGGTGGGCCTATAACTGAAGCTGGAGGTGTCGAGGAGCGCTTTTTTTGGCAGGGGAATGTGCAAGGGTAAGGCGCCAGGATTGATGGATTCCCCTCTGTGAATTTTATATTCTAACATTGGGAGGTCTTACGGACTTTTATGTGTACGTTTACTCAATGCGTGAATGGAGGGGGGTCGTTTAGTTGTTCTCAGAGTACGGCTGGTTTTGGTGTTAGTTAAAAAAATGTGGACATGCCCGTATCAATCAAGGAATTTACTCGGACGATATCACTAATGTGTAGTGATTATAAATTATATGCAAAAAATTTTAATGAATAGGATTAAGAAAGTGTTTTGACAAGGTAATACGTAAGGGTCAGTTAGGGTGTGCCAGGTAGGAACAATGTATGCTGGTCATGGGCATATCAGAGAGTTTGTCGAGGAATTCGGACGAGGGGCGGGGGTGGTGTTTGGCTTTAGACTGGCAAGCTGCTTTGATAGTGTTAGAAAGGGCATGTGCTGGTGGAAAGTTTATGAGATGGCAGGGGGGTTTGGTATGAGACTATCACGTGGGCTCGCTCTTTGTAATAATGGTGTGGGTTTAGAGTACAAATTAATGGGAATTAGGAGACTTAGTAAAATAGCATTGGAGGCATTCGACAGGGATGCTCCTATGTCTCCAAATGCTTTTTGCTTGCATGCAGGACCCTTTTTATTGGGACTGTTTGTGGGGCGGGGTGTAGATCCGTCGTTGGGGTTCGAGTAATGATCGACCTGCCATAGTAGGGTTATGTAGATGATAACAACGTCCTAGTACGTTCGCTAAGGGGAGCAGTTGATTGTTGTCTAGGAAGATTTGTAGATATATTTGGTAGAGCAAAGGAAGCGAGGTTAACAAAGGAAAAATCAAAATTATGAAGTTGGGAGATTGGGCGATGAGAGGAGGTAGGTGTAGAGGACGTGGACGGTGGTTTTGACTGTGTTACTATATGTGGTATAACTGTATATGAGAGTGGTTGAATGAGACGAGGCAGTTATCCCGTGGGGCGAGGGTGGTAAAAATTAATGTTTTGAGGGTTTTTAAATAGTCTAAGGCCACGACATTTAACCTACACCAGCGAGCGATAGTAGTATGTTCTTCTTTATAGTAAAGTTTGGCACCGCTTGCTGCGCTGTATCCACTAATTTAAAGGCGGGGATATCACACATTTTTAAATAGGTTTTAGATTTCTGTGGGGTTCAGGGTGCGACTGGCTCACAAGAGCGGTGGGTTAGAGACCACCAATGCGTCAAGGAGGGTTGGTCTTGTTCCTTGTAAAAGACGAGTCATTGCTTGTTACGTGGAAACGCGTTTTCTCCGACACTGGGTGTGGCAGGCATTGGTGGTTTAACCAGAATGTATCGTGACTGCGCAGGTGGTGGAGTCGGGCAGATTTAATCAAATGCGATTACGATGCTACGTGTGTTACTGTGCATGCAAGACGTGCGAAGCGTTTAAATTGAGTACTTTGGAAAGAGTGGGTATGGTGAAAGTTATGATGAAAGTTGAGGTGAGAAGTTCAAGGAATGTTCCCCATGTACGCCGTGGTGTGATATATCGGAAGCGAGTTCTCAGGCTAACATCTCCTTTCCCGAAGTACGCGAAGTGGTTTTTAAATTTTTGCACGGGATTACGGCCGTCCAGGTGGTGTTGTCTAATCGGCGTGTATGAGGCAGGTCCGGAGTTGATTCAGTGTGCGGGGAGGACCGAATCAGCGTTTCACACCTTCCCTTATTAATCTGATGGATTACCTGAGAACTGAAATGTCAAAGGGGAACCTCATAGGAAATGGTAACCTTAGACCTGCAAAAGGCCTTCGATACTGTCAAACCCAATAATATTATGTAAAAAACTTCAAGCTATTGGTATAGGTTCTGTAGACGGGTTTTTAAGTCCTACCTTAGCAACCAGGAGACAAATAGTCAAAATCAACAAAACAGAATCAAACCCCTTGCCGATAACATGTGGAAGTTCCCCAAGGTAGTATTCTGGGTCCCTTATTATTCTTATGTTATGTCAATGATATGCCTATCAGTGTCAAGTGCAAACTCCTACTGTATGCAGATGACAGTGCTTGTTAGTGTCAGGTAAAGCCCCACAAGATATTGCTAATGTTTTAACACGGGAAAACTGGAGTCCTGCAGCAAATGGTTAGTAGACAACAAAACTATCATTACACCTGGGGAAAACTGAAGCCATTCTCTTTGGCACGAAACATAAACTGAGAAGGGTAAATAATTTTAATGTTCAATGTAATGGGGAGCCCATCACTTTGGTTTCATCAGTAAAATTTTTGGGGAAATTTCCCCTTTGACCCATGCATGTCAGGAGAATTGATAGGGAACAGTGTAGTAAAGAAAGCGAATGCCAAACTAAAAGTTCCTGTATAGACAACCCACAGTGTCAACCTACTGAGGCTCGCAGGACCCTATGTCTAGCCCTTATACAATGCCATAGGGATTACGCTTGCTCTTTTTGGGTTTACTCTGCCTTGACAAAAAAACTGAAAGATAGACTGCAAATCACCTAAAAACCAAAATCTTAAGATTTCACCCTGGGGCTGGGACCAAGAGAACAATGTAGGCCAGGAAGAATTACAGCAGTTGGATATGCTGAATGTTGAAGACAGAGTAAAACAATGAAGCTAAATCATGTTTATAAAATTGCTCCCCAAACAATGTCCAGAATATCTTGCTGTCAATTTTGTAAAGGGTTTGGGAACCAAAGCAATCATTGTACTAGGGGGAGAGGGGCACAACTTTGTAGTACCCACAGTCAGTGGCCAGGCTTCAAACACCTTTATTGTACAGCAATAAAGGAATGGAACAGACTACCCGCACATGTCAAAGCCAGTCATAGCGTGAACCAGTTCAAGAAGAGTGCCAAAAGGTGTCTAAATGAATGTAGCAAACAGAAAGGGAGGGGAATGATTTTTCTATTTTTTAGCTAACATACGTGTAAATTTTACCTTATTCCTTGTAATAAACCCTCGTATTGTAGATAGTCTTAATGACCTTGGTGTAGCAGATAGTCTTTTTAGTATGATAAATAAGATGTTATCTTCATTGTAGAATAATAAGAAAATATTATAACCTTTATACTATAATAATAAGGTAAAAGGACCCCAATGGAAATAAGTCACTCTGTCTGACTTTTTTGGGTTATCCTAGGTTCTCTACACATATGCTGCTATGTATGATAATTCTATGTAACTGTATTTGTGTATACCTGAATAAACTTACTTACTTACTTACTTATATAATCAACCAATGATCTAATATAAGCAAGATACATCATTTTCACAATTTTAACATTAGCACCATACCTGGGATGAAAACCTGCCACAACTCTAAGTGCTCTCAGCCTTTCTTTGTATTGGCGACAAAGTCTCGTTACAACAGGTCCAAGTAGTGGAACCTCAAAGCCTAGATACCTGTATCTGCTTACATATTCTAGAAGAGACCCATCATGCAACTGGATCTGACGAACTGTGCCTCTCTGCCGAGGAGGACGCCTGTTGAGTATCTTTGTTTTATCCCCTGAGATTATTAACCCCAGGTCCTGACACGAGGCTAAAACATGATTAAGAATGTTTTGGGTGTTGGGCCAAAATCTAAAATCTAATCCATGGCTCTACACTTGTGATAGGAGACTTAACGCTAGACACCAGTTTTGGGAGCCATCCATTTCTTTGGGATCGGTGAATCCCACAGGTAGGGCCCTGTTCCAAACCCTCCTCGCATCTCACCTTTCATTGCTCACACCACCAGGTTTGGAGACTAGAGTGGATCCTTATACCGGGTGAGTTTCTACCCTGGACCTAGTTCATGGGTGTGGGTGTTTTACTACAGCTGCTGTTACTGTAGGTCCCTTCATGGGGAGTAATCATCTTCCAGTCCTTACTTCTAGAAATGGAGCCGTAGCAGTGCCAGTGACGGCAGTTTGTTCATGGCGGAAAACCACCCAGGCCGGTTGGACAAATTATAATCGGGTCCTCTCTGAGTATAGCCTGCCTCAGAACTCCTTGCTGGATGAGGTTGTCGCGTCTCTTCAAGTGGCCATGCTTGAGGCAGGCTCGCGTTCATTCTGTCTCTTCGGGAGCTTCTCCCGTTCACGCCCCCGGGTTCCATGGTAGAATGATGGGTGCCTCCGAGCAGTGAAGGCACGTTGGACAGCATGGGCACGGTAGCGGTGCCAACCCTCTCAGACTCAGCAGCTGGCTTATCGAAGGGCAGACGCTCTTTGTCGGCGAACCCTCCTCCAAGCAAAATGTGCATCTGTTCTTCTCTTTCTTTTTGCACCTATGCCAGTCAGGCATAGGTGCAAATTAGCCACTGAAGTGGCTAATTTATTATGCACACCATATCCATCCTGTGGACGGTAGCGCAAGAGCATATGGATACATAAAAAGCCTAGAAACTAGGCCCAAAAAGGGTTAACAGGTGTACATATGGGTTTATATCTACATAACTACAGTTCACTTATCTGTTACAAGCAAATTTAGGAAATTTGCTTAGTATATCTGGTATCTTATTTTCATTAATAAGATATCTTGACATGTCACATAGGTTGTTATACTGTCTGTCTCTGTATTCCTCAATAAGTGGACAATTAAGCACATAGTGTTCAAGACAGTGACCATATGCCTGATCACATAATTTGCATTTAGTTTGATCATCATCTGTGTGTCTCCTAAACTGCCAGAAGTACTTGTAACTAAGCCTAAGCCTGGCCACTACAACATCAGTCAGTCTGTTCACATTGCAAGTTGCTCCATAAACATACTTATCTACGTTCATGTTATCATAGTGGGTTATAGATCTACTCAGGCTTCTAACTGCATTCCTATAACAATCATTTTCATTATTTACTTCTCTCCTAATATTATTCCTAATGCTAGACACAGTTATACCAAAGTTATATTCTACATTCTCCTTCTGGGTACTCTTCTTGGCTAACATATCAACTTTATCATGGAGTAATATAATGTGTGATGGGATCCATAATAATTGTACATTTAATCTCTTTGTCCTTGGTTTTTGAGTATCTATACCTGGCTTCTCCAATGAGCATGTTGTTGGAGTCATTATACGAATCAAGAGCCTTCAATGATAACATAGAATCAGTAATGATAATAGAGTCAAGCTCAGTGTCATAAGTTAGCTTTAGCGCCATTAGGATTGCAAACAATTCAGTTAGCAGTGTAGACACCCAGTTCCTAATTCTTTTTCCTAACTAAACAAATTTATTATGGTTCTTAACTAGGGAGGTGGCAACAAGAGCAGATACAGCCCTGCCAGAAGACTCCTGTTTAGATCCCTCAGTGTATATAACTTGTGATAACTTATTACTACCAGCCAGGCAGTTACTAGTTATAGTTATCTGTTTACAATAATGTCTTATCACTGATTTCATCATTGCTTAGTTAATCTTAAGTTAATTTTAAGCCAGCCCGTAATGCTATGCATATAAGTGGCTTTGGCATGCTGCTCTTACCTGTATTTTTATGTATGCTAAAATTTCTAAATAAATAAATAAATAAAGCATTCTTCCACTGTGGTCGAGGTCCTCTCTCCTAGCACTGGACGGCCGGGCTCGATACGGCGTATGTTGTCAGTGGCCCTGAAACCCAACAGGAGAAGAAGGGTACATATACACGTACGTATATAAATACTGACATTTAATACTTGTCTTGTAGTATAGCAATATATGAATTACAGTAGCTAAATAAAAACTGTCTTATGGGCAGATGAAAATCCTGAAACCTTAAAAAATAAGATTGTTACTGAGCACCTGCTACAAGCTCCCGTGATCAACAAGTGTCAGTATTACCATTAATAGAGTGTTTTGATGCTGGAGAAGAAATTAGAATTATCCTTCCCATCATCAGATTAGCTTTGATCACCTTGTATTCCAGAGGTGCTCAGTGACCTTCAAATTTAATGCCTCCTTCCTCCCCCAGTGGAAATAAGTCAATTTTGACTTTTTTTTTTTTTTTTTTTTTTTGGGGGGGGGGGGAGGGGTATCCAAGGTAATTTACACTATGTATGGTAACTGAACTTATGTGTTCCCTTATGTTCAGTCCCTCAATCTTGATAGCTATTCAGTCCCTTAGCTTGAAGCAGATGCATGAGGATCGAGATTTATATATTGGAGAGTAGAGCCATACGTGAGGTGTAGCTGTTAGATACGACATTACAGATGGGGGACCTACTGATGATAACAGGTCATGCTAATGAGTTGTACTAGCAATTAAAAATAGGTTGGATAATAAGACATGCAACAAGTCCCACTGCCGTTCATATGACTGTCCAACCTATTTTCAACTATTTGTCCAATTTGTTGTCATAATCTACTTCCAGTAGTGGATCCCACCCACCTGTGAAAATCTTCAACTGCTACTACACCTCACATCTGGCTCTGTCCTCTGTTTTAGGCTAAGGGACTGATCATCTATCAAAGGTAAGGGATTAAACACCTTAACATTACTTCTCAACTTCTTCCATTGTCTACAGTATAATAGACACTTCTTAATATTTGAGTGAAGGAGCCTGCTACACAGGCAGTGTCAGCACCAGGGGGAGCAAGAGAGGCAGAAAAATTTCATACTCTTCATCAGACTTCCAAAGCCCCCATATAAAAATAATAATAGCACACCTTCAAAACAAGTCCCCTTGTCTCCCCATCTATCCAAAATACTACCCCCGATACCCCTTCTATATAGAAGTTCTGGCTCAGGAGAATCGTTTCTTCAGTAAAGATTCACAAGTGAGGCATGTTGAAGATTTGGGTTCAATTTGTGTTTCAGAGACCATATCTTTGACTACAAAACTCTTATCTGTTTAATATTGGCAATCTTAAGAGATGCCCTCAACAAAGTGATTGGCATGGGAAAAGCATCGAGCCAGGAAAAACTATAATATTCACTGGGTAATCAAAACTCATGAATAAGGAAGCCCACAAATTTGTATAGATGACTATAAATTATAAAGTTAGTACAGTATGTTGTGTAGTTTTTCATCTATCTTGTCAAATTTTTCTCTCTCACATTTGATGATGCTCATTAAAAGCATTACACTTATATCTTGCACTACAAATGACTTCCAGTATACATTAAACAAACTGTTCATTTTGTTACAGACAACAATGTATACAAATGCACATCGTCTGTTTCTTCAAATAATGACTGCAAATCGAGTTGTTCTTGGACCAGATGTCAAAAATGCCTATGAAAAATGTTGTGCAAAATTTCAAGGTAAGAGCAGCTTGATATATATTATTTATTATTGTTATTATATATTTTTTTTTTTTCAACAAGTCGGCCGTCTCCCACCGAGGCAGGGTGACCCAAAAAAAGAAAGAAAATCCCCAAAAAGAAAATACTTTTCAATCATCTTTACACTTTCACCACACTCACACATTATCACTGCTTTTGCAGAGGTGCTCAGAATACAACATTTTAGAAGAAATATACATATAAAGATACACACAAATCCCTCCAAACTGCCAATATAATTATAATTATAATATTATATAATATTTTTATAATATTATATAATATATTATATAATATTATATTATATAATATTATATTATATAAATAATTTATATAATATTATATAAAAATATTATAAAAATTATAATTATAATAATAATTATAATTTTTAATTATAATTCTTATAATTAAATTTTTAAAATAAAAGGGGAAAGGCAAAAAAGGAAGAAAACCCTGTTCTTAATTACTCCAGTCATGCTTTAAAACCTTGTTCTCCTTGGAACTAGTGATATAATGTAATTTCTAAAATTACCATTGACTCTTAACTAACTTATCAAGAACTTCCCAACAATACCTTGCTCTAGACTCATAACTATGATTCTTTAAAGTTTACGGTAATTTTTTGCCTTAGTCAAGTTTCCCCAAAAAAGTCATGAATATTATGGGGCTTTTAAAAATCTTATATTTTTCTGGTATGTTTTGAAAAATAACATTGTAAATTTTGAATAAAATTTCATTTAATGTCAACTTAAACAAACATGATACACATTGCTGGGTTTAAAAGGACACAAGTGCAACTATTGGGGACTTTTTATTGTGGCAACTTTTCCACTCTCCCAGGAGCTTTATGAAGCTGTTATGGCTTGATAAAGCCCCTGGAACGAAATGTTCCAAAATTTGAAATGTCAATTATGTTGCATTGTGCCTTTTACCTAACATATTGTTGGTAATTTACCAACTTAATTTTACACATGATACACATTATTGAGGGAACCGAACAAAAGTGAATGAAGATACTATAAGTAAAACTTCCATTTATGGACCTCCCGTTTATTAGTTTTTCAGCAGTTACGGACAAAAACTTGGACAAATGTTGGAAGCATCAGTTTGAAATAAAAAAAAGTCTGTTTTCCTGATTTTGTCCAAATGTGGTATATCTGGTTCTTTCTGAACATCATGCTAAGTCTGAAAACCCACGACATTTGCCCCAGTGCAGGTCAGAGTTGGGCACGTCCTGGCCTGTCGTTTTCCATTGTTCCATGAACCATAGGCCCCAGCACATTTATGTGTGTGCCATTCACCTATAACTTTTCCATTTGTCCCCCAATTTTTTAACAATTTATTAACTATTTTAAATGCAGTTACAGTTTTGGGTTCAAAAGTAATGGTGGAGCCAAATTTTAACTCTTTTCACTGATGTTTGTTCAACCTGTTTTTTAAAGTTGCACATGATCATTTCCGATGTCCTACGTTAGCTGTAATTTTCTAATTTTACATTGCATATCTGATAAAGTTTCATTTAAAGGGTTGAAATTATACCAATAGTTAATTTGAATGTTTATTATGCACTCATACCCATCCCCGTGGGCTGTAGTCAAAAGACTTCATTGCATTAAGTTTCTGTTTAACAGCATGTAACCCCCAAAGTTGAATATAATTCCATTTTTTCTCTGGGTTCCTCATGCATGATATTGACCAACAAAGTTAAACACTTCCTTTCTGATTTCAGTCCCAAAAATAGTTGCTTCTTTATCTATTTTTGATAAAAGGTGAACAATAGAATGTGAATGGCTTGTACATAGCAGGATTAAAAGATTTGAAAGGGGTCTGGTGTTGTTAAAGGTAAATTGGATTTGATCCTGTTGCTGAATTCTATAGCTGGCAATTTTCACTTACAATGTTGGGATTTGGAACCCAAAATTTATAAAAATGGGGCCCCCCCTATAATATTTCATTTTTCTTTT
>NC_069405.1:20476091-20503758 GCF_026875155.1 Cherax quadricarinatus | reverse complement strand
TCCCGGGTTTTTTTTTTTTTTCCCTTTTCATTTTTTGCGGGCTTTGAAAATGTTAGGGTCCTTGAATGAGTCCCAATGCACCCGGGTCTTTGCTTGGGGCCCCTTTTTTGGGAATTTGTTTTGATTGATAAAGAAAATTTTCCCAGTTTCCTTTGGAAAAATTTTCACTTTGGGAAATTTAATTGTTTTCGGGAAAGGGGAAAATTTTGGTTAGCCGCTTTTCGGTTTTAATAAGCATTTTGGGGGTTCCCCCAAAGGAAAACCGGGCTTGGGAAAATCCTTTTTGTCTATAAATGGGGAAACGTGGGACATAGGGGGGGCCCCCCCCCCCCCCCCCCCCCCCCCCCCCCCCCCCCCCCCCAAAAAACCCCCCCCCCCCCCGACGGAGCGACCTGTTCAAACCATTTTCCGGGGTTTGGGAACTGATGGGATTCTAGAGGGTGGTGATTTTTTTTTTTCCCCTTTTTTTTTTTTGGGGTTTTTTTGGGTATTTCTTTGCTGTTGCTTTACTCCCCCTTTGGGGTGGGATGTCTTTTTGTTTTTGTAATGTGGGACGCCCCCCCTGTCCATGCTCCCCCTTCCCAAAGGTGGAAAAGGCTCGTGATAGGGGTTCTTGCGTTCTTCTGAAACAGAGTTCCATGAGTTTGGCCGGGGCAGAGTGCATGGGCATGCTTTTCGCCTGTTCGAAGTCATTTGGCGTAGGTAAAATCAGATGGCTTGTGTTAATCAAAATTTTTTTGGTCTCTCTAAAAAATTTTATTTTGATCTTCGACTCTCAGTTGGTTAGCGGCTCGCTAAAAACTGAGTTTAATTGGGACTTGAGTGTCTCTTTCCTTGTGTATCTGTGTAGGACCCATCTTGTTTAAGTAGGGGCCCTTTTACTAAACGTTTTTCTCGTTTTTTAAATTTGGGCCATAGGAAACTTGCCATTTTGGGCCCTTAAAATACCCAACGCTCATTTTCTTATTGGACAATTTAAAAATTTGTGTAGGGCAATAATTTCCCCCAAAAATCATTCTGAACCAAAACAAAAAAAAAAAATTTTATTTTCACTGTGTTTGTTTTGTTTTAAAAATTTATTGAAAAACAAATCTAAACTCCATAATCTGAAAACCCAATAAAAAACCTTTTTGGGAAAGTAACCTTTTTAAATTACACAGCTTCACAAGCCCCCACTATCCAAAAAACAATGCTAAAAGTCTATCAGTACTTAACTACAACTTCAGGTCCTTAAGCAAAACATTATGATGCCCTCCTAGCACCCCTAAAATTTAAACTAAAGACCCCCTTCCCTGCATTATTTTTTCCGAGACCTGGTTTAAGCAGGCCCAAAATTTGTATTTCCCTTTAAACCAAGTAAAACGCATTTCAAAACTGCAGAAAAACCCAATTTGGGGGGGGTGGTATTGCAAATTACCTCAAACCCAAATTTTTTTTTTTAGCCCCCACTTGCTTTAGGTTAAATTTTGGGGGAATACTTTTTCCTAATTTTACTGTAAAAACCCTTTAAAAACCCCTATAACAATGGGTTTCCCTTTTTACCGGATCCCCTCAACAAAATCCCAAATTTAAGTGAGAAATTAAAGTCACTAATAACAAACGGACAAATGAAAAGAAACCCCCTTCTTTTTGCTGGGCCCTTAACATAAAACCTTGGGGTTACTAGATGTCAGCCGGAAAATGATTTCATCAAAAATATGAAAACACATTCCATACCAACAATAAAAAACCAAACCAGGTCACTGAGACAAGTGAAACCAAAATTTAGATTTAAACATTGGACCAATATATTTACCCCCCCTTAAATCAGGGATAATCACAGATAGCATAAATACCACTACCCTACCTTCCCCCTGACAAACTTAGTAAACCCCCACTTAAATTTCAAAAAAAGTCCATTTGGGATTTCCCATGAGGGCCCTCATTTAAGGAAGTTTACAGCTGACCTAGAGACTTTTGGGGGGGCCTTACGGAATTCCCCAAAGGCAATGGTTTTGATGATGGACAGAAAATTTTTTCTTAAAAAATTTAATTGTTTTTCAAAAAACAGGTCCTTTTTAAAAACAAAACGATCACAAAAAAACGGTTTGGGTTGCCCAGGCCTAACCAAAAACCATTCTGAAATCCAAAAGAAAGAAAACCCAATATGAAAAGCAATTTAAAGCCCCGGGTTTAATTACCAAAGATACTCTTAAAAATATTCATCAGCTCTCCCCAAAAAGTAAAAAAAAAACCCCAAAAAAACTTTTACAAACCCCAAAGTAAATTCCCCAAACATGAGGAGATAAAAAAAAGCCGGGAAAAAACACTCTCTAAAGTTTTTGGGACCCCCAAAAAAATGGGAAAAAAAAAAAACCAAAAATATTGCCCTAACAAAAACCTAATAAAAAACCCCCTACACCCCACTGCCCCCAAACAGCTAACAAGAAAAAAACGATTCTTCTCAAATTAGGTTTCAAATCCCCCAGTAAAAACCCCAAAATCCCAATGCCCATCCCGGGGGGATTTCCTAGATGGAAATTTCCCAAATTTCCCCTTCAATCTTGCACCAAAAACCCCCGGGAAGTCTTTGGGGATCATAAAGTCACCTAAAAAAATCTCGGGGAATTGTCTCATGTCCCCTTTACGGGAAAAAGCGAGGGCCCATTTTCCTTTTTCGCATGCTATTTCACCCCCTTTTTAAAAGTCAATAGGGGACTGGGCCCCTTTCCCCGAATACTCAAGATGGAAAGGGTTTTTCCCCAATTACATAAAGGGGGGTTGACCTACGGATTTTAAAAAAACTAAAAGGCCCAAATATCTAACTTCCCCATTGCTATCCAAAATCTTTGAAAAAACTCGTGTCCCAAGGACTTTTTTCATTTAAAAACGGCTCAAAACTTACTCAACCCCGGGCCCATTTTTGGGATTCAGGAAAAAAAAAACCCACTAATGAGGCAATATAAAAATGCTAGATCTGTTTTAAAAGCTTTGGAAAATAAGGAATTCCACTAGGAATTTTTATTGACCTAAGAAAAGTTTTTTTGCACATTTTAAACCACCAATTCCTACTCCACAAACTTGCCACTCTTTTTTAAGAGGCATGCGCTTGCTTATTTAAAATCTTACATTACTAAAAAGGTATCAGTACGTCCCCAATTTAAAAGGGGACACAGCATCGAAAACCCGGGGCCCCCTTGTATGGGGGTCCGCGGGGAAAGTTCCTTGGCCCCTTGCTCTTCCTTTTATACATCAATGCCCTTTCCCAATCTTTATCCCAACCCCCTAAAACCTTTTCTCTTTGCTGATGCACGATTTGTCTTCTTCCCCCCAAATCTTGCCCCCCCTCAACACCATTGTAAATTGAGGAGTAAATTTAAAATATGGGTTTGGGATGACAGCCAAAAAAAGTTCCCGCTTAACACTCCCAAAATTTACTTTTTATGTTTGGTAGCGGGAGCAGGAGTTGCAAAAAATTAAACCCATTTAGATTGACAACCTCTAATTACCAGAAAAAAAGGGGGGAAAAAAATTTCCTGGCTTATAAATTGACAAACAACCTAAAATTTCAGAAACCCAATATCCAGCATATACCAAAAAAGTACCCAAAACGGTTGGGACCCTTTCCCCAAAGATACGATCCTATTTTCCCGGAAAAATTTGCCCTTCTCCCCACTATACCACTCCCCTTATTTATCATACCTCCCTAGTTTTTGTCCCTTGGGGTTTAAAACGCGCAACACCCCTAAACCCAAATAAAAACCCCAACAAAAAGTTTGCGTAAAAATTTAATCCCTAAACCCCTTTCCCTGGCAGCACACCCCCCCCTCTTCAAAGTTCTAAATTACTCCCAGTTCGTCATCCACACTTACTACTTTTGAAATCTTTTGTCTACGGGGCCGAAAAACTCAAATTTATCAACCTTGACCTAAAACGCTTTCTTGTTAGTTGGGGACAGAACCCACAGGCTAAAACCCGACCAAACTTCTAGACTTTCCCCCTTTGTCCGACAAAACCTTTTAAAAAAAAATTAAAGGGTTGGGGAAAAGGCCCCTAAAATTGGAATACCTTCCTGAAAACTCTAGAACTGCAGACCCTTTCATCACCTTAAAAAACTACCTTTTAAAAAACCATTTATTTTCCCTAAAACCCAACCCGAAAACTAACTACCGAATACCCCCTGGGGGTTTCACACTTACACTCGCTCACTCATTTGACCATAAACAAAAATTTTTAAATTCTCAGTCTTAAATAATAAAATCCTGTGAAAACCCCAATACTGAAACTATTTTAACTGTCCCAAAAAAAAAAGCATTACATTGAAAACTCATAAACTTTTAATTTAGTCACTTCCAAAGCCCCCATTTTCCCCTAAAAAAATTTGTAATTTTTTTAAAAACCAAAAAGAAAAAAAAACCAAAAGTACCCCCCAAAAACCCCCTAGCCTTCAAACTTTCCAAGGGGTACCCACCCCCTGTAACCCCCAATTTTCCCTTACATGAAAAACCCCCCAAAAAAAAACCCAAAATTTTCCCCTTGTAAATCAGCATTGAAACCCTTATAGGGGAAAAAAACTTTGAATTTAAATTTTGGGGAATTTGAATATTTATTTGGGGGTTGGGCTAAAATAAATTGTTCTTGTTATTTTTAAGGCAGGTAAGTTTTCTAAGATTCTTTTGGGGCAAAATTAAAAATTTTTACAAAAATTTTTAATGAAAAAAATCTTGCCATACAGGACAATAAAAAATTGTGAAAGAAATTTAATTCCCCCCAAATCTTTAAACCTAACAAAAAAAAAAATTTCTTTGGGTTTTTGTTTAGTTTTAAAATTTACTGAAAACCCAAACCCAAAAAATTATATTTTTTGGGGTTTTGGCAAAAAAAAAAAATTGCCCCTCTTTAAAAGGGTTAGGTAATTTTTTCTAAGTTTCTTTTGGTGAAAAAAATTAAAAAAATTTACTTTAAACATTTTTGGAAAAAATTTTCCCTTGGGACTTTTAAAAGAAAAAATTTGGGGGAAAAGGATTTAAATTTTAAAAGAGTTCTTGCAAATTGGACCATTTTTAAAATTTATTCGGACAACACACCCCACACACACACACACCACAAAACCACAACCACACAACACAACCCCCACACACAACACAACCACCCCCACAAAAAAATTTTTTATATATATTTTATTATATAAAATATATTTTTATATTTATTTTTAATATATATATATATATATATATTTATTTTTTTCTTTTTTTCTTTCAAAATCCCAAAGCTGGGCCCCCACCGGGTGGGGGGCCCCAAAATGAAAATCAAAAATTTCCCCCTTTTTTAAATTTTAAAATTATACGGAGAATGGGTTACTAGCCCCTTGCTCCCTGCATTTTTGTTTACCTCTTACGGGCCGCATGGTGCGGAAAAAAAATTTTTCCAAAATTTGGGGTTGTATAGGTTTTTTTAATTTTAGGTATGCTGATTAATGCATAATTTGCTCTAAAATGAAATTTTTTGGGGAAGTGGGAAACCCGGGGGGAAACCTTGCGTGCGTGATGGAGGGGGAAAAATTTGCCCTTGATTTTTTTTTGTTACAGGGGACTCTAATGTAATGTACTTAATTTTTTGTTTTCTCTAGGGGTTTTTATTGGGGTTAAAACCTCTCAAAAAGAAGCCCAAATTTTTGGCTGTGCATTTTCCCGCAAAACTTGAGTATTAAAAAAGATGTACAAAAAAGCTCCAAAGGGCCTTGAAAGCGGGCTAAATTTTGTTTGTAATTTGGCCGTTTTATCATATTAAATTTTGGGGAGGGGGGGGTTCTGTTTATGAACACAGAAAATTTCCGACTAATTTGGGGAGTGTTTAAGATTTTTTAAATTCTCCTTTGTTATATAAATGTGTATATGTAATTATATATTAATTTTAATTTTACACTCCCCAAACATTAAATTTTACCAGTTCCCGGTTTATGTCATTTTTTTTGCAATTTTTTTTAGGTTTTGGCAAAATTGTGGAGGGGATAGATGGTTTGGGTTTTGAAAGGGGGGCTTTTTTGCGACCCCAAAGGGGTTTCCTAAAAATTCCCACTTGTCTAAGGGGAACCCCTTTTATAATAATAATTATCTTTGTTACCATTTATTGTATGTATTTTAAAGAGATTCATCCCCCTAAATTTTAATATTCCCCCACATGGCTTTTTGGAGGGAAAAATTCTGTTTTTTTTCCTCATTTAAAAATATTTTTTTATATTTATTTTTATATTTGATTATATATATATTTATTTATATAAATTTTTATATATACTTTAAAAAATATGTGTGCCCAAAATGTTAAAAAATGGTCAATTAGCAAAAATCATTTAAAATTTAAATATTTCTAAATTTTCATTATACGTTTAAAGATTTATTTTTAAATTTTAAAGTTTTAAAGGGAAAAATTTTTTAAATTTTTCAAAAAAGGGAAACTTAGAAAAAATTTTCCTAAACCTTTTTTTAACAAACGCAATTTTTTTTAGCTTTTAACCCCCTTAAAAATGTTTTTAAATACGTTTTCAATAATTTAGTACTAAAAAACAAATCAAAACAAACTTTTTTTTTTCGATTTGGGCAGAATGATTTGGCGATTTTATTGATACACAAATTTTCACTTTTCCCATATGGGAAAATGAGCGTTGCTATTTAAGCCCAAAATCGCAAGGTTTTGGCCCATTCGGCCCCGACATACAAAAAAATATATTTTATATTATATATATATTATATATATATATATATAATTTTTATATATATTTTATATATTTTATTTTTATATTTAATTATATATTAATATTTTTATATATTTTCGTGCCGAATGGGAACTTTTCGTCTTTGGGTTAAATAGAACGCTTTTCTTGCCCCCCTATTTTTACAAGCGAAAAATTTTTTGGGATGCAATAATTTGCCCAAAATCATTCTGAACCTAAAGAAAAAAAAAATATTTCACTGGGTTTGTTTGTATTAAAATTTTTGTAAACAAATCTAAAATATATTTTTGTTTTTGGGTTTTTCCCAAAATAAATTGTTCTTGTTTAAATAAGGGTTTGGTTTAAATTTTCTAAGATTTTTTTTGTTGCCCAAAAAAAAAAAATTTTTACATTTTAAAATTAACGAAAAAAAATATTTTAAAACGTATAAAAGAAAAATTTTTAGAAAGGACTTAATTTTAAAAAGAGGTTTTTGGGCCCTTTTACCCGTTTTTCATATTCGGCACGAAAAAAATAATTTTATATATTTATATTTTATATATATATATATATATATATTATATTTTTTATATATATATTATATATATTTTTAATTTTTATATAATCATGAAAGGGAAGAAAAAGTGTGGAAAATACCGGAAATTTTCCGAAAAAACAGTGTATTTTGCTTTTAAATTGATGGAATATATTAAAGGGAATTTAAAAAATTTAAATTTTTAAATAGAAAAAAAAGACCCGCGGCGGGGGGTTAGGGTCACTGGAGAGAGGGTGCCATTGTTTTTTAAATGGGGAAAAAAAAAAAGTTAATGAAAATCGGAAGATTTTTTGTCGCTTTTGTAGGTTATATTGTGTTTTAAAAAAAACTTTAAAAGAGCCGAAATTGTTGGATTTACGTCCTGCAGAAAAGTGAAAAAAAGGGATGGAAATGGACTCTGAAAATTTTTTGGAAAAAAGGGTAAAAATTTTCCCCCGTTGATGATGTCTAATTATGTTGAAAAAATTTGGGAAATATTTCTTCTTTTTTTAGGGGGGGGTTTGTGTATGGAAAACCAAATAATCTCCAGATAAAATTTGGGGAGTGTTATTATTTTTAAAAATTTTCCTTCAAAAGTATAGGTAATTTTTTTTTTAAAAATTTTAAAATACGTCCAAAAAATTTTATTAATGTTTTTCCGAATTTTTTTGGGGGTAATTTTTTCATTTGAAATTAATTTTTAGGTTTCCCGGGTGACTTGTGGAAAATAGAAAGAGTGGGAAAAGGTATCGAAGGGGAAAATTTTTTGGGACCCAGAATGTCCTAAAATTCCTTTCATGTCTCTATAACATTGATTTAAAATATTTTTTCTTTTTTACCATTTACTGGTATGTTTCCTATGAGGTTCATCCGGTAAATTTATTTTCCATAAAAAAGTCTTGAAAAAGGGTGGATTAAAAAGGGGTTCAGACAATTTAAAAAAATCAAAAGAAAAGCCTTGTATAATGCTAAAACTATCTCTTTTAAAAATTTTTAAGTGAATATTTTATGAAGCATAAAAAAAAAATTTGTTTTTAAATTTGGGGTGATTATAAACATTTTTTTAATCCCGTGATAGTGGATACATAAAAATAGATTTAAAATACTGACCAGTTTATTGGGGGAAATTTATTCGGTCCCGCGTTCCAAGGACAGAAGTTCCCTACGAAAATCCCCAAAAAGTCACTTTGGAACCCGCTGGGTTTTGGGGGGCCCCTTTCACCCACCCCAAAAACACACACATACACCCCGGGTTTGGGGAAGGGGGTTTGGGGAATGTTCATGTAATTGGGTAGATTTACCCTTCAAGGGGAAAAGGTAGGTAGGTTTTTAATGTTAGTTTAAAATAAAAATTTTTGGGCTATTGAGGCAACTTTTAGTTAGTAATGTAGACCTAAGGCCTTTCGTTGGGAGGGAATAGGCCCGGGGAAAGTAGGCAAAAAAACTAGGTTATATTAAACCAGGGAGAAAATGGCGCCCAAAATTTGAATGCTGGGGACGGGGGCCCCCCCCCCCCCGCCCCCCCCCCCCCCCCCCCCCACCCCCCACCCCCATCCCTTGGGAAAAGGGGTGGGCCCTTTTAAAAACCGAGACCTCCTTTAACAAAGGCCCCTAAAATTAAGGCAAAACCCCCCCTTTTTTCCATACTAGTTTTTGGGGGGAAATCGGTGGGGGACTTTGGGCCTTTGTGCCCCCCCAGGGCCCCCACAGTAAGACCGGGTCCCTTTTTTTCTCAGGTTTCCTTGGGCCCGTTTCTGGGGGGGAAACATTGAAACGGGTTTTTTGGGGCGGGGAGGACAAAACCATTACGGGTTTGGCTCCCGGGGCAGGGCCCAGGGGAAACCAAAGGGAAAACTCCCGGGGGTTTTTTTGGGGATACACCCCCCCAAAAGGAATTTAGGGGCAGGCAGGTAATTCCAAATTGAATTTTTGGGGAAATTGGCCCCCCCTTGTGGGCTGGGGGAAGCCCAGGGGGGCAAACAGGGGGTTGGACCAACTTCCCTACAACCAAAAAATTTTTTCTTTAACTATATTTGGGGTTTTATTTACAAAAAAAATAATTTTTGGGAAGTTAAAAGCCAATTTTAAAAAAAATTACCACCTCATTGGTTCAAAAAAAGGCCTCTTTGGGGGCCCCCCCCCCCCACCCCCCCCCCCAAAATTAAGGATTGGGAACTTTTTGGGATGTTTTTAAAAAAAAAAAATACCCCTTTTTTAAAAAGAATATGCAAAAAGCCCCAAAATTAAACCTCTAAAAAGGGGGCCACAAAATGGGCCTCAGGTTTTTAAGGTGATTTTCTTTTTCAGGGGATTTTTTTTTTTAGCAAAAAACCAGACCCAAATGGATTTAAAGAATTTTTTTGAAAAAGCCCAAAAATTCCCCTTTTAAAACCAAATTATCCTTTCCCAAATGACCGGAAAGGGAAAAGAATGAGCACTCGCCCCAAAATATGGAAATCCGTTTTTAAAGCAAAAACCCCTAAACAACCTTGGGGGGGTTGGAAGATCAAAAGAATTTTTAAAAAACCAAAAAGAATCCCCGGGTTAAAAAACCAAAAAAACTACAAATTTTCCTAACCCAAAAAACTTTGAAAGGGCAAAAAGAAATGCCCACACTTGGGCCCCCACCCAACCCCCCCCCAAAAACCCTTTCACCAAACCCCCAAAAAGGGGCCCCCCCCACCAGGGTTTTTTAACATCCTGGGGGAGGGACTGGAAAACGAAAAGGGCAAAGCACGGAAAAAAAAAAAACAGACTTTTTAAAACCTTTACAAGGGGGCGTAAAGCGCAAAAAAACCTTGTAAAATAACAAAAAATTTGAAAGGGGCTAAAAACAAACGGCCCCAAATTTAGATAATCAATTAAAACCAGGGGGAAAATGGGTTCAAAGGCCCGGTTTTGCTCCCCTTTTTTTTCTCAACCCCACTGGAAAACAAATTACCACAAGGTTTTCCTTTAGATGATAGAAGCAAAACAAAAAAGCTTTTGCAAAAAGGCCTTTCCAAATTTTGGAAAAACCAAAAAACCCTTTTTGGGGCAAAAAAGAATTAAAGTGGGAAAAATTAAACCCGAAAATGGTAAAATTGGGAAATTTTAAAAATTCCTCAAAACAAAACAACCCCCAAAAATTTTAGCAAAAAAAAGGGAAAACCGGGGTACGGTAGGGAAATTTTTTCCCCCAAGGACCCCTAAAATTTTTTTTCCATCCTAAAAATTTACAAAAAAGTTTAAAAATGGGTCCAAAACCCCCAACCGGGGGCCGTTCCCTTTGGGGAAAATTCCCCAAAAACCGCACCTTTTAACAGTGTTCTTCCAAAAATTGGGGAAACCCCAAGGCCCAATGGAAAAAACCCAAAAATTTCAGGTTTGGGCCTGCCCCCAAAAAAATTGGGAAGCAACGGGGGAGAAATTTTAAATTTTCCAAATTTGGAAAACCTGAAAGGAATTAAAACTTCACAAGAAAAAAACCCCAAAAAAAATTTTTCCAACAAAAAGCAAAAACCAAAGAAAAAACGGGGTGCCCCAGTTAAAAGGACTCCCTTTCAAGGGGGGGGAAAAGTTTCAATGCCTCCTAGAAAAATAAGGGGGGTTAAAAGAACCCCTTCCAAAAAAAGGATGGGGAAGCCCAAAAGGGTTTGGCCCCCCTTAGGTCACTTTTGGGGCACCAGGGGGAAATTTGCCGGGCCAAAACCAGGACCTTTCCAAAGGGCGGGGGGGAAATTCTGGAAAATAGGAAATGTTTTGGAAAAAACTTTAAGGGGCCCAAAAATAAAATTAAAAAAATCAATTATGGGGGTTGAAAGGGTTTTGAAAATTACCCCTGGGAAAAGAAAAGGCAAGATAAAAAAAATTTATAACAACGGGTTAAAAAAAAATCCTAAAAGGCTAAAAATACCAAACTTGCACATGAAAATCACTCACAACGAAATCAAAAGATTCGGCAGACGATGCAACTCCCCCAATGAAAAGAAAGGGGTTTTCACTAGCACGTTAAGAGACAATACAATAAGTGTCAGGGGCCCGAGACTGTTCAACTGCCTCCCAGCATACAAAAGGGGGGATTACCAACAGACCCCTGGCTGTCTTCAAGCAGGACTGGACAAGCACCAAAGTCGGTTCCTGACCAGCCGGGCTATGGCTCGTACGTTGGTTTGCGTGCAGCCAGCAGTAACAGGCCTGGTTGACCAGGCTCTGATCCACCAGGAGGCCTGGTCAAAAGACCGGACCGGGGGGGGCGTTGACCCCCGGAACTCTCTCCAGGTAAACTCCAGGTAATAGTAAAAGTCTATGATAAAGGAACTCATAGCACAAAATAAGTTAAAAAATCAGTTATGCAAATATGAACAGTTCAATGTAAAATTACACAATGAAATTAGTAAATGGAATACAAGAAAAAAAATTATCTATAACAACAAAGTGTATAAAACAAAAGAATTATCAGTAACATAGTCTAAGAATGACTATTAATTGCACAATGAAATGGCACTGCAATGGTGTAGCAGGTACACTGCAGTGTACTTGACCTTTATATACATTAGAGTAATTCTCACTGAATTTATATTACTGTGAATATCATTAATGTCTTATATATATCAAAGTAAATACTATCTCATCACATTTTGTAATAATTCATGTTACTAGTTTCATTCTCACTAATTTATTTTAGAATTTTAACTTGGAAATAACTATATAATATAAGTGATCTTTTTTCCCATGTACATGACTTGCTTTTTATCTGCTACATAAACATTTGATTCATATCCATCAAGTCTTTTTTTTGTGAATCTCAGAATGTTTTCTATACAGTGGTCATAGGTTTTCGTGATAAAGTTCAATACACACTTAAAAATTGTACTAACTGTAATATTTTTTGCTATCTCTGGGACTATAAATTTTATTAATTAATTTTTTTTGAATACATAATAAAATTTACCACTGTATAACCTATGTCTCTATATATCCTTGGTTAGGCCTCATTTAGATTATGCTGCACAGTTCTGGTCACCTTTATTACAGAATGGATATAAATGCTCTGGAAAAACGTACAGAGGAGATGGCAAAGATGACCCCTTGTATTAGAAATCTTCCCTATGAGGATAGACTGGGGGCCCTGAATCTGCACTCTCTCGAAAGGCGTAGAATATTTATATTAATAATATTATTATTATTTTTATAAAAAGAAGCGCTAAGCACAAGGGTCTACAGTCTGCAGGGTAGGGGAAGGAAGCCAGGGTATTGGGTGGTAGAAGGGGGGGGGATGATCAGTGGGTTACAGAAAACAGGGGGGCAGGGGATAGTGTGGGGGTAGAGGGCAGCAAGAGATTGAGGTAAAAAGGGGCTAAAGGTATAATCAGAGTTTGTAAAGGGTAAGTCAGTTGTTGTCAAAAAGTCAATGAGAGAGCCCGGGAAAGGGAAAGGTGGGTCCATCAGCGAGAAGGGAAGATAAAGAGAGAGCAGCGGAGCGAAGACGGCGTTGGAGGATATATTTTGCGTGTCGTTGATAAAGTGGACAGTCTAATGAATGTGGCTAACCGATAATGGAACCTGTCAATTCTCACAGAGAGGAGCAGGGCCTTTTCCATGAAATAACCATGAGTAAGACGAATATGGCCAATGCGAAGAGGGGAAAGAGAGTAGTCTCCCAACCTCGACACTGGTGACAAGAAGACGGCCAGTAAACCTATAATCGGTTAATAGATTGAAGTTTGTTACCAAGCAGAGTAGACCAACGTTGTTGCCAACGGGTGTGAAGGTGGGTAGCTATATTTAGATTTTGCCACTGAAGTGGCTAGTTTATTGTGCACCCCATATCCATCCTATGGACGGTAGCGCAAGAGCATATGGATACACAAAGGCCTAGGAAACTAGACCCCAAAGGGTTAACAGGAATACATATGGATTTATATCTACATATCTATAGTTCACTTATCTGTTACAAGCAAATTTAGGAAATTTGCTTAGTATATCTGGTATCTTATTTTCATTAATAAGATATCTTGACATGTCACATAGGTTATTATACTGTCTGTCTCTGTATTCCTCAATTTAAATGGGACAATTAAGTTTGATCATCATCTGTGTGTCTCCAAACTGCCAGAAGTACTTGTAACCAAGCCTAAGCCTAGCACTACAACACAGTCAGTCTGTTCACATTGCACGTTGCTCCATAAAACTACTTATCTACGTTCATGGGTTTTCATAGGGGTTATAGATCTACTCAGGCTTCTAACTGCATTCCTATAACAATCATTTTCATTATTTACTTTTTCTCCTAATATTATTCCTAATGCTTAGACACAGTTATATCAAAGTTATATTCTTTCATTCCCTTCTGGGTACTCTTCTTGGCTAACATATCAACTTCATTATGAAGGAGTAATCCAATGTGTGATAGGATCCATAGCAATGGTACATTAATTCCTTTGTCCCTAATTTTTGAGTATCTACACCTGGCTTCTCCAATGAGCATGTTGTTGGAGTCATTATATGAGTCAAGAGCCTTCAATGATGACAGAATCAGTAATGATGATAGAGTCAAGCTCAGTGTCATAGGTTAGCTTTTGCGCCATTAGGATTGCAGACAATTCAGTTTGCAGTGTAGACGCCCAGTTAATTCTTACGCCTAACTCAACAAATTTATTATCGTTCTTAACTAGGGAGATGGCAACAAGAGCAGATGCAGCCCTGCCAGAAGACTCCTACTTAGATCCATCAGTGTATATAACTTGTGATAATTTATTTCTACCAGCTAGATGAGAAATTTCTTCTTGAGCAGTTGCTCTAACAAGTGATTTAAGGAAGGGATTACTAGCAATGAGCTTCTTGGGAGGGACTTGTAGGTATGTGATATTAAATGAACACATCTTCCACGGAGGGGTGAAATGCTCTTGTTGCCTACAGTGATACAGTTCATGCAGGTTATAAAACTTAATGAAATTGCACGTTTTCACAATCCATTTAGATCTGTGTGTATTTACCTCTAGACACTTGGTAAGATTCACTGTGACAGTGTCTGGTTCGTTTCTCAACATTCTAATACCGAGTACAGTGTTAATCTCAACAATCCTGTCACTGATACTAGAAATACCAAGCTCCTTCCTCATGTTAAGAACTTTTGTAGATCTGGGACAGCCAAGAATAATCCTGAGAGCTTCATTCTGCATTAACTCCAAGGGTCGGAGAGAACTTTCTCTAGCTAATATCAACATGGGGGCAGCATAATAAATTTTTTTTTTATATTTTATTTAAAGCAGTGAGATACACAATGATAAATGTATATTAAGAACACACAAAAGAAAGCGGTTAATTTTACAATAATCTCACACGACCAACGATACCGTACAATATAATGGTAATACACCTTACACACAAACAAAGTATTGACAATGGTTTTATACTCAGACACAACACATTATACATTATTAAAGAACATGTCTAACTATGTTGTATATACAAATATCAAGCACACATGGGTAAGTATATAGACTGTATAATAAATCATTGTGTTAAAAAACCAACACACACAATAACACACACACACAAGCACACTCATACACACCAACATAGACATAGGTATTAATGAATCGACGACGAAAACATCCAAATATAACAAATACGATGTTATTTTACATCTCAACAAATAATGTAATCAATTACATGTAATATCATATATTACATGTAATAGAAAAACACATCTATACAAATACCAATGATTGGTATACAAGAATAAACAGGCAAAACTCTTAACGTTCTGCACATACAAAATTTTTACATTTTTATTAATGACATCATCACATTGGAGACATACATACAACATTGGAGACATACATACAACATTGGAGACATACATACAACATCGGAGACATACATGCAACACTGGAGACATACATACAACATCGGAGACATACATACAACATTGGATACATACATACAACATTCACAAACACAAGACATTTACACACAATTAAACGCAGCTGACCAGCCCGTTAGATTACCCACTGAACAAACACAAATTATCTCAAATCCTTTAACTCTAACGCTCTATATGCAGACGGGAAATCTTTCTCCCATCTCCCCTCATATACCAACTGATTTCGACACTTAGTTCTAAGAATTGTTCCCGCTAAAACCCGGATTCTGTTATTACCTTCAACATGCCTCATAGCCCATGACACATAAATATAATCGGCTACGACATACGACACTGCACGTTGTACACAGATGTCAACCCCACCCACATCAAAACTCAACGCTCTAAGTTCCGACAAACCTCCCCCCACCCAACCATTCGTAAAACCCTGCTTAACCACGCACGTACTATACCTAAATCTTCACAGAAATACACAACATGAAACGCTGATTCGTCCTCCCCGCACGCTGAACAACTCCGGTCCTCCTCTACACGCCGATTAGACAACACCACCTTGGACGGCAGAATCCCGTGCAAAAATTTAAAAACCACTTCGCGTACTCGAGGAAGGAGACGTAACTGATGAACCCGCTTCCATATATCACACCACGCGTACATGGGGAACATTCCTGAACTCTCAACCTCAACTTTCACCATACCCACTCTTTCCAAAGTACTCAGTTTAACGCTCCGCACGTCTCGCATGCACAGTAACACACGTAGCATTGTATCGCACCTGATTACACCTGCCCGTCCCCACCACCTGCGCAGGTCACGATACATTTCTGTTAAACCACCATGCCTGCCATCCAATCGGAGAAAACGACGTTTCACATAACAAGCAATGACTCGGTCTCTTAAAGGAACAAGACCTAACCCTCCTTGACGCATTGGTGTCTCTACACCGCTCTTGTGAGCCAGTCGCACCCCGAGCCCACAAAAATCTATAAACTCTATTTAAAAGATGTTTGAGATCCCCCTGTATTAGAGGATACAGCGCAGCGACGTGCCAAACTTTACTATAAAGAAGAACATTAATTACTATCGCCCTCTGGTGTAGGATTAAATGTCGTGGCCTGAGACTATTTATACGCCTCAAAACACTATTTACCACCCTCCCCGAATTACACGCCCTCGTCTTATCAACCTCTCTCATATACTGTATACCACATATGTTAACACAGTCAACCACCGTCCACGTCTCTATACCTACCTCCTCTCTCGCCCAATCTCCAACTTCATTAATCTTTGTTTTTCTTTGTTAACCAGCATTTCTGTGCCTTACCAAATACATCTACAAGTCTTCCCACAAAACTCAATTGCTCCCTCGTACGTAATAGGACAGTTGTATCATCTACATAACCTACGTCAGGTCGATCACTACCCGAACCCCACGACGAATCTACACCCCGCCCACAAACTGTCCAATAAAAAGGGTCCTGCATGCAAGCAAAGAGCATTTGAGACATAGGACATCCCTGTCGAATGCCTCTATTCAATTTGACAAAGTCTCCTAACTTCCCATTAATTTGTACTTGAAACCCAGCACCATTACACAAAGAACGAGCCCACATGATTATCTCATTACCAAAACCCTGCCATCTCATAAACTTCCCAGCACATCCCTTTCTACACTATAAAAAAGCAGCTTGCCAGTCTAAAGCCAAAACACCACCCCCGCCCCTCGTTCCGCATTCCCGACAAAACTCCCTGATATTCCCATGACCATCATACATCGACCTACCTGGCACGCCAAACTGACCCTTATGTATTACCTTGTGAAACACTTCTTAATCCTATTCATTAAAATTTTTGCATATAATTTATAATCACTACACATTAGTGATATTGGTCGGTAATCCTTAAGTGATACGGGTATGTCACATTTTTTAACTAACACCAAAACCGCCGTACTCTGAGACAAACCTAAACGTCCCCCCTCCTTCATCGCATTGAGTAAAACGTACCAGAAAAGTCCTTATGACCTCCAATGTTGAATATAAAATTCACACGGAATGCCATCAATACCTGGCGCTTTAAAATGGTATCAAATACCGACAGGTTGTTAGGTAAGACACATATGTAACAGTTAGGTATCTTTATTTCGAAACGTTTCGCCTACACAGTAGGCTTCTTCAGTCGAGTACAGAAAAGTTGATAGAAGCAGAAGAGACTTGAAGACGATGTAATCAGTCCATCACCCTTAAAGTTTTGAGGTGGTCAGTCCCTCAGTCTGGAGAAGAGCATTGTTCCATAGTCTGAAACAATATGGAGTTGAAGTGACAGGATGGAGCCTTATATAGCGCCAGGAGGTGAGACGTAGGTCACTAGTAGAAGTAAGAACGCAGATGTTGGGAGGTCAGGTCTCTCTCAAATCCAGCCGTTCTCACTAGTAGAGGTTGTCGAAGTTGATTGCAGATCTGTACCAAGATACCCTTGTACTCGACTGAAGAAGCCTACTGTGTAGGCAAAACGTTTCGAAATAAAGATACCTAACTGTTGCATATGTGTCTTACCTAACAATACCTGGGGCCTTGCCCTTGCACATTCCCTGCAAAGCCTCCCACACCTCAGCTTCAGTTATAGGCCCACCCATGAGAAAGCGATCATTATCATTCAACTCACATCGTACATTCCGCCCCAATTCCCGTATTGCATCCACGCTTACATCTTTATTTAGCATTTTGAGATTAAACCATTTATCAACATAACTTATTCCTTCAGTTGCTGTTACAACCTGACCCTCACTATACCCTTCAACGCCATCCTGCACCACTAAACTCACGATTTCGGTCGCCTTCCTCCTTTGTGTCTGACTATGTAAGACACAAGCGGACGGCTTATCACCCCACACAGCCTCCTCGACTCCACTCGAAATACGCGCCCCATCAAAAACCATATTTTTCAGCACCTGGATGTGTTCCTTTAGATTGTCAATCTCGTCCACTGGGTAAATTCCAGATACCTCTCCTTGCGCATAACAGTGCTGTAAAGAACCCTCCAGGTACCTCAAAAATCCATACTCCAATCGAGAGGCCTCCTTACCCCGATGTACATAAAAATCCTTAATTCGAGGCTTCATAACCTCGTCCCATTGTCGCACTAAATCACTACCTTCCAAGGAGTCTACTCCCATAGACGTCCATAAGTGCGTGAAGAGTGTCTTATCTTCCGAAACTTGAATTTAAAAGAGTATTTAATTTCCCAATATCCTTTAAAACGAGTGGGGAGACCTCCCCAGTCGAGCTTTACGAGAACACCGCGATGGTCGGAGAAATACACATCTAACACACGCACTTTGGTTACAACTACCCGCAGAGAAAACATATACCCTGTCTAAACGCGCAGCATAGTCCCTTACGCACGAAAGTGTGCTCAATCCCCAAGTCACTGCTTCCACTTACATCCAGCAACCCCGCCCAGCAACAAATCACCCCAAATAATCGAACAATAACCCGCTCCCCTCGGTTTTACGTCTTTACGCGCACCACACAGTTCCAGTCGCCACCAAGACTGTTATATCAGGCAGGGATCTCAAATAGTACACAAGACATCGTTAACAAAAGTATTTTTAATTTTTAACATCATGTTCAGCTGGCCCAATACTCCTACAAAACCCAACCGTTGAGTACCCCACTCACCTATGACGCATACCCCGCGACCCCCCCCCCCCTCCCAATGTTTTCATCACGAACGGGCTGGTCGCTTTTTCAACAGCCCCAAAAACCCTTTCAAACGCTCGAGTGAGCCATATAAACATCATAACCATCTATCGCAAACGAACGTCCAACTTTATGGTTATGTTCTTGCACGAAACATACGTCTACTGCAAAGCGATGCAACCCCCTCATGAACCTGCACTTGCTTTCTGTTATTTTTCATACCATTAAATTTTTTGGTTTATACACTTATGGTTTTTAACTTTGCTAAAAGGTGGCTTTCCTCTAGGGACCACCACACCCTTTTTTCCTTTTTCGTTGGCTAACGTCTAAGGCGCCACCCTTACCTTGTACATTCTCTGTTACATTACTCGCTGTTCTGGAACCATGCGAATCCCACCCCTGACTTCCGACCACGTCTTCTTCCCCGAACGCTGTCCAGGGGTCAAGACATCGTCGGAGTCGGGCGGGTAGCCGCACGCTTCCTAGAAGCAGCATCCTCAGCTTTATCAGGACCGCAACAGTATGAACTCTCGGACTTTCTACCTCACTTTAAATAATTAACTGATCGCAACATTTAACTGGTTCTCTACTCAACGAACACGTCCAACACAGGCCACACACAGCACAGATCATAACTCCAGCTAAGCTAAAAGGTCGCCTCAATGTCGATACAATTTTAGCTTCCCATGTCAGCATCCTCTCATTTGCTTGAGGGCTCCTCATCGTCCCACCATGTTTTACCACATCATGGTTGAACCGTACCAGGTAGAGACACGCATGATGACTCCACGAACATGGCCCCGATCCACTTCATCACTCAACGATTTCCGGGCGCGGTAAGTCCATCGACTACTTCATCTGCCAAATCCGACGAGGAGCCTCACCAATACTGGACAGGCTACCACGTCCTGAGGGCGGCTTGCGCTTCGCATTGTGGCAGCACTGTTGACCAAGCGCCGCAAAGGCGACAAGTTCGTCTCTGTCCAGGAACGTAACCTAAACCTGGTACGGAACACCTACTAGTGTTATGTACGAATTATTGGATGGCGCAGGGACATTTCAATGTGAAAGAACCCTCTTGGTAAACCAGCAAAGTGGCCATCAGAAGACCACCGACTCCGAACCCATAACTAACCTGGTGATCGGCCATAGTAAATTGAAGGCGTCACGTATGTCAACTTCATTTCGTCTCATATTTTTATTGGAAGGCTACGGTGTTTCGAACACCGTACCATGTATAGTATGTGAAATGTCGAGCAACTTAACTATTGAGCTCCTGCTTGGGGTGACTTGCTTGCTAACACCTGATACTGGTTGACATCTGCCTCGTACTCTTGTATCACAAAACTTGGCGAAAATCCGGATATCCATTTAAGCAAAGCCTCACAGGGATTCACGCTGGATGCCATATTACATCGCGGATGATCATCGGCACCAACATATTAATCATGCGCGGGGATGTGCCTTTATGAGGTTCATACAAACAGTAGTAACTCTCCTTCGAAAACCATCCTCCATTGTTTGTTTGTCGTGCAAAGCTCCTCACCAGGTGTCGGGATGAGGAAGAGACAACTGACGACCGCTCACACAGCTCTGAGCAGAGAATTCTAGCTCCAAGTCCACTCCACTGCCGTTAACATGACTCACGAAATCGTAATGAACGATTGCAAACAAATCCCGCCCATGGTAATGGGTTTGTTTCAATCGGTGTCATTAAGATTTCGTGAGTCATGTAACAGCCAGTGAGGGACTTGACTGAGTTCGTCACGGCCATGCTAGCTGGAAATAGATTCGTCTGTAAAATACTTTTATAATAATAATATCTTTATTACTACAAGTACATGGACAAAGGTATACAGTCCTAGCTGACAACAATGACATCCTACTATATAAAACTCCCCTTGTACTGCTCTGCATTTCGGGCAAATTAGGTCAGTGTCCAGGATGCACCCACTACCAGACGACTAACACCCAGGAACCCACTTTTACTGATGGGGAACATAGACAACAGTGGAAAGAACACGTCCAATGTTCTACTCTGGCTGGAATCGAACCCAGGCCCTCGCAGTGTGAAGCGAGAAGCGGTTTAGCCACCAGGCCACCAGTGTTACAGTGGTGCCTAATGCTAACCTTCTCCAATGGTTAGAAATATACCTAGTTGAGGATGAATCTTATTGTGCGACTGTCCAGTGGGCTAACGTGGGGGGAGGGACAACGCATGGTCTGGAGTTTCGAGACACTCTAACACTCAAATCCCGCCCGTTGTATGTTTGAGAGCATTTAGCCTAACTTTGGCATTTCTTATTTAGTTGTGGTATAGTGATATGTTAAAGGGTACATCTACACCAAGATATCTGTAAGTTTTAAAACGTAGCTAATGTCACACTGGCAATAATGGGTGGGGGATGTCGTTTGCTGTTAATATCTTTGTTTAAGAGAAGATATTATTAGGCCTCGTCGATTACAAATTGCATTGACTCTTCATTAAGACGGTACTCATATCTTCTTATGCCAAGTTGTGATGGATCATGATATCATCAGCATAGCTTATAGCTAATGTTTTAGGTGAGGCTGGTATAGGCATTTACGAGACTTAAATCAGAATATTAAATAGCATGGACTAAGAAACTCCTCCCTGCGGTGTATACCAAAAGAACATTTCTTTAGACTCACTTCTGAAGCCTTGGTAAAGGACAGAGGATAACCCTATTTGACAGGTATACTATATCCAGCAGAGTAAGCTACCACCCAATATTCATTTGGCCTATTTCTGTAGAATAAACGGTTCTGTTCGCAATATCAAAAGCAGAGTTTAGATCAAGAAAAGTGGTAAAACTAGTAAGAGTGTGTGCAGTGAGAAGGTGGAAATACAGTTTCTGCACACTTTTTACCTTTCATTAACCCATATAGATAGGGGAAAGTTTTGGTGTCTCTGATTCTGTAGTACAGTCGTTAAAAAGTCTCATTCTTTTCAAAAGTTTTACAAAGACCAACTATTAAATGAGAAAAAAAATCGGTCTAATGTATCAGGCTGTTAAGGGCTTTAGGGATAGGCACAATGAGACTATTGTCCAGGAAGTAGGAAGATCGCCTCAGTGTAACAGAGATTATACAGTGCCAACAAAGGGTATCAGGCACGTGCCTAAGAGTTCTTAGAATATATCCTAGGTTATAACCATCCTCTCCAGAAGCATTGATCGACCTTTAGTTAATGCATTATCCTAATTCATACTCGGTAAAGAGGCAATCACTCTCTCAATATTTTGGCTCATAAAATAATCAGTTTCAACAAACATTTCTTCAGAATTATTCTCTAAATTTTTCTAATATGAGATGACGGTATTCATGCCTGGATGTTTTGGACCAGTCATTATGGGAAAAGGGTTTTTCCAAAAATTTAGCTTTTTCAAGAGATAAGATAAGATAAGATAAATAAGAATAAATAAGATAAGTATTTCGTTCGGATTTTTTAACCCGGAGGGTAGCCACCCAGCTAACCCAAGAAAAGTCAGTGCGTCATCGAGGACTAACTTATTTCCATTGGGTCCTTATCTTTTCCCCCAGGAATGCGAACCCACACCCAGTCGACAAACACCCAGGTACCTATTTTGCTGTCTAGGTGAACAGACAACAGGTTGAAGAAAACATGTCGAAATGTTCACCCGCCGGGAAACGAAAAACCCGGGCCCTCCGTGTGTGAAGCGGACTTTAGCCACCAGGTCCCCCGGGCCACAAGAGGAAAGGGATGACAACATTGCCAGTCTTTTTCACTGGTTTAATTTTATTTATGACTTTCCAAGCTAAACTTAAAGGGGGTTGGGACCTAGTTAAAACCACTAACAAACAGTTCCCTCTGTTGCCTAGTTCTTGCTTTTCTATTCCTTGCATTTGTTAGTGCAGCTTGGAACGTTTCTGAGCAGGATTGGGGTTCTACATTCACGTAAAGCTTTACCAATCCTCGTAGGCTGCATGTGTTTAGATTGCCGTAGCAGTGGATCATTAAGTATTTACATTGGTTTTTATTGTTAATTATATTGGAGGGTACTTTGTTTCCTATTCCACCCACTTGAATCTGTGAGACACTTCAAAAGTGGCCAACTAAATCACATTAAAATTTTGTGGCCAATTGGCTCGTAATACTTACTACCAATTGATCCAAGTGGTTTAATAAAGTTTGTCTCTGTGTTCTGGTTTGAGAATAAGTATCCTCCTTCTGTGTTTAGCTCCTTGAATGCTGGAGATGTGATCAAGATTGGGACAGTTGTTAGTCTTTGGAAGTGATCAGATAGAAGATCATCAACTAATGACAGAGTCGTGCATCGTTTAGAGTATTAATCCAAGGGTTGCAGATCTAGTATGCCACCATAAATATGTGAGTAGGCTCATTAGTGCCCACAATTCGAACATTATCATGCTCATTTAGCAATTTCACTAGTTTAGTTCCATTGGTGTTTGTTATAGACCCACCAATATTCTTATGTCTGGCATTAAAATCTCCATGAATGAGGGTAGGTTCACTATTGATGCGATCTGGTATAGCATGCAGGTCGAAGCTGTTCGCTGCATTTCGCAAAGCCCGGGAGCAAAATCCAGACATAGTTACGAAATAATATACTCAGAAGATTCGCCTCGCGCCTCTTCAAGGGGGCATAGAGATTAAAAATGTTTACGGAAAAATCGCCTGCATATACTTTGACACCGATGATAGTACTGCATGTTAACTCGAACTCTTCAAGAAAGGAGTGAAATGTGGCAAGTTTCTTTCTGACATACATTCCACACAACCGTTGGTTGACCCTTAGGTTTTAAGCTGCAAATCACAAGGCCAGTTTGGTGGAGGTGCTCCATCTTTCAATCTACAATCCTGCAAACAGATGACATCAATATTCTTGATGCACTAATAATTATGATGTAAGTCAGGCAAACGGGCGCTTCCCGGATGGAAGCAATGTTCCATGAAAGCTTTGTAATGTATCCTATGTAGTGAGTTTAATTACAATCTCTTGCTCATAAGATGGTAAAACTGATTATGCTTTTGCTACAGTGTGCAGGCACTTACAGAGCAAATACATATTTGTACGTCTTATCTTCAGGACCTTTATTTTTAAAGCATTTTTCGGCATCTTGGCACCATTTAAAAGGGCAAGCTTGAAGCCACGATCATGGCTTCTTTCTTACAAATTGCTTTAAACAGAACGAGAATGCTGCACTTTGACATCCCATCACCATGCTCGAGAGCATCATCCTGATTACATAAATTTATTCAACTTGTCATGATCTGTTCAAGATGCCTCAATTTTTTTCTGAAATTTGTTTATGATTGAGAAGGTCAGCGAATCCAATGCCACTCCAGAAGGATGGCACTTCTGATTTAGTGCTTTTCCTTTAACACCTATCACCTTAACAGGTACAATGGTTTTACATTAGTGTCTCTGATGGTGCCTGTGGCAAGTCAGTTACGTCATTCATTGCAGTAGGTTCCTGTGCATCTGACCTCATCTCCAGTTTCCAAGGGGTTGCCTGTGTGGTGTCCGTCTGACAGTTGTAGTTTGTGTGTTATTTGGAAAAATTGATAAGCTCATCCCACATATTCCGTGTAGCCCATTAGGTACCATCAGTAGTGGCAGATCAGTAGTCCACATGTTCTAGCAGGGATGGCTAGCTCCTCCACAGCTGGTGTGTGTGATGGCATACTGGTATCACCCGAAACCGATGCATGAGGAGGGTACTATGCACACGTTTCAGAGGTTCCAGTCTCAGATCTGCTGAGTAACTGGATGGCCTCATCCTCATTACCAATAAAAGGACTGATATCAGGTATACATCGCAGGTTGATTGGGTCTGGCGCAGTCCTTGCTGGGAAACTGAACCCCAACTTTTTGGCTGTCATGCTACTGTGCATTCTCTAGTGGAATGTTTCCCAACACAATTACCACACCAAAGAATGTTAGTATTCCACAGTCCTACAGGCAACATGCCATAGTGCTAGGCAATTTGTAACACTACGTTCAAGGGGTAGATACACTTCGATGTTTAGGAAACGTAATCCATGCACACCCAGATCTTTCGGGAATGGGGCACGGACCTACCCAACTGGCAATAAGTTGGAATTTCCTTTAAGTCATTTTTAGACTTGATGATATGCTCACTTAGAGACAGATGGATGGGTCCGCATGAAGAGAGGGTATCCAAGATTATGATAACGACCCAGTTTTTAAAGTGGTGAGTGTCGATGAGCAGCAAAATAGTCCGAAAATGGAACACCTCTATATGAAACTGGTAGGTCCATGTACTTCTGACCGCGCCAGCAGTGTCCTGCCAGTTCATTGCCCTGTACGTTAACATGACCAGGGACCCCAACAAAAAACAATCTTTATGCTTGGAAGAGATGCGGCGTAGCCAAATTGGATACGGAGGACAAGGGGTGAGGTGTATCAAAATTCTGTATAGCCAGTAAAAGCACTAAGGGAGAGTCTGAGACAACCACAAATGATACATAAGCATGATGCAATACGGATAAGTGCTGCAAGAATGGAATCAATTCAGCAGTAAAGATACTAGCCGAAGATAGTAAATGCCTCGTACGACGCTGTCCTGGAAACACTGCTGCAATCCTATGCAGTCTGAAGACATAGAGCATCTGTGTACACTGCAATGGCATGAGAAAGAGAGTGAAGTGGTCAAGAAAAAGAGAGTGGGAAGCTACCGTAGACAGTTGGGCTCTCGAGCAAGGGAGTGAGAAAGAACAGACTCGAACAGCTGGAACTTCCCAGGGGGGTAGGGAAAAGTGAGATGCTACATGAACATAGAAAGGTGGTAATTGAAGAGAAGACAAGAGCGAATGTAGGCGAAGAGAGAAGGGACGGAGCAAACAGGGGCAGTGAACAAATAAAGAATGTCTACTAATATCGGTGACCATTCTATAAATGGAAGGATTGCGGAGATCATGAGAGTGTACATAGTAGCGAAGGCAATGGGCATCACGGCGATCGGATAAGGATGGAACGTTCGCTTCTGCATAGAGGCTCTCAACAGGGGAAGAACGAAAAGCACCAAGGCATAAACATAATCCTTGGTGATGAATGGGGTTAAGGCTAGAGAAAGTAAAACGAGAGGCCGCTGAATAGATCTGGTCACCATAATCAAGTTTCGATAAAATGAGGGCAGAATGTAGGCGAAGGAGAGTTCGACGATCAGCTCCCTATGAAAGATGAGCAAGGGTTTTAAGAAGGTTCAGCCGGCTGTGACAAGTGGCCTTCAGAGAGGTAATGTGAGGTTTCCAGGATAACCTACGGTCAAAGAGGAGGCCTAGAAACCTGACTGTATCACGTTCAGAGATACGGGAGCCACAGAGGTACAAAGGATGATCGGAGATGACAGAGCATCTAGTGAAAGTAATTTGGAGAGTTTTGGTACTGGAAAATTTAAACCCATGTGTGGTGGCCCAATTGGAAAAACGGTCGACTGAATGTTGGATAGAAACTGTAATGAGGTGACAGTCAGCGCCTGCATATGCAATAGCGAAGTCATCAACATAGAGTGATGACCAAATATTGGATGGAAGACTAGAGGCCAAATCATTTATAACAAGGAGAAAAAGTGTTGTGCTCAGAACACATCCCTGGGGGGCACCTTCAGCTTGGACAAAGTCCGGGGAGAGCACATTATTAACCCAAACACGGAAATGTCTGTCAGTTAAAAAGTTCTTAAGGAAGGATGATAGATTGCCTTGAAGGCCTAAGGAGTGGGCTTTGGCCAAAATATTATACCTCCAAGTTGTGTCATATGCCTTCTCAAGGTCAAAAAATATGGCAATAACTGAGTGGTTATTCACCAAGGCATTATGAACATACATATCCAAGCGTAGTAAGGGGTCTATGGTAGAACGGCCCTTACGAAAGCCATATTGATGAGTGGAGAGACTGTTGTGTGTCTCTAAATACCACACTAAACGTCTATTTACCAAGCGTTCCATCACTTTGCAAACTGCACTGTGTAAGAGCAATGGGACGATAGTGGGAGGCTTCAAAGTCCCGTAGTACCCGGTTTGCTGAAAGGGAGAACAATGGCAGATTTCCCCAGCTGTGGAAGAACTCCCTGTGACCAAATAAGATTGATAAGGCGTAGTTGGACTGCAAGGGCTAACTGATGTAAATGTTGTAGCATACGAATATGAATATCGTCGGGCCCAGCTGCCGATGATCGGCAAGCTGGAGTGTTGCCTTCAGTTCCTGAAGTGTAAAAGGCACATTTGCTGTTCTTCTCTAAGAGAAGAAAAGTCTAAGGGTGGCAGACTTTGAGGAAAGAAATGAGGGGCATAGATGGAGCCCCTGAGAAATACGGACCAGATGATTGCCAATTTCATTGGCAACATCTAGATAAGATAAGATTTCGTTCGGATTTTTAACCCTGGAGGGTTAGCCACCCAGGATAACCCAAGAAAGTCAGTGCGTCATCGAGGACTGTCTAACTTATTTCCATTGGGGTCCTTAATCTTGTCCCCCAGGATGCGACCCACACCAGTCGACTAACACCCAGGTACCTATTTGCTGCTAGGTGAACAGGACAACAGTTAGTTTAATATGTTTATTATGCACCCCATACCATCCTGTGGGCGGTAGTCAAAAGATTACAGAGGTACATAATGGGTCCAGGGACTGGGCCTCAAAGTTTTGATAGCTGAGCAAGTTACAGAGGTAATGAATTCACAATTTACAAAGGTAATGAACAACAGGACAACAGGTGTAAGGAAACGTGTCGAAATGTTTCCACCCGCCGGGAATCAAACCCGGGCCCTCCGTGTGTGAAGCGGGAGCTTTAGCCACCAGGCCACCAAAGTTTTTATGCCAACAGTTTGGTGTTCCCCAAAGGGG
>NC_069405.1:20452125-20475591 GCF_026875155.1 Cherax quadricarinatus | reverse complement strand
TAAAGACACAGCATCTGCAACAGGCCACTTGATACTGGGAGTTCTGCAGGGAAGAGTCTTGGTCCCTGCTCTTCCTCATATACATCAAATGACATTCCAAACCGTATCCCAACACCTGAAAACCCATTCTCTTGCTGATGACTCGACTTATGTCATTCTCACCTAATCTTGCCACCCTCAAAACCACCATTGTGAATGAGGAAAGCTGTATTAAATATCGACTTGGATGACAGCAATAAACTTAGCTTAACACTGGACAAAAAACTTTCTTATTATGTTGGTTGCAGAGCAGGGAGATGCACAAATAAACATTAAGATTGGAACACACTCTAATTAACCATAACATAATGGGGGAAAATTCTAGGCTTATACCTTCGTCAACAACCTGAATTTCAGCACCTATCCTGCTTATAGCCAAAAAGTATCCAAAACACGGTTGGGATCCTCTCACAAGATACGTACATACGTGCCGCAAAATGCACTCTTTCACACTATACCACTAGCTTATTTATCCATACCTCACTATGCTATTTGTGCTTGGGGATCAACTGCAGCAAACACACCTAAAGCCAATAATAACCCACAAAAAGCTGCAGTAAGAATAATCACTAAATCCCAATCCCTGGCTGCACACCCCCCCCACTCTTCCAAAGATCTTAATATTAATCCCAGTTCAGTACATCCACACTTAACCTACTGTGCAATCTATATCTACAGGGCCTGAAACTCGAATCTCCATACCTGACCTAAAACCGCTTTCTTGATAGTTGTGACAGAACCCACAGGCTAACACCGAAACAAATTGCTCTACGTATTCCCCGTGTCCGACGAAACCTTTACAAAAATTCAATGTATGTCAATGCCCTATAATCGGGATTACCCTACCATGTGAACCCTCCCACCACACCAACCACACCAACTACAACAAAACCACCAATCCACCATACCCAACAAACCGTAACACACCAGCACCAACACAAAAAACCCTCCACAAAAGTACAAAAAAAAACCGGCGATGACCATACCCACGCCGCGCCCCCACACCCTCCGAACAAGCCACCACCCCCCCCCCCCACCCCAAACCGCCCCAACCACCCCTACCTCTCGCTCAATCCTCCTCCCTAACCATCCTCCCCCCGAACCCCCCATACCCACCCCCCAACAACTCCGCACGAGCGAGCACCATCCTCCTCTACTCTTGACTCCGAACGACCCCCCACTCGCCCCACACCCGAGAACAAGAAAATCCGCCTCCGAGAAGCTTCCTCCCCAGCCTACGGAATGTCTCTTGCGCCGCCCCGACCCAGAACAGCACGCACGCTGTGGCAAAACCTCCAATAGAGACCTATACTCAACTTGCCACCCGAGCCCCCTTCGAGCTCCTAGCCCTACCCTGACTACCCTCTGCCTCCCTCACCCCACCCCTCCCCTACCCCCTCTCTCCTCCCTCCCCCCTCCCCTCCCTCCCCCCCCTCTTTTCCCCCCCCCCCTCTCTACCTCTAGCCTCCCCTCCCCTCCCTCTCGCTCTAGAAACTGCACAGACACATTCATCACCTTCTAAACTCCCATAGAAAACATCTTATTCTCCCTGATACACCCCGTCAACTAACTACACGAATACCACCTGGTGGTTCACACTTACACTCGCTCACTCATTTGACCATAAACAGAAATATTAATGTGATGAATGGTTTTGAAAACCGACAAGTTGAAGAATTGAGACACATTATGCAACACATGGGAAGTCTTTATTGAGAAAGTTTCGCCACACACAGTGGCTTATCAGTCCAATACTAAGTAGAAAAAGGGTCAGGAGAGTAGAAGTATGAGGTAATAAGTCCCTCCCCTGGATTCGATGTGTTCAGTCCATCATCTTGTAGTAAGTGGCAGCATTGGGGCCAGAAGAGGTGGCTTATATACTGCGGTGAGATGAGTTGAAGCAGGGAGGAGGCGGGATCTAGTGGGACCTGCCACTAATGTAAGTAGTTCATGTCAAAGGTTTTGGGACGTTGAATTCTTTGTACCATTTTACTTTGTATTGGACTTGATGAAGCACTGTGTGGGGCCGAAACGTTTCTTCAATAAAGATTCCCATGTGTTGCATAGTGTCTCAATTCTTCAAACTTTCGGTTTTCAAAAACCATTCAATCACATATGGTCAGATCACTAGCAACATCAGGGAACTCTTGGTACAAAGACTTCAACGCTTGCCCAAACCTTTGGACGATGACCTCACTTACATTAGTGGAGGTCCCACTAGTCCCGCCTCCTCCTGCTTCAACTCATCTACCGGCAGTATATAAGCCACCTCTCTGGCCTATGCTGCCATTACTAAAGAGTGATGGACTCGGAACACATCGATTCCAGGTTGAGGGACTGATTACCTATACTTTACTCTCCTTACCCATTTCTACTTTGTATTGACTGATGAAGCCACTTGTTGTGGCGAAACGTTTCTTCCAATGAAAGGATTCCCCATGTGTTGCATAAGTGTCTCAATTCTTCAGAAATATTTAATCTCAGTCTTAAAATAATGATTCTGGATTACTCCATACTGAAAACTATATACGTGCCAAAAACAATAGCATTCACATGCTAAAACTCACAACTAGTATTTAGTTCACTTAGCCATATATACCAACTTACCTGTCCATAATTTGTAATATTTTACAAATAAGATAAAACTAAGTATGCCCGAAATGCCTAGCCATGCTAAGCGTTCTAGTGGTACACTCTGTAATCACAATTTTACTACATGTAAACCAAACAATAACCAAATTTCTGTAAACTCAGCATTGTAATCCTTATAGAGAATAAACTTTGAATTGAATTGAATTGAATGATACTCCAATACTGAAACCATGTACTGTGCCAAAACAAAAGCATTCACATTGCTAAACTCACAAACTAGTATTTAATCACTTAGCCATAATACCAACTTACCTCATAATTTGTAATATTTTTAAATAAAGAATTAAACTAAGTCTGCCCGAAATGCCTAGCCATGCTAGGCGTCTAGTGGTACACTCTGTAATCATTATTTAACTACATGTAAACCACACAACAACCAAATTCTGTAAATTCAACATTGTAATCTTTATAGAGAATAAACTTTGAATTTGAATTTGAATTTGAATTTGAATTTGTCTATGTTCCCCATCAGTAAAATGGGTACCTGGGTGTTAGTCGACTGGTGTGGGTCGCATCCTGGGACACTGACCTAAGGAGGCCTGGTCACAGATGGGGCCGCGGGGGCGTTGACCCCCGGAACTCTCTCCAGATAAACTCTCCAGATAAACACTCGCAAATGTCTCTAAAAAAAAAAAATATTATCGCTGTAACACTTGAAGAATGAGATTGATGGATTGTTTATATGGTCTTGCTGCTGTCCTCTGCACAGATGATCGTAGAATTGCGCTTACATCGGCGATAAACACACACAGGAGGCTTTAAAGATGGTGCGAACACACTCTAGCTCTTGACCCCCTATGTGGTCCTTAAAATATGGTGCTACAACCCTAGCAGTGCACCAAAACACTGATGAAGTGAGTGTGTAATGGCTGACTGTAGTTGGGTTTGTGGGTTAACAGATCTGAGACCGGCAATGGTGCGACACATGTGATCGTGAGTGGCTGGGCTTATGGGTTGAACGTCGTAAGCCTCACTGAGAACACCCACACTGCCGCGAAGATAATTCTAAGCCGGCTGGCTTAAAATAAACCCACGAAATACTACAACACCACAAGGATGAAAAAGAGCACTCAGAATGCTTGGAGCTTGAATCACAAGCGATGAAGACTACTCACGTGGCTTGCTTGAGTACTGGGGTAAGACACCTGGGTTAGTTGCTAGCTGGCTTATCTTAACCCTTCACACAGAATAGCTTGATAACTTCACACGATGAGCACAGCAGGGGTGGAAGCTGGCTTGGCAAGCCAAGGAATTGGATGGAGTAGACTAGGCTCGACTGGGCTCGGTTGTTCTGACTCCCCCACCACAGACTGGAAGCTGGCTTATTTTGCAAACTCGGGTCAACCCCTCGGGAGTGATGCAAATAAGCAGAAAACACATACAAAGAGACTGACCAGTGAATAATGTAGAAGCTGGTAAAGTAGCTGGCTTGAGGTAGCTGGCTGGGGTGAACCTCGGTAGGCCTACTGGTGACACGAAATGGCCGTCTTGCTGGTCGAAATTTTATCTCCAGAAATCGCTGTAATCGTCAGAATTACAGGCCCTCCGCTGCCACCATTTATCGTAAGGGTTCTTTAATGGAGATATCGTAGGTTGAAGGTAGACACACTTGTAGGATGGTAACTATATATTGTCAGACTGAGATGATGAGGGATGGAGCCCAGCTGCCTTGCCTGTCCGCTGAATGGTCTGCCGCCGAGTGAGGCCGGGGCAGAGGTATGAGCCTACACATCTGCATCCCGTGACGTCACACAAAGCCACAGGCCTACAAGGGATCTCGTATCTAAAGCACATGGATGATACTAATATGCTATGCTATATAATACAGAGAATACAGGGATCAGCAACTATGCTGACATAAACACTCAGCCAATATTTCCTTTGTTTTCTTTTCTGTGATCACTTACATTTCCTTTTTTCGGGGCTTAAGTGATTATATGCACTCTTATGCATGCACACGCCTATATCCCACACTCTATTCCTTATGGCACAGTCAGAAATTACCACCAAAACACGAGCTCAAACCGCGTGACTCCTCCATGAGTGTGTGTGTGTGTGTGACTCAACAATCAATATTTGCACCAATAACTCACTACAGTTGTGACCGGGTGTGGAAGTGTGAATTGCTCATTACTCTAAAATTTGTTCATGATTATAGCCATGTATAAACGTAAGTAACAATTCTTACAGTATTCATTACCTTTGTAACTTGTGAGTTCATTACCTTGTACCTAGTTCAGCCATCGAAACTTTGGGGCCCAGTCCCTGGACCCATTATGTACCTCTGTAATCTGTAAATACCTTTGTAACTTGTCATGATTGTGACTAGACCTACCTGGAGTTCATTACCTTTGTAAATTGTGAGTTCATTACCTTTGTAAATTTTGAATTCATTACCCCTGTAACTTGCTCAGCTATCAAAACTTTGAGGCCCAGTCCCTGGACCCATTATGTACCTCTGTAATCTTTTGACTACCGCCCACAGGATGGGTATGGGGTGCATAATAAACATATTAAACTTAAACTGGGGGGGACACAAATAACACTATTTACTTTTACACTACATGCACTTTCACAATAATCTAGGCCTGGCTGTTTGTCTACATTTAAGGCTTATATAAGGTGGAAAGTATGTTATACTAAGTGTTTATGCACCTGCAGAAAGGAAGTGTACAAGATATATTCTGGGAGGTGTTGAATGAGAAACTAATTATGGTGGGAACTTTTGTAGAGGGAGTAGTATGCAAGTTTGTCCTCCCACAGGTAATTGATAATGAAAGACCCTTAATGGAACTTTAGAAGAAGGTTTGATATTATCTAATCCATGTTTTAAAAAACAAATGCCTAAATAAGCATAATGACAATGGTTTGGTGAAGCAAGGTTTATCAGTTCACTTCTGTATGTGTATGTTTATACAGGGATGAAATATATCACAGTATTCTTTAGTTTTAGCTACAAAGTAGGGAAGAGTATATGGAGAAAAAGAGAGAGGTTAAGAGAGTGGTGAAGCAATGTAAAAAGAGAGCAAATGAGAGAGTGGGTGAGATGTTATCAACAAATTTTGTTGAAAATAAGAAAAAGTTTTGGAGTGAGATTAACAAGTTAAGGAAGCCTAGATAACAAATGGATTTGTCAGTTAAAAATAGGAGAGGAGAGTGATTAAATGGAGAGTTAGAGGTATTGGGAAGATGGAGGGAATATTTTGATGTATTTTTAAATGTTGATGAAGATAGGGAAGCTGTGATTTCGTGTATAGGGCAAGGAGGAATAACATCTTGTAGGAGTGAGGAAGAGCCAGTTGTGAGTGTGGGGAAAGTTCGTGAGGCAGTAGGTAAAATGAAAGGGGGTAAGGCAGCCGGGATTGATGGGATAAAGATAGAAATGTTAAAAGCAGGTGGGGATATACTTTTGGAGTGGTTGGTGCAATTATTTAATAAATGTATGGAAGAGGGTAAGGTACCTAGGGATTGGCAGAGAGCATGCATAGTTCCTTTGTATAAAGGCAAAGGGGACAAAAGAGAATGTAAAAATTATAGGGGGATAAGTCTGTTGAGTATACCTGGTAAAGTGTATGGTAGAATTATTATTGAAAGAATTAAGAGTAAGACGGAGAATAGGATAGCAGATGAACAAGGAGGCTTTAGGAAAGGTAGGGGGTGTGTGGACCAGGTGTTTACAGTGAAACATATAAGTGAACAGTATTTAGATAAAGCTAAAGAGGTCTTTGTGGCATTTATGGATTTGGAAAAGGCGTATGACAGGGTGGATAGGGGAGCAATGTGGCAGATGTTGCAGGTGTATGGTGTAGGAGGTAGGTTACTGAAAGCAGTGAAGAACTTTTACGAGGATAGTGAGGCTCAAGTTAGAGTATGTAGGAAAGAGGGAAATTATTTCCCAGTAAAAGTAGGCCTTAGACAAGGATGTGTGATGTCACCGTGGTTGTTTAATATATTTATAGATGGGGTTGTAAGAGAAGTAAATGCGAGGGTCTTGGCAAGAGGCATGGAGTTAAAAGATAAAGAATCAAACATAAAGTGGGAGTTGTCACAGTTGCTCTTTGCTGATGACACTGTGCTCTTGGGAGATTCTGAAGAGAAGTTGCAGAGATTGGTGGATGAATTTGGTAGGGTGTGCAAAAGAAGAAATTAAAAGTGAATACAGGAAAGAGTAAGGTTATGAGGATAAAAATATTAGGTGATGAAAGATTGGATATCAGATTGGAGGGAGAGAGTATGGAGGAGGTGAATGTATTCATATATTTGGGAGTGGATGTGTCAGCGGATGGGTCTATGAAAGATGAGGTGAATCATAGAATTGATGAGGGGAAAAGGGTGAGTGGTGCACTTAGGAGTCTGTGGAGACAAAGAACTTTGTCCTTGGAGGCAAAGAGGGGAATGTATGAGAGTATAGTTTTACCAACGCTCTTATATGGGTGTGAAGCATGGGTGATGAATGTTGCAGCGAGGAGAAGGCTGGAGGCAGTGGAGATGTCATGTCTGAGGGCAATGTGTGGTGTGAATATAATGCAGAGAATTCGTAGGAAGGTAGGAGGAGGTGCGGGATTATCAAAACTGTTGTCCAGAGGGCTGAGGAAGGGTTGTTGAGGTGGTTCGGACATGTAGAGAGAATGGAGCTAAACAGAGTGACTTCAAGAGTGTATCAGTCTGTAGTGGAAGGAAGGCGGGGTAGGGGTCGGCCTAGGGAAGGTTGGAGAGAGGGGGTAAAGGAGGTTTTGTGTGAGAGGGGCTTGGACTTCGAGCAGGCATGCGTGAGCGTGTTTGATAGGAGTGAATGGAAACAAATGGTTTTTAATACTTGACGTGCTGTTGGAGTGTGAGCAAAGTAACATTTATGAAGGGGTTCAGGGAAACCGGCAGGCCGGACTTGAGTCCTGGAGATGGGAAGTACAGTGCCTGCACTCTGAAGGAGGGGTGTTAATGTTGCAGTTTAAAAACTGTAGTGTAAAGCACCCTTCTGGCAAGACAGTGATGGAGTGAATGATGGTGAAAGTTTTTCTTTTTCGGGCCACCCTGCCTTGGTGGGAATCGGCCAGTGTGATAATAAAAAAAATAAAAAACAAAGAAAATAGCATCAGCAACTGACAGCTTCACGCTTATAAGTTAGAGGAAGAGGCATTTAGGCTGCCTAAAATATAAGCAACTACTGAGAGATAGATGGGCTAGTGAAAATCTAATGAGGAGGTTGTAGTAGTATTGGTTTCATAAGTCTGCACATATACAAGGGTTGAATGCTCACAGTCTAACAGACAAAAAATTACCATACCAGAGGTTTTTATGAAGCATAAGTGATATAAAGAGGGAGGAGTATATATATGTCTGTGGCAAGTGATGTACTATCAACAAATTTTGTCGAGATTCAACTAGGTACGCTCTTTTTAATTATATTAGTATCTTGAGAAAGTCTACAGCACCAATGAATTTGACAAACAAAATGGCTGCCATATTTTCAACAACTGTTAAAGGTTGATGAACAAAGGAAAGTAAAGCATCCTTTACTAGTGATCAAATGCAAGATGCTGTGGCAGTGCAAACCAGCTGCGACCATGACAAATGTTTAAAGCAGTTTGGGATATACTTTCAAAGTCAATGGTACTTTCCTTCAATACATCTATCAAAGAAGGACAGGTATATAGGGATTGGCACAAGCATGTATAGTTCCTTTGTATAAACAAAAGGATATCCTGTTGAAGAAGGAGGCTTAGGCACATGTAGGCCAACCGTTTACATTCAAGCATACATGTGAAAAATATTTTGATAAAGGTAAGCAAGGTTATGTTGCATTCATGGAATTGTAAAATGAATATGACAGGGTGGATAGGGAAGTAATCGGGCAGGTGTTGCAAATGTATGGAAGAGGTCATAGATTACTGACAGCAGTTGAATATTTTTCAGAATACTAAGCAATCTGTTGTGTCAATAAATTTGGAATTCAGGGAAAGTCAGAGATACAGGTGGGCCCCAATTTACAGCACTTCACTAATGCAGCAGTTTTCAGTTATGTATATCCATTCTTCATTTATTTAAGACTTCCTACAATAAATATATTCATCACTCACTATAAGCTAAGGATGAAAACATTTTAAGGTAAGTAATGTGTGTACTGTACATGTATTTTTAAGGCCAAGCTCTATTTCTTGCTTAATATATAACATTGTAAACATGTTATCAGGCTTTTATATACATTTGAAAGTGAAAAAAGGCTGTGTTTCATTACAGCAGTAGCCCAGAACCTAACCTGCTGTATAAGTGGGGCCCTCCCATAGTTAAAAAACTATCTCTATTCTTGATACACCATAATTTTCATTACTCTCTACCCTTAATTATTCCACTTCATAAATGCTTTACTATGATCTAAATGTTACGCATCATAAATGCCTTACATCACTGTTTTGTGTAAGTGGTATTTTTCACATATTGTATTTGAACCTCCATACAATAGTGTAGAGCTTCATAATGACATTCTCTACATACAACACTCTCATATCAACTCTCTTCAAACAAATTTTCAATGATATTGTTTGCATCTCTTGTGAAGTGCTCTTCATCCAGGGAACTTGAACTGTTCCCCTCCTTTGTATTAACCATGATTTGTTCTCACTTCTTGGCCCTAGGAATTAATTCTCCGCATGTAGGCATTTTCTCATCAACTCGATTATCTAAAGAATTCATCTCTTGCTTATAATGTTGTCTATGTGACCCTGCAAAACAGTTCAGCTTTTAAAATAGACTTAATGCATGAAATACTTTATTATAAATTAGTATATCTGGTTCAGCTTATTATTTTTAAACATTTGAAAAACTAAATTATCAATACACTGAAAAAAACAAGTCTGAAGAAATGCTTCAGGTTTCATACATACTCTTTATAACAAGAGAGCCCATGAGATTACAAGTGAATCTGCCAAGTAGCAATTTCAAAAGTGCAGCAAAAGGCCTGAGAATCACACATAGGCACGAACAGAATTTTTTTTTTAACACGTCGGCCGTCTCCCACCAAGGCAGGGTGACCCAAAATGAAAGAAAATCCCCAAAAAGAAAATTTCATCATCATTCAACACTTTTACCTCACTCATACATAATCGCTCTTTTTACAGAGGTGCCCGGATACAACAGTTTAGAAGCATATACAACAATAAAAATCTCTCAAATATAACATATCCCTCCAAACTGCCAATATCCCAAACCCCTCCTTTAAAATGCAGGCATTGTACTTCCCATTTCCAGTACTCAAGTCCAGCTATTAAAAAAACCGGTTTCCCTGAATCCCTTCACTAAATATTACCCTGATCACACTCCAAGAGCTCATCAGGTCCCAAAAACCATTCGTCTCCATTCACTCCTATCTAACACGCTCACGCATGCCTGTTAGAAGTCCAAGCCCCTTGCCCATAAAACCTCCTTTACCCCCTTCCTTTAACTTCTCCAAGGACAACCCCTACCCCACCTTCTTCCCCTACAGATTTATACGCTCTCCATGTCATTCTACTTCAATCCATTCTCTCTAAATGACCAAACCACCTCAACAACCCCTCTTCAGCCCTTTGACTAATACTTTTATTAACTCCACACCTTCTCTTAATTTGCACACTCTGAATCCTCTGCATAATATTTAAACCACACATTGTCCTTAGACAGGACATCTCCACTGCCTCCAACTGCCTCCTCGCTGCAGTATTTACAACCCAAGCTTCACACCCATATAAGAGTGTTGGTACCACTATACTTTCATACATTCCCCTCTTTGCCTCCATAGATAACGTTTTTTGTCTCCACAGATATCTCAACGCACCACTCACCCTTTTTCCTTATTTATTTATTTATTTATTTTATAATTTGAACATACATACAGAGGTACAAAAAATACAGGTAAGAGCAGCATGCCAAAGCCACTTATATGCATAGCATTACGGGCTGGCTTAAAATTAACTTAAGATTAACTAAGCAATGATGTAATCAGTGATAAAACATTATTGTAAACAGATAACAATAAAGCACAAATGAGTATTACAAAGACAGGTCATATGGTTGCATGCATTGGTGTACATTCAGTAGAATGGAGTATTCTGTTAGGTAGTGTATTTAAAAAATAACAAAATTAGATTGGGTCTTAGGTTTAACATTTATGTGATATAATTGTGAGAAACATTTAAGATATACAATTTATAAGGTTCAGTTATTCAGTATTTATTTGGGTTTGGGTGAGTAAGTGATCTTTGAGAAGAGACTTGAATTTATAAACAGGTAGTGTTTCTTTTATATTTTCAGGTAATGAATTCCAGATTTTAGGGCCTTTCATGTGCATTGAGTTTTTGCATAGCGTGAGATGGTCATGTGTTCTGTTGAGGTTGGCAAGATGTTTAAGGGGAGGGTTAATATCAGAGTTAAGTGTTCTATGTATGTAATAGGTGCAGTAATAAGTATGGATGTTTTGTATGGTGAGTAGGTTTAGTGTTCTGAATATTGGTGGAGTGTGCTGCCTGTAGTGGGAATTTGTTATCATTCTGACTGCAGCCTTTTGTTGGATAATTAGTGGTCTGAGGTGGTTAATTGTTGTTGAGCCCCATGCACAAATTCCATAGGTAAGATAGGGGTAAATAAGAGAGTGATATAGGGCCAGGAGGGCTGACTGTGGAACATAGTACCGTATCTTCGATAGTATGCCTACAGTCTAGGAAATTTTCTTAGAAATTTGTTGTATATGTGTATGAAATTTGAGTCTATTATCAAGGTGGATTCCTAAGAATTTTCCCTCTGTTAGATTTGTGATAGGTGATCCGTTTATCATTATGTTAAGAAGGACATCTGTAGCTCTGTTACCAAACTGAATGAAGTAGGTTTTGTCAATGTTTAGTGTAAGTTTGTTAGTCCTCATCCAGGTAGATATTTTCTGTAATTCGGTATTTACAGTATTGGCTAGCATGACTGGGCTCGGGTGAGAGAAGACGTATGTAGTGTCATCTGAAAATAGTGTTGGTTTGAGTAATTGCGAAGCATTTGGTAGGTCATTTGTGTATAGGAGAAAGAGAAGAGGGCCAAGGACACTTCCCTGTGGGACACCAACTGTAATTGGTTGTGCAGAAGAGTTTGCCCCATTTGTGTACACATATAGGCTTCTGTTACTGAGGTATGACTTGAGGTAGGTGAGGGAGTGCCCTCTTATACCAAAGTGTGGAGCAAGTCATGGTCAACTGTATCAAAAGTTTTACGTAAGTCAATGAAGATCCCCAGTGGGACTTCTTTTTTCTCTATTGCAGTGTATATATGCTCTAGCATGTGTACAATAGCATCATTAGTATTTTTATTAGGCCTGAATCCAAATTGGCAGGGGTTGAGTATGTTTTGGGAGATGAGGTAGGAGTAGATTCGTTTATGAATTAATTTTTCGAAGATTTTTGAGAGAGGGTGTAAGTTGGATATTGGCCTATAGTGATTCAACTCTGTTTGGTCCCCTCCTTTATGGATCGGGGTGACCCTTGCTATTTTGAAAACTGTAGGGAAGGTAGACGATTCAATGGATTTGTTAAAGAGTGTTGCAATGATTGGTTGTAGCACCTGTCACACTTTTTTGTATATAAAGGGTGGTAAGGTATTTAAATCTCCTGCCTTGTTTTTTAGTGTGTTGATAATATGGGAGACTTCGTATGGGTTAGTCGGAGCTAGGAACAGTGTGTTCGGGTAGTTGCCAGTGAGGTTGTCATTTGGTAGGGTATCTGAGCTTGGGATTTTATTGGCAAGGTTCTTGTCCTATAGTGGAGAAGAAATCATTGAGTCTGTTTCCTGTTTCTGTTGGTGGGAGTTGGGGTTCATCTGATTTTGCTAATTTTATTTCGCTATTTCGTGATATCTTTTTTGTTCCTAGAATTTCTGATAGTGTTTACCAGATCTTTTTTATATCACCTCGTAAGTTGGATAATCTGTTCTCATAATACAATTTTTTTGCCCTTCTTATCAGGCTGGTTAGGACTGACGAGTAACGTTTTGTTTGGTCTCTGGTTATGTGACCCATTCTGTACTGTTTTTCATATAGGTGTTTTGTATTTATGGATCTGAGAATGCTGGGTGTTAGCCAGGGACTGTTCAGTCTCTTAGCTGTCATCTGTTTAGTTTTTTTAGGGCAGTGCTTGTTATAGAGGTATTGGGTCTTTTTTAGAAAATTATTAATACATTCGTCAATATCTGTATAGATTTCTAGCTCAGTGTGCCAGTCAATGTTTGTTACTGCTGTTGTGAAGTTATTAATGGCTGCCTCATTGTGAAGTCTGAAGGTGACTTTAGTAGTGTCTTGGGGTAATTTACCAAGAGTTGTTATGAGGAAAGTAGGGTAGTGGTCTGTGGCATTATCTGTAATTATGCCTGATTTTAAAGGGGATATGGTGTTGGTCCAGATGTGGTCAAGTAACTCTTGTAGGTTTTGTTACTGTTGGTAGCAACATGCAGTTACTCATTGTGTTTGTGAATTCAGTAACGTGTGGGTCCTGGTCTTGCAGGAGATTTATACTGAAGTCACCTGAGAGTAGTAAGTGATCTTTGTTCATGCGTGCATCAGTTATCATACTTCCTAGGTTTTGACTAAATTGGCTAATGTTTGACTGTGGAACTCTGTAGATGTTTATTAATGTGAGAGGTTTTTGTAGGTATTTGGATTTGAATTTAGCTATTATATATTCCCCATGTTCATCCCTTGTGCAAGTATTAGTGATACATTCTAGTTGGTCTGAGTAGTATATAGCTGTGCCACCCCCTTGTTGGTCTGGCCTACAGTTGTGTATGGCTGTGTAACCAGGAATGGCATAGACATCAGTAGCATCAGGCTTCAGCCAGGTTTCAGTTAGTGTAATGATGGACATATTGGCATGCAAGGAATTTAGTAATGCTATGAGGTCATCGTAATGCTTGCTTAAAGATCTGATATTGTAGTTAAAGACAGTTATGTTGTTGTTGGCTCTGAGGAGTGCCTTTGATTGTTCTGCTGTGTAGTTACCTGGAGAGATTACCTGGAGAGAGTTCCGGGGGTCAACGCCCCCGCGGCCCGGTCTGTGACCAGGCTTCCTGGTGGATCAGAGCCTGATCAACCAGGCTGTTGCTGCTGGCTGCACGCAAACCAACGTATGAGCCACAGCCCGGCTGATCAGGAACTGACTTTAGGTGCTTGTCCAGTGCCAGCTTGAAGACTGCCAGGGGTCTGTTGGTAATCCCCCTTATGTGTGCTGGGAGGCAGTTGAACAGTCTCGGGCCCCTGACACTTATTGTATGGTCTCTTAACGTGCTAGTGACACCCCTGCTTTTCATTGGGGGGATGGTGCACGTCTGCCAAGTCTTTTGCTTTCGTAGTGAGTGATTTTCGTGTGCAAGTTCGGTACTAGTCCCTCTAGGATTTTCCAGGTGTATATAATCATGTATCTCTCCCTCCTGCGTTCCAGGGAATACAGGTTTAGGAACCTCAAGCGCTCCCAGTAATTGAGGTGTTTTATCTCCGTTATGCGCGCCGTGAAAGTTCTCTGTACATTTTCTAGGACGGCAATTTCACCTGCCTTGAAAGGTGCTGTTAGTGTGCAGCAATATTCCAGCCTAGATAGAACAAGTGACCTGAAGAGTGTCATCATGGGCTTGGCCTCCCTAGTTTTGAAGGTTCTCATTATCCATCCTGTCATTTTTCTAGCAGATGCGATTGATACAATGTTATGGTCCTTGAAGGTGAGATCCTCCGACATAATCACTCCCAGGTCTTTGACGTTGGTGTTTCGCTCTATTTTGTGGCCAGAATTTGTTTTGTACTCTGATGAAGATTTAATTTCCTCATGTTTACCATATCTGAGTAATTGAAATTTCTCATCGTTGAACTTCATATTGTTTTCTGCAGCCCACTGAAAGATTTGGTTGATGTCCGCCTGGAGCGTTGCAGTGTCTGCAATGGAAGACACTGTCATGCAGATTCGGGTGTCATCTGCAAAGGAAGACACGGTGCTGTGGCTGACATCCTTGTCTATGTCGGATATGAGGATGAGGAACAAGATGGGAGCGAGTACTGTGTCTTGTGGAACAGAGCTTTTCACCGTAGCTGCCTCGGACTTTACTCTGTTGACGACTACTCTCTGTGTTCTGTTAGTGAGGAAATTATAGATCCATCGACCGACTTTATTAATTAAAGTAACTGTTTGATTCATTTAAGTCATTAAATAAGAGGTTGGTATCAGGATCAATGCTTGTAATCATAAGATTTGTAGTGATTCTATAGTTAGAATTAAGTATAAAACAAAGTAAATATTCTAAAGCTAAAAAATAGCACCTGAATTATTTAACAAATGTAAAAATAATGAGCTAAGGTAGTTTTTAAAGCTAAAATAAAGGAGACAATATAAAAGGGACTAAAATAATTTGTGGTGAACAAATAAAGTGATGATCAAATAATGGAGCTTGGGAATATGATAGTAGGTAGTACTTTAAAGTTAGAATTAGGGAAAACAATATAAAAGGGACTAATATAAGTTGTGGTGAACAATAAAGTGGTAATAAAATAAATGAGTTTTGGAATATAATGGCAAAATAGTGAACTTATTACACTTTAGCACCTGAGAATAGCACCTTGATTATTTTAACAATTGTGAATATATGAGCTAGGGTAGTTATATAAAGCTAAAATAAAGGAGAAAATATACAAGGGACTAAATTAAGTAATGGTAAACAAAGTTAAATGGACAGATAGTCACTATGAAATAATACTGGTTTAGGAGTAAGATCTGATTTGTAATTTTGAATAAGTTGAGCAGTTTATTTCACAATAAAAAGTAAAAAAATATGAGGTAGTTGGTACTAGCTAGCAAAAGATAGTTTTGGGACTTGCAAAAATAGTAATTGGAATATACACTAATTGCACACACAATAAAAGGTGACTAAAACAAGTAGTGGTAAACAAAATTAAATGGACAGGTAAGAACGATGAATAATATTAATTTGGAGTAAGATTTGACTTGTAACACAAAATTATGAGCAATTAATAGCAGTAAGAAAGAAGTATAAAATATTGGAGGTAGTTGGCATTAGCTAGTGATGAAAAATGAAAAAATAATAATGCACAATATAATAGTAACGTACACTATATGCACCGCACGTATATATGTATTAAGGGCACTTATCTAATGTTACAGAAATGTCCGCTTTTCTAAGGAAGGTAGAGAAATCATGTTCGTTTGAGATGTTATGTTGTTGTCCTGTTGATGTTTTCCTTGCTAGCATTTTTCCATCTCGCGTGAAACACTCATGTATTTTGTTTTCCTGTTTAACTTTTCTCAGTCTGAACAGAAGGTTTTGACGTTTTCTTGTTAGACACTCATTTAAGAACTTAAGAACGAAGGAACACTGCAGCAGGCCTACTGGCCCATGCGAGGCAGGTCCAAGTCTCCTACCGGCTTAAGCCAATGCACCCAACCTAGTCAGGTCAGGTCACATTGACTTAAGGGAGGAACACGGCAACCGACCTGGTAGCACAAGCTATCAGGCCCAACTCACACCCACCCACATCCACTCATGTATTTATCCAATCTATTTTTAAAGCTACACAACGTTCTGGCCTCTATAACTGTACTTGGGAGTTTGTTCCACTCATCCACAACTCTATTACCAAACAAGTACTTTCCTATATCCTTCCTGAATCTGAATTTTTCCAACTTAAAACCATTGCTGCGAGTCCTGTCTAGGCTAGATATTTTCAGCACACTATTTACATCCCCTTTATTTATTCCTGTCTTCCATTTATACACCTCAGTCATATCCCCCCTAATTCTACGTCTTTCTAGAGAGTGCAGATTCAGGGCCCTTAGTCTATCCTCATAGGGAAGGTTTCTGATACATGGGATCAACTTTGTCATCCTCCTTTGTACATTTTCCAGAGCATTTATATCCATTCTGTAATACGGTGACCAAAACTGTGCAGCATAATCTAAATGAGGCCTAACCGAGGATGTATAGAGTTGAAGAACAACCTGAGGACTCCTATTATTTATGCTTCTTGATATGAAGCCAAGGATTCTATTAGCTTTATTGCGAACACTCATGCACTGCTGTCTTGGTTTCAGATTACTGCTTACCAGAACTCCTATATCGTTTTCACAATCCGTAATAATAAGATCTACATTATTTAGTTTATATGTGGCATGGTTATTGTCCTGTCCAACATTTAGAAACTTTGCATTTGTCTATATTAAACTGCATCTGCCACTTCTCCGACCACTGCATCAGTCTATTCAAATCTTCCTGAGTGCTCTAATGTCCTCGTCAGAATGAATTCGACGGCCTATTTTGGTGTCATCGGCAAACTTGCTGATGTCGCTCTTTATGCCCTCGTCTATGTTGTTTATGTAGATTGTGAACAGCAGGGGGCCAACACTGACCCTGTGGAACACGCTCGTGATGCTTCCCCACTCTGATTTCTCCCCATTTATGCAAACTCTCTGCTGCCTATTTGTCAACCATGCCTCTATCCAGGAAAAAATTTCTCTTCCTATTCCATGTGCCTTAATTTTCCTCAATAGTCTCTGATGTGGGACCCTGTCAAAAGCCTTACTGAAGTCCATATATACAATATCATATTCATTACCATGATCTACCTCCTCAAATACCTTAGTGAAAAAAGTTAATAAATTCGTAAGGCAGGAACGCCCCTTTGTAAAACCATGCTGAGATTCGTTGATTAATTTATACTTTTCAAGGTGGCTACGAACTGCCTCGGCAATTATTGATTCCATAAATTTTCCCACTATGGAAGTTAGGCTTATTGGTCTATAGTTCGAAGCTATGGACCTGTCACCTGCTTTGAAAATAGGTATCACATTTGCCATTTTCCACTTATCTGGCACCATGCCAGTTTGTAGTGATATGTTGAAAAGATTAGCCAAAGGTTTGCTAAGCTCCTCTTTACATTCCTTTAGAACCCTTGCATACAGTTCATCAGGGCCTGGGGATTTGTTAGGTTTTAATTTATCTATTTGCCTAAGGACCATGTCACTTGTGACCCTAATCGTTCACAGTTTATTATCGTCCTGTTCTACATAATTTATCATTTCTGGAATATCGCTGGTATCCTCCTTTTTAAAAACTGAGAGGAAGTATGTGTTAAAAATTCTACACATTTCCTTATCACTGTCAGTGAGCTGACCCGAGGAACTTTTGAGTGGGCCTTTCATGTCCCTGATCTTACTTCTGTATACCTGAAAGAATCCTTTTGGGTTAGTCTTCGATTCTCTTGCAACTTTAACCTAAATGGATGAATAGATTAAAATATCTGATTGGTCAAAAGAGAGGCATATATAGGCAAATCAAAAGAGGAGAGGGTCAATTAAGAAATCTATATATTCAGTTAAAGAGAGAAATAAAAAAGGGAATTAGAAAAGCAAAAAGAGATTATGAGGTTAAAGTTGCAAGAGAATCGAAGACTAACCCAAAAGGATTCTTTCAGGTATACAGAAGTAAGATCAGGGACAAGATAGGCCCACTTAAAAGTTCCTCGGGTCAGCTCACTGACAGTGATAAGGAAATGTGTAGAATTTTTAACACACTTCCTCTCAGTTTTTACACAGGAGGATACCAGCAATATTCCAGAAATGATAAATTATGTAGAACAGGACGATAATAAACTGCACGATTAGGGTCACAAGTGACATGGTCCTTAGGCAAATAGATAAATTAAAACCTAACAAATCCCCAGGCCCTGATGAACTGTATGCAAGGGTTCTAAAGGAATGTAAAGAGGAGCTTAGCAAACCTTTGGTACGTTGGTTTGCGCGCAGCCAGCAGTAACAGCCTGGTTGATCAGGCTCTGATCCACCAGGAGGCCTGGTCGCAGACCGGACCGCGGGGGCGTTGACCCCCGGAACTCTCTCCAGGTAAACTCCAGGTCTAGGTATGTTAGCTATAAAATAGAAAATTATTCCCCTCCCTTTCTATAGCTACATTCATCAGACACCTTTTGGCACTCTTCTTGAACTGGTTCATGCTATAACTGGCTTTGACATGTGCGGGCAGTCTGTTCCATTCCTTTATTGCTGTACAATAAAAGGTGTTTCAAGCCTGGCCAATGACTGTGGGTACTAAAAAGTTGTGCTCTCTCCCCCTAGTATTATGATTGCTTTGGTTCCCAACCTTGACAAAATTGACAGCAAGATATTCTGGACACTGTTCATGAGCAATTTTATAAACATGATTTAGCTTCAGTTGTTTTACTCTGTCTTCAACATTCAGCATATCCAACTGCTGTAATTCATCCTGGCCTACATGTTCTCTTGGTCCCAGCCCCAGGGTGAATCTTACGATTTTGTTTTGGGTGATTTGCAGTCTATCAGTTTTTTTTGTCAAGGCAGAGTACCATGAAGAGCAAGCGTAATCCATATGGCATTGTGTAAGGGCTAGACATAGGGTCCTGCGAGCTCAGAAGGTAGACACTGTGCTTGTCTATACAGGAACTTCAGTCTGGCATTCGCTTTCTTTACTACACTGTTCCCTATCAATTCTCCTGACATGCATGGGTCAAAGGGGATTCCCAGATATTTTATTGATGAAACCAAAGTGATGGGCTCCCCATTACACTGGACATTAAAATTATTTACCCTTCTTAGTTTATGTTTCGTGCTAAAGAGAATGGCTTCAGTTTTCCCGAGGTGTAATGATAGTTTGCTGTCTACTAACCATTTGCTGCAGGACTCCAGTTTCAGTGTTAAAACATTAGCTATAATTTGTGGGTCTTTACCTGACACTAACAGGGCACTGTCATCTGCATACTTATGTTATTGACATAACATAAGAATAATAAGGGACCTAGAATACTACCTTGGGAAACTCCACATGCTATCGGCAGGAGTTCTGATTCCGTTTTGTTGATTTTGACAATTTGTCTCCTGTTGCTAAGGTAGGACTTAAACCAGTCTACAGAACCTATACCAATAGCTTAAAGTTTCTTACATAATATATTGTGGTTGACAGTACCGAAGACCTTTTGCAAGTCTAAGGTTACCATACCTATGAGGTTCCCCTTTGACATTTCAGTTCTCAGGTAATCCATCAGATTAATTAGGGAGGTGTCGGTTGAGTAAGATCTTCTAAAGCCTGATTGGTAACTATGAAAAATGTTGTTGTCATTAAGGTACTTAACTACTTGAGAGTACACCGCCCTCTCTAGAATTTTGGATATTATACTGAGTATACTAACAGGCCTATAGTTGCTGACATCAGACCTACTGTTTTTCTTGAAGATAGGAGTAACTCTGGCCTCCTTGAGCCCCTCAGGTACGGTATTAGTGGTGATTGATAGATTTATTATGTGAGCAATAGGGATTGACAGTTCAGAAGCACCATCTTTTAGGAACTTAGACGGGATGTTATCAGGGCCTGTGCTCTTAGTTGGGTTTAACCTGCTTAGTTCTTTTTGAACAAAGTCATGAGATACACTTACTAGTTGACAACTGTTTGGGGTTACCCCTTTATTGATATAGTATGTTTGAAACTTATCAGAGTCTGTGCTAAAGGTATTTGATGCAGCTGGTAGTTTATTAACTAGTGATGATGCAACAGATGTGTAGTAGGAATTAAAGCAATTTGCCACCTTAGATGTTTCGTGGCATACCTCATTATCGATAGTGAGTACTATGTTAGACCTATCTACAGGCTTATGGCTATACCCCAACTGTTTTAGTTGTTGCCAGAGCTTTCTGGGGTTATGCTTATACTCTTCAGTTTTTGAGCAATAGTGCTTTGCCATTGCTCCTTTCATAAGTCTCTGTACTCTGTTCCTCATCCTTTGGAATTCATTTAGTGCTGCAATATCCTGTCTGCTTCCTTTAAATCTTTTTAGCAGCTGATCTCTGAATTTCATATTATCTAATATCTCAGTGGTCATCAAGGGTTCAGTTCCTCATTTAATCCTAACCTCTTTAACTGGTGCAATATTATCAAGGATGGTAGTGAACATTGTTTTGAATTTTTCCCAGGCATCGTTTACGTCCGTGCAACTTGTTATCTCTGTGTAGCCTATTTGCCAGTGTTTCTTTACTGTATTTTCTAGTTGACCTCATTTTTATTGTCCTGTGTAGGCCTATCCTATCCCTAGTGATTTTCCTGGTGCAGTAAATGATGAAATGATCACTAAGACCTGTGGTAATGATGCCTGACTGACTAATGTTCTCAGCGCGGTTACAAAGTATGTGGTCAATTAGGGTGGCTGAGAACTGTGTGATCCGGGCTGGTGTATTAATTAGTTGAGTGTAACTATTTATACCTAGAATTTGCTTATACCTTTTGCATAGCCCGTTATTTTGCTGCTGAAAACAGATACTGAAGTCGCCCAGTGTGAAAATTTGTCTGGACTGCCTCCAAGTGAGTCGCCTACCCTGGCAAGCTCTGTTGACACCGAGCTCTGAGGTCGGTACCTCAGCCTCACAAGTGGCTTATAGGACAGATTTTCATAAATGATTGATGTTGCAAGAAATCTCGCCTGCATGCACGTTTAAAGGACTAACTTACTTGGTGATGTGGAAGCTATTCTGGTCTTCAACCTCCCTAAGCTTAGCCCCTTTGGACTTCCCCTCAGAAACCACGTGCAACCGGGAGCCTTAATTCCTGCAATATTCAATCATTATTAGTGACCTGCCTGCACCTCAGAAATTCCTATTTCCAAGGGGAGGTGAATTCCCTAGAATACTATGCAGAAAGTGACACTAACTTCTAGGTTGACGAGAGACACTGGTACGTACTGGGCATGCACTGCCAGCTGCACAAAGGCCTACAGCTCAACTCACTCGCAACTTTCCCCAGACACTGGCCAGAAATCCTAAGAAAAAGTGGAGGTCTTGTCTTACTGTACGGGCCTGACAGAGGAGGTCATCTACGGTACATCGAGGTGCCTCCACCAGATTTCCCCAGGTCTCATATGCGAAGACACGTGGGGGGCGCCGCCTGCTGATCATGGCACATGTTGTTCAGATGGTGTCTGGTCATAGAAGAAAGCATGGCGGTCTCAAAACCCCGTGCCCCAACATTCAAACTTGGGCTGCCAGTTCTCCCCGGCTAACATAACCTAGTGTTTGCCTACATTATCGGCCTATTACTACCTATGTTAAGGTCTTAGGTCTACATTATTATTATTTACAGTTGCCTCAATAATTCTAATATTAGTGTACTAACAGTATAAACTACCTACTTCTTCCCTGAAGGGTAAATTTATCAATTAAGAAGTACCTTCCATCCACCTTTGCCAACCCGGGTGAGTGTGTTTGTGTTTTTGGGCGGGTATAAGGGCCCTCGAACGGTGTGTTTTTCCCCGTTGGGACTTTTCGGACCGAATAAGTTCCAACACCCAGTATTATTGTCTCGCAATTGTTTTCAAGTCCGGACAATACTCTGGAAAAGTCTTCTAAGAACTGGTCTTGGGTAGGAGGGCGGTAACTAGCTCCTACTAAGATGGGTTTGGTCTTGGGAAGCAGCACTTCAGACCATAGAATCTCCAGTTTATTGTTATTTAAATCAGGTCATGGGTTGTAAGCTAAGTCATTTCTAATGTAGGCACATACTCCACCACCCTTTCTGTTCCTATCTAAGCATTTTATATTGTAACCTTCTATTTTGACCTCGTCGTCAGTCACCGTATCATCCAACCAGAATTCAGACATGGTTATAACTGCCGCCCTAATTTTGTTAGCTAGAATCTTAATCTCTGCCAATTTAGGAAGAAGTGATCTTGCGTTGACATGAATAAAGTGAAGGCCTGTTTTCATAAAACAATTATAATCATCAATATATGGCAATGGGTCATTTGTATTAAAATTAGGTAAATCAATGTCATCATTGCCAAGGGTAACTGTGCCAAAGTGCAATTGTTACACACAAAATGAATTCTGGTACCATTGCTATAATTGTACATACATCCATCATGCACCCACCCCTTACACATTTTACATAAGGTGCCTTTTCTGTTCTTCATGCGTACTTTAGTACAGTGTGTGCACCTGTTTGGTAGTGTTTGAGATAATAATGGCTGTATTGTCTCACATTGACCTATGTATGCATTCAATTCAAAGTTTTCAATTCAAAGTTTATTCTCTATGAGGATTACAATGCTGAGTTTACAGAATTTGGTTATTGTGTGGTTTACATGCAGTAAAATAATAATTACAGAGTGTACCACTAGAACACCTAGCATGGCTAGGCATTTCGGGCAGACTTAGATTAAATCTTAAGTTTAAAATATTACAAAATTATGAGGTAAGCATTACATATGGAGTTAAGGTTATCATTCCTAGCTACTAGACCGTCATTATCACCGTCATTTATCTGTCTGTTTTGCCTCTGCACAATAGTTTGAGGTCCTGGATTAATTTGGATATCACCACTTAAGAACGCTACAATAAGAGCTGTGTGCCACTGTTTTTGTTTGGGTATGAGGTGGTGCCATACCTTGCGGCAATAGTGACATTTACTTTTCTGGTAGGATGGCAACTGTTGGGCTTTCACTGTCCAGGGCGCTGTTACTCCATTCACCTTTTCCAGCCCCCATGACTGATTTCTTTCTACATGGAATTGAAGAAGAAAGATAAATATAATTATGGCAGCCTGTACCCCTCTAATGCCTGCTATTTTCACTCTTCGCTCTTTTACTCGTATACAATAATATTTATTTCTCTTTTCCAGTCACCTAGTACATCCTAGTATGTGCTTTAGCAATCGCCACTGATTTACTAGTAAATTTTCTTCTTCAAAACCCTCTTCACTGCT
>NC_069405.1:20319260-20451625 GCF_026875155.1 Cherax quadricarinatus | reverse complement strand
TCTTTCGGGGATTGGCTGTGGAGACTGGATGGCCTCATCTCAGTTACCATTAAAGGACTGTTATCAGGTTTACATCGAAGGTTGTTTGGGTTCTGGCTGCAGTCCTTGTGGGAAACTGTAACCCCAACTTTTTGGCTGTCAAGGCCTACTGTGCATTCTCTAGTGGAATGTTTCCCAACACACTTACCACACCAAGAATGTAGTATTCCACAGTCTACTGCAACATGGCCATAGTGCTGGCATTTGTAACACCTACGTTAAGGGGGTAGATACACTTCGATGTTTAGGAAACGTAAACCATGCACCCAGATATTTCGGGGAAGGGGCACAGGACCTACCCAACTGGCAATAATTTGGGAATTTCCTTTAAGTCTTTTAGACTTGATGATATGCTCACTTAGAGTCAGATGGGATGGGTCCATGTAGAGAGGGTATCCAAAGATTATGATACTGACCCATTTTTTAAAGTGGTGAGTGTCTGATGGAGGCAGCAAAATAGTCCGTAAATGGAACACCTCTATATGAAACTGGTAGGTCATGTACTTCTGACCGCGCAGCAGTGTCTGCCTGTTCATTGCCCTGTACGTTAACATGACCAGGGACCCAACAAAAAACAATATCTTTATGCTTGGAAGAGATGCGGCGTAGCCAAAGTTGGATACGGAGGACTAAGGGGTGAGGTGTATCAAATTTCTGTATAGCCTGTAAAGCACTAAGGGAGTCTGAGACAACCACAAATGATGACATAAGCATAGATGCAATACGGATAAGTGCTGCAAGAATGGCATACAATTCAGCAGTAAAGATACTAGCCGAAGATAGTAAATGCCCTCGTACGACGCTGTCTGGAAACACTGCTGCAAATCCTATGCAGTCTGAAGACTTAGAGCCATCTGTGTACACTGCAATGGCATGAGAATGAGAGTGGAAGTGGTCAAGAAAAAGAGAGTGGGAAGCTACCGTAGACAGTTGGGCTCTCGAGCAAGGGAGTGAGAAAGAACAGACTCGAACAGCTGGAACTTCCCAGGGGGGTAGGGAAAAGTGAGATGCTACATGAACATAGAAAGGTGGTAATTGAAGAGAAGACAAGAGCGAATGTAGGCGAAGAGAGAAGGGACGGAGCAAACAGGGGCAGTGAACAAATAAAGAATGTCTACTAATATCGGTGACCATTCTATAAATGGAAGGATTGCGGAGATCATGAGAGTGTACATAGTAGCGAAGGCAATGGGCATCTACGGCGATCGGATAAGATGGAACGTTCGCTTCTGCATAGAGGCTCTCAACAGGGAAGAACGAAAAGCACCAAGGCATAAACATAATCCTTGGTGATGAATGGGGTTAAGGCTAGAGAAAGTAAAACGAGAGGCCGCTGAATAGATCTGGTCACCATAATCAAGTTTCGATAAAATGAGGGCAGAATGTAGGCGAAGGAGAGTTCGACGATCAGCTCCCTATGAAAGATGAGCAAGGGTTTTAAGAAGGTTCCCGCCGGCTGTGACAAGTGGCCTTCAGAGAGGTAATGTGAGGTTTCCAGGATTTAACCTACGGTCAAAGAGGAGGCCTAGAAACCTGACTGTATCACGTTCAGAGATACGGGAGCCACAGAGGTACAAAGGATGATCGGAGATGACAGAGCATCTAGTGAAAGTAATTTGGAGAGTTTTGGTACTGGAAAATTTAAACCCATGTGTGGTGGCCCAATTGGAAAAACGGTCGACTGAATGTTTGGGTAGAAACTGTAATGAGGTGACAGTCAGCGCCTGCATATGCAATAGCGAAGTCATCAACATAGAGTGATGACCAAATATTGGATGGAAGACTAGAGGCCAAATCATTTATAACAAGGAAAAAAAAGTGTTGTGCTCAGAACACATCCCTGGGGGGCACCTTCAGCTTGGACAAAGTCCGGGGAGAGCACATTATTAACCCAAACACGGAAATGTCTGTCAGTTAAAAAGTTCTTAAGGAAGGATGATAGATTGCCTTGAAGCCTAAGGAGTGGGCTTTGGCCAAAATATTATACCTCCAAGTTGTGTCATATGCCTTCTCAAGGTCAAAAAATATGGCAATAACTGAGTGGTTATTCACCAAGGCATTATGAACATACATATCCAAGCGTAGTAAGGGGTCTATGGTAGAACGGCCCTTACGAAAGCCATATTGATGAGTGGAGAGACTGTTGTGTGTCTCTAAATACCACACTAAACGTCTATTTACCAAGCGTTCCATCACTTTGCAAACTGCACTGGTAAGAGCAATGGGACGATAGTGGGAGGCTTCATGTCCCGTAGTACCCGGTTTGCTGAAAGGGAGAACAATGGCAGATTTCCACAGCTGTGGAAGAACTCCCTGTGACCAAATAAGATTGATAAGGCGTAGTTGGACTGCAAGGGCTAACTGATGTAAATGTTGTAGCATACGAATATGAATATCGTCGGGCCCAGCTGCCGATGATCGGCAAGCTGAGAGTGTTGCCTTCAGTTCCTGAAGTGTAAAAGGCACATTATGCTGTTCTTCTCTAAGAGAAGAAAAGTCTAAGGGTGGCAGACTTTGAGGAAAGAAATGAGGGGCATAGATGGAGCCCCTGAGAAATACGGACCAGATGATTGCCAATTTCATTGGCAACATCTAGATAAGATAAGATTTCGTTCGGATTTTTAACCCTGGAGGGTTAGCCACCCAGGATAACCCAAGAAAGTCAGTGCGTCATCGAGGACTGTCTAACTTATTTCCATTGGGGTCCTTAATCTTGTCCCCCAGGATGCGACCCACACCAGTCGACTAACACCCAGGTACCTATTTGCTGCTAGGTGAACAGGACAACAGTTAGTTTAATATGTTTATTATGCACCCCATACCCATCCTGTGGGCGGTAGTCAAAAGATTACAGAGGTACATAATGGGTCCAGGGACTGGGCCTCAAAGTTTTGATAGCTGAGCAAGTTACAGAGGTAATGAATTCACAATTTACAAAGGTAATGAACAACAGGACAACAGGTGTAAGGAAACGTGTCGAAATGTTTCCACCCGCCGGGAATCAAACCCGGGCCCTCCGTGTGTGAAGCGGGAGCTTTAGCCACCAGGCCACCAAAGTTTTTATGCCAACAGCATTTGGTGTTCCCAGGCGGTCACCCATCCAAGTACTAACCAAACCCAACGTTGCTTAACTTCACTGATCGGACGAGAAGCGGTGCGTTCAACGTGGTATGGCCGTTGACTAGTGGGCTTGCTATATCAACACTGGCAACCCGCAGAACAGGAGCCGGGTCAGGAGAATATTTACCACTCAGTTTTCGTACTTTTCTCCAGACTGCACTCATAGAGGAAGCAGAGGTGATGGTGGAGACATAATCTCACCAGTAAGTGTGTTTAGCGTCACGGATGACACGGCGAGCGATCGCACACTTCTGCTTAAAATCAATTAGTCTCTCTGTGGTTCTATTGTACTGGTACCTGCCCCAAGCAGCGCATTTCAAACGTACTGCACGAGCACAAGCAGGAGACCACCAAGGCACAGGTTTCTGAGAATGCCCAAAGTTTGGGGTATAGAATGAGAAGCTGCGGTTAAAATGGAGGACGAAAAGAGGTGTAAAAGCTCATCAATGGAGGACGAAGAAGGAACCTCACTAAAAACAGTTAGTTGTGAGTAAAGGTTCCAATTTGTCTGATCAAATTGCCAGCGTGGGTTACGAAGAGGTGGTGAATATGAAGGGGAAGCAAGAATGATTGGAAAATGATTGCTGTAATGTAAATCCGAGAGAACAGACCAGGTGAAGTCTAATGTGGCGGAGGAAGAGCAGACTGAGAGATCGATGCAAGAGAGAGTATGAGTCCGAGTATCAAAATGGGTGTGAGTACCTGTATTTAAAACATGGAGGGGATGGGTAGCAAGAAAAGCCTCTAACTGAATGCCACGGGAATCACAGTGAGACCCCCAGAGGAAATGATGGACATTAAAATCGCCAATTAACAGAAGTGGTAGCGGTAATGACGAAACAAGAAAGGCAATATCTGGGATAGATAATGCCCGAGAAGGAGAGAGATACAAAGAACAGAGTGTATACTACCTATGCAAGTGGATAGGGGTTTGCTGTGTAATGCAGCGAAGTACGAACAAATAGTGAGGGAAACGGAATATCAGTGTGAAGAAGAAGGGCCCCTTTCATTAAAGGTCCCATCAGGAAAAAAGAATCTGAAGAATACAAAAAATTATAGCCTGAGATAGGATAGATAACGGCAGAGTGTAATTTTGGTTTCTGTAAGCAAACATCAACAGGGCAAAACTGGGAGAGCAACGTCTGAAGCTCACCCCAATTACCCCTGAGGCTGCAAATATTCCATGCAAATAGGCCAGATTGGCAACGTTTAAAGATACCTGAAATCCGCGGGAAAGGGTTTCCCTGGGGGACTAGAGGGTTAGAAAAGTCCACATGCGGTGGGAAGGAAAACGCTAAAGTAGCAAATGAACGGTGCATTGTGAAGAAAGGAGTTGTGCAGGATGAGGAAGGGGAAGAGAAGGGGAACGAGGGGGGAAATCAGTGTCCATTGATGGTTTGGTCTCTGCAATATATTCAGAGATTGCTTCAAGTGTTTCGAAGTTCAGAGACATCGTAGGGAGACAATTTGGAGATGGAAGGAGGGGGAGTTTGAGTAAGATTGGAGCTGTAATGGACTGTACCAAGGTAGGGGGGGGGAAAGGGTGGAGGGAACTGGAGAAGTGTGGGAGGGGACAGAAAAGGCAGAAACCTGGGAGGTGGCAGAAGAGGAAGAGACTTGGGAGGGGACAGGGGAAGAAGGTACAGTACAAGGAGGAGGATGAACCTCCACACTTGTAACAGAGCCAGTGAAAGGGGAAGACCCAGGTACGGAGACCAGGAAGGTAAAATGTGGAGGTGGATGAAGGGAAGGAGGGGTTAAAGGAGATTTTTTGAGCCATTGAGAAGTAGAGGGACGATTGGGAGGTGTCGTAGGAGGTCTTGTAGATACCAGGGTTTGTGAGGGAGGACACGAAGAAGTGAGGACAGACTGAGGAGTTGAAGTAGGGACATCTGAGCCCAGGACAGCAAAAGAATTAGATACAGGAATGACTATGGGACTGGAAACTGCAGAGGAGGCTGCAGAAGATGTGACCCCAGAAGTGGGGGGACGCTTTGAAACACGAAAACAAGAAACACGGGGTCGTCTCCCTTGGAGGCAGAGATGAGAAACTGCCATAGCATAAGGGAGACCTTCTGCCTCTTTGAAGCAACGAATTTATCCCTTGTACCTGTGTACCTGGGTACCTGTCTACCATCTTACTATCATATTATAACCAAGACATTACCATTGTTATTTTTTTACTATTATTCTTTTGGTACTTTAATTGTGAATTTTATTTTGTCAATTTAAATCTAGTTATAATCTTGATCTTGTCAACAACCTATACCAGACTCTAGTGCAATTGCAAGTACCATTTCAAATTGTATTTTTATATTATAAGTTTATATTATAATTCCTACCATCTGTCCATTTAACTTTGCTTACCATTACTTAATTTTAGTCCCTTATATATTTTCTCCTTTTTTTTTAGTTTTTAAAATAACTACCCTAGTTTATATATTCACAATTGTTAAAATAATTCAAGGTGCTTTTCTCAGGTGCTGAAGTAGAAAAAGTTCAAAATTTTGCCATTATTTTCCCAAAAGCTCATTTATTTGATTACCACTTTTTTGTTCACCACAACCTATATTAGTCCCTTTTTTTTTATAATTTTATACTATAATTCTAACTTTAAAAATTACCTTTATAGTACTACCTACTATATATTCCCAGCTCCACTATTTGATCTTTCACTTTATTTGTATTATTTCCCTTTGCTCATTATTTTACATTGTTAAATAATCCAGGTGCTATTTTTTAGCTTAAGATATTTACATTATTTTATACTTAATTCAAACTATAGATTCACTACAATCTTATGATTACAAGCATTGTCCTGATTTCCAAAACCCCTTATTTAATGACTTAAATTGAAATCAAACAGTTACTGTAATTTCTACACTGCAGAACAATCAAAGGCACTTCTCAGTGCCCAAAAACAACATAACTATCTTTAACTTACAATATCAGATCTTTAAGCAAGCATTACGATGACCTCATTTGCATTACTAAATTCCTTAATGCCAAAATGTCCATCATTACACTAACTGAAACCTGGCTAAAGCTGATAGTACAGATGTCTATGCCATTCTGGTTACACAGCCATACACAACTGTAGGCCAGACCAACAAGCGGGTGGCACAGCCATATACTAAATCAGACCAACTAGAATGTATCACTAATACTTGCACAAGGGATGAACATGGGGAATATATAATAGCTAAATTCAATCAAAGTACCTACAAAAACCTCTCACATTGATAAACATCTACAGAGTTCCACATCAAACATTAGCCATTTAGTCAAAATCTAGGAAGTATGATAATGATGCACGCATGAACAAAAAATCACTTACTACTTCAGGTGACTTCAATATAAAACTCCCGCAAGACCAGGGCCCAAAACGTTACTGAATTCACAAACACAAGAGTAACTGTATGTTACTACCAACAGTAACAAAACCCACAAGAGTTTACAGAGACTAGTGTTTCCCTACTTGACCACTCTGGACCAAACCATATCCCCTTTAATATCAGGCATAATTACAGATAATACCACAGACACTACCCTACTTTCCTCATAACAACTCTTGGGGAAACTACCCCAAGACACTACTAAAGTCACCTTCAGACTTCACAATGAGGCAGCCATTAAAAACTTCACAACAGCAATAGCAAACATTGATTGGCACACTGAGCTAGAAACCTATACAGATTTGACGAATGTATTAATAATTTTCTAAAAAAAACCCAATACCTTTATAACAAGCACTGCCCTAAAAAAACTAACGGGTTTGCGCAAAGAGACTGAACAGTCCCTGGCTAACACCCAGCAATTCTCAAATCCATAAATACAAAACACCAATATGAAAAACAGTACAGAATGGGTACATACCAGAGCCCAAAACAAAACGTTACTCGTCAATCCTAACCAGCCTGATAAGAAGGGCAAAAAATTGTTTATGAGAAACAGATTATCCAACTTACGAGGTGATATAAAAAAGACCTGGAAAACCCTATCAGAAATTCTGGGAACAAAAAAGATATCACAAAATAGCGAAATAAAATTAGCAAAATCAGATGAACCCAAATTTCCCCCCAAAACAGAAACGGGAAAAACAGATCAATGATTTTTCTCCACTATAGGAAAAAACCCTTGCCAATAAAATCCCAAGCTCAGATCCCCAAACCAAATGACTACCTCACCGGCAACACCGAACACATGTTCCTAGCTCCGACTAACTCATAAAGAAGTCTCCCTTTTTTATCAAAAGCACTAAAAAACAAGGCAGGAGATTTAAATACCTTACCACCCTTTATATACAAAAAAGTGTCACAAGTGTATCACCAATCTTGCAACACTCTTTAACAATCCATTGATCCTCCACCTTCCCTACAGTACTCAAAATAGCAAGGGTCACCCGATCCACAAAGGAGGAGACCAAACAGGTTGAATAACTATAGGCCAATATCCAACTTACACCCTCTCTCAAAAATCTTCGAAAATTAATTCATAAACGAATCTACTCCTACCTTATCTCCCAAAACTTAATCAACCCTGCCAATTTGGATTCAGGCCTAATCAACTACTAAAGATGCTATTATCCACATGCTAGACCATTATACAGCTGCAATTAGAGAAGAAAAAAGACGTACCATGGGTCTTCCTTGCATCACGTTACAGCTTTTGCAAACAGTTGACCATGATTGCTCCACGTAAAACTTGTCACACAATGGGTAAAGGAGGGCACTCCCTCAACTACCTCAAGTCCTACTCAGCAACAGAAGCCCATATGTGTACGCAAATGGGGCAACTCTTTGCGCAACCAATTACAGCTTGGTGTCCCCACAGGGAAGTTGTCCTTGGCCCTCTTCTCTTTCTCTATCACATAAATGACCTTCAAAATGCTTCGCCATTACTCAAAACCCACATATTTGCAGGATGACACTACATACGTCTTCTCTCACCCGAGCCAGAGCCCCAGTCACGCCTAGCCCATACTGTAAAGAACGAATTACAGAAACTAGTCCTGGATGAGGACTAACAAACTTCCACTAAACATGACAAACCACTTCATTCCGTTTGGTAACTGGCTACAGATGTCCTCTTAACTTAATGTTAAACGGATCACTTCTCCACAAAACTAACAGAGGGAAAATTCTCTTAGGAATCACCTTGATAATAGGACTCAAATTCATACTATTATACAACAAATTTCTAAGAAAATGTGCCTAGACTGTAGTCATACTATCGACAAGATACGGTACTATGTTCACAGTTCAGCCTCCTTGCCTTATTTCCCTCTCTTATGTACCCCTATCTACCTATGGAATTTGTGCATGGGGTCAACCACAATTAACCATCTCGACACTAATTACCCAACAAAAGGTCTGCAGTGTAGAATGCTAACAAATTCTCACTACAGGCAGCACACCTCCACATTATTCAATACACTACACCTACTCCAACATACAACACATCCATACTTATTACTGCACCTATTACCTAAAGATCACTTAACTTGATTTTAATCCCTCCCCTCAAACCATATCCTTGCCAACCTCAACAGAACCCATGACCATAAACAGGCACAGATCCCTCTTTGATGGGTTTTTTTCCTCGTGTCCATCCTCACACTAATGCCAAAAACTCAATGCACCATAAAATGGCCCTAAAAATCTGGAATTCATTACTTGTAAATATAATAAGAACACTACATGTTTATAAAATTCAAGTCTCTTTCAAAGATCACCTTACTGTCACCCAAAACCATATAAATACTGAATAACTGAAACTTATAAAGTTATATCTTAAATGTTTCTCACAATTGTATCACATAAATGTATAACCTAAATACCGAATCTATTTTATTATTTTATAAATACACTACTACCAGAATCTTATATGACTGAATGCAACATATGACTGTTCTTTGTAATACTCATTGTGGCTTAATTTAGTAATTGTTTACATTATGTTTTATCCTGATTTTGTCAATGCTTGTTAATCTGTAAGTTAATTTTAAGCCAAGCGTATGAAGGCAATCGTATATGTGGCTTTGGCATGTGCTCGTATCTGGAATTTTTTTTGTACCTCTGTATGTGTGCTCATAATTGGATAAATAAATAAATCATAAAACTTGGCAACGGCGAGAGTATGAAGGGTGAGCCTCATGACTATTAAGGCAAGAGGGAGTTTGGCTGCAAGACGTATTAGAATGGTCATCGGCACCACAGACTGGGCATTCAGCTGTAGATCTGCAATATTTTGCTGGGTGGCCAAATCACCAGCAATTCCTACACTGTTGCGGTGTAGGGATCACCTTCCGAACTTGTAACTGATGTCCTGCTACATTAAACAGAGGATGGGAATTCACGGCCCTCAAAAGTTAAACGAGCCACATTGCAAGGGTATCATCTTCGCCTGTGGGCAGGAAGAGCGTAAGTGTCTACCTTGAGAATTGGGAGATCTTGGAGTTCCAGCTGTTCGAGAATGTCATTGCCACATGTCTGGAAATTCTGTTGGACTATGGTATGGGGCAGAATAACAGTACCACTACAAGAATTGAGGGAATGCTGTTTTTCGATAGTGATAGGAATAGTATCAATATGTGAAAGAGAAAGATCATGAGCATGGGTAGAATTCCGGACTGTGATGATGCGCATACCACTCTTAAGAGCATGAAAGGAAATATCTCTACCAATGTAGCGAAGGAGCGCTTTGCCAATACTATGGTCGGAAAGATAGGCAGAAGTCGGTCTTAATGTAAAGAATTTAGTCCATTGTGTGGTCTGAAACTGAGTGTGGAGAGGGAGTGCATGACGTGTCGGTCTTTTCCGAGTAGAATGGGAAGGTAACGAAGTAACATCATTAGAAGATTGTCGTTGATGTTTAGAAGTGGGTCCACAGTCGGTCCAACGTGGGACGGGCTGGCGATTCGAAAATCGCCGCACTGTAGAGGGAGAAGGGAAGCTAGTGAAGGAGAGCGGGGCGGGACAAATGAAGGGTCAGTGGAAACCCCCGGTACCTGAAGGGGGGGTGAGGAAACGCACAAGAAAGGTCCAAAAAGAGTGGCAAAAGACGAGGCAGTAGAACGGGGTGCGGTCAAAAAAGGGGGCCCGGGGGGTAGTGGGGTGTGGATCAGGTACCCATGGTTGGGTTTACTTCTTTCTTTTTTTTTTTAAAGAAAAAAAAAGAAAGAAAAAAAGAAATGAAAATAAAAAAAAAAATAAAAAAGGGGGGCCCGGGGAGGGATATTATGGGGAAGAAAGGGCAGAAATCTCCCCCCTGTGCCCAAAGGGGGGCCTCAGCACCGAAGTAGCAAGTGCAGATGGAAAACCCGTGCATACCCTACCATCATGCAGTAAACCGAAATCGGCGAAAAACCTCAATTGCCCGGTACCCCGGTAGACAAAAAGAGGGGGCCCGTTCACCCCAAAACATACTCCCTTTGGCCACCACCCCCGGAATCCGAAAGGTGGCTTCCAGAGATACACCCATCGCCCGAAAGACACCCAAAGCCACCCTCCGGGATACCAGAGAGGGATCGGGACATCCCCAGGCAATCCAGATTCCACAGCAAACTACGCCACCGCCAAGAACCTCAACGGAATGGGATGGACCCCGGTACCCTTTCCCCTACCTAGGAACTAGCACGCCTGTGGGAAAAAACCCAAAGGTCAAAAAGAGGAAGGGCAAAAGGGAGGGGTGGGGAGGAGGAGGAGGAAAGAAAAAAAAGGCAGGATGGGGAGGATGGGATAGGGAAGGGGGGATTGGGGGGTAATCAGATTCAGTCTGAGGAAGGAGACCGACAGGTCTAATTCCTCAGACCAAGAGCCTCTTCACCACGCCAAGGAGCTCCCCTTGAAGAGGTCCTTCATGATAAAGTTGATATGTTAGCCAAGAAGAGTACCCAGAAGGAAAATGTAAAATATAACTTTGGTATAACTGTGTCTAGCATTAAGAATAATATTAGGAGAGAAATAAATAATGAAAATGATTGTTATAGGAATGCAGTTAGAAGCCTGAGTAGATCTATAACCCACTATGATAACATGAACGTAGATAAGTATGTTTATGGAGCAACGTGCAGTGTGAACAGACTGATATTATAGTGGCCAGGCTTAGGTTTGGTTACAAGTACTTCTGGTTGTTTGGGAGACACACAGATGATGATCAAACTAAATGTAAATTATGTGATCAGGCATATGGTCACTCTCTTGAACACTATGTGCTTAATTGTCCACTTATTGAGGAATACAGAGACAGATAGTATAATAACCTATGTGACATGTCAGGATATCTTATTAATGAAAGTAAATTACCAGATATACTAAGCAAATTTTCTAAATTTGCTTGTAACAGATAAGTGAACTATAGGTATGTAGATATAAATCCATATGTATTCATGTTAACCATTTGGGGCCTAGTTCCTGGGCCTTTTGTGTATCCATATGCTCTTGCGCTACCGTCCACAGGATGGATATGGGGTGCACAATAAACTAGCCACTTCGGTGGCAAAATCTAATCTATGATCGAGGTATATAAATGGAAAACAGGAATTAATAAAGAGGATGTAAATAGCGTGCTGAAAACTTCCAGTCAAGACAGGGCTCACAGCAATGGTTTCAAGTTGGAAAAATTCAGATTCAGGAAGGATATAGTAAAGCACTGGGCTGGTAATAGAATTGTGGATGAGTGGAACAAACTCCCGAGTACAGTTATTGAGGCTAAAACGTTGTGTAGGTTTAAAAATAGGTTAGATAAATACATGAGTGGGTATGGGTGGGTGTGAGTTGGACCTGACTAGCTTGTGCTGCTGGGTCTGGTGCCATGCTCCTTCCTTGAGTGGAGGTGACCAGACTGGGTGGGTCACTGGGCTAATCCGGGGGATTGGACACGGACCTGCTCCGCATGGGTCAGTAGGCCTGCTGCAGTGTTCCTTCTTTCTTATGTTATGTAAGTATTATAATTAGTCTGCCCGAAATACTCATGCATGCTAGTGGCTTTGTGTTTAACAATAGTTTATTACATGTAAACTACCCACTGTATACTATCATAAGAAATAAAAATTTGAATTTGAAAATCAACCATTATTACCAAGATAGTGGACTGGTTTGGGTGGCATCCTGGGGGACAAAATAACCTAATTTTCCAGAAATGCTCTGTATAATCAGGGGATTGCTATATTCTGTCATTGATGTCACAAATGGTCTGGTCTGTATAAGTCGTATCATGTACTTGTAGAAATAGATTATTATTACTTAACAAACACATGGAAGCAGCAGCAGCAGGAAGATACATGAATATTTCAAAATATTTGGTAATGTGGCTACTCGTTACTTGACACATACCATTATGATGGTTAGTGGAGGTGCTAGTTACTGTCTGTGATGTTCAACCCATTATTGTAAATACAAAATCTCAATGTACTATTTGCAAAGACATAAATAAATAAATAAATAATATTCTCTTTCAGTTGTACTTTCCACGGCATGCCTTGCACGGCAGTTAAGTCTGTATTGCATACTTGAGGCAGATACAGCAGCTGAGAAGTGATCACCCCACACTGCTACATACAATTATCATAAATCAGTGACTTATTTCCATTGGGGCCCTTTTAATACCTTATTATAATGTAAAGGAGATGTACTAGGAATAAGGTAATAAGGAATAAGGAATAAGGTCCCTCACATTATTTTTTTGCTCTATTGTATAAAGAGAGTTTGTAGTATACTCAGTTCGAGTTATTATCTCCTCCACTTTTCCATAACGGAGTAGGTGGAATTTGTCCTCATTGAACATCATGTTGTTTTCTGTTGCACATTGGAAAACTTGGTTTATATCTTCTTCGAGGTTAACCGTGTCCTCAATAGATGAAAGTCTCATGCAGATCCTAGTATTGTTTGCAAAGGTTGACATGGTGCTATGGATTACATCTCTGTCTGATATGAGGATGAGGAACAGGATGGGGGTGAGTACTGTGCCTTGTGGAACAGAGCTTTTCACTGTGTGTGTCTGCATGTGTACTCACCTATTTGTGGTTGCGTGTGTGTGTGTGTGTGTGTGTGTGTGTGTGTGTGTGTGTGTGTGTGTGTGTGTGTGTGTGTGTGTGTGTGTGTGTGAGTGTGTGAGTGTGTGAGTGTGAGTGTGTGTGTGTGTGTGTGTGTGTGTGTGTGTGTGTGTTAGTGTGTGTGTGTCAGTGTCAGATGTGGTGTGTGTGTGTGTGTATGTGTGTGTGTGTGTGTGTGTGTGTGTGTGTGTGTGTGTGTGTGTGTGTGTGTGTGTGTGTGTGTGTGTGTGTGTGTGTGTGTATGTGACTCAACAATCAATATTTGCACCAATAACTCATTAAAGTTGTGACCGGGTGTGGAAGTGTGAATTGCTCATTACACAATAATTTCTTCATGATTGTAGCCATGTATAAACGTAAGTAACCATTCTTACAGAATTCTTTACCTTTCTAACTAGTGAGCTCATTACCTTTGTACCTAGTTCAGCTATCAAAACTTTGGGGGCCCAGTCCCTGGACCCATTACGTACCTCTGTAATCTGTAAATACCTTTGTAACTTGTCATGATTGTGACCAGACCTACCTGGAGTTCATTACCTTTGTAAATTGTGAGTTCATTACCTTTGTAAATTGTGAGTTCATTACCTCTGTAACTTGCTCAGCTATCAAAACTTTGGAGTCCAGTCCCTGGACCAATTATGTACCTCTGTAATCTTTTGACTACCGCCCACAGGATGGGTATTGGGTGCTGTTACGCAGAAATGTGGGATGGCTGGGGGCTTGAGCTTTGTCTAAGGGCAAAGGTAAAAGTTACACACATCTCAAGCATAAACAGGCCACCCAGGGCTATCCCAGTCAAAACAGAAAGCGCTAAACCAGAATGTATTACTTCCATGGGTTGGTTAACAGAGGGTTAGGTAAAAATCCCAGTTAGGAAAATATATCTATTTATTCAACATAACACTATATACACACTCTAGAAACACCTTAATCCTAAATGCCCAAATGAGGATAGACAAGAAACAGCTGCCTGGAGGTTCAGCCACCATAACCACTAGGCCTAGTCAGCGCCAGACCGTCACTACTCCACTACAAACCCCATTTCTTATTTCCTCACTCATCCCACACCATCCTGGCCATGTCAGAGCCTGGGTGAACATACAGGTAAGCCATAGAAGAGCCTATGGCTTGGGTTAACTAAACAAAAGGAGTACACGACTACAAACTTAGCTCAAATACACAGGATCTCCGACGCCAGCCTCCACACCATGCTGACCCCACGTGACTCTCCCAGCCACGCTCACTCCGCATACCCAAACACCCTTGGAAAATAAATCCCTAGCAGGATTTCTTTATAATTACAGTTAGAGTACTTTACAGTGCCCCCAAATGCACATTATGAATTATAAAATTATTCTTTACAATTATAACATTCATCTATTATTATGGCACACTTCTCCACTGTATATACATTACAATGTCATGCAGAACCCTGCATAACACCCCCACCCCCAGACCATAGGTCTCACTCTGCTAGCAGGGTCCCTATGGACACTGCTAGGCAAAAGGAAAAAAAGGAAAATAAGCCCCACATTAAGGTCTGAGGCAACGGGCAAAATGATAACTGGGGAATGACCACCATACAATCATGGTCTTTTGGTACTACAAATATGCAATATTAACAAACTGAGGTACTAGACTGCTGACATGTGTAACTCGCAGAACATAAAAGTGATCAAGTTCTATGCCAAACGAGCCCACAGTCACACTCTTAGACAATTGTGTTAGGAAAAGGCACCATCACAACACAGCGCTGGCCAGACACTGGCATTGATGCATTTTACCTAAATTACATCAAGCAAACTTATAAACGAGCAAGTTAACTTTGTACAAAAGTGCCCCTGAGGAATACCATTTTATGAAGTAACACCAAAGTTCAGTATGTTGCAAGGCAGACCAAACTGTATGTGCCACCAAAAAAAAAACTTTTAAACAGTAAGTACATTTTCCATGAGTTCAAAGAAAAGAAAAACAGATTTTACATGTTAAATTCTACTTAGAAAGCAACATCACATTATCACTCCCATTCACAGCAATTTTTGTGTAAACAAAACTGGTTCCCCATGACACACCTCTGCGAGAATCAGGAGAGCACAGGAGAGGGGAAAAATATCAGGCCCCTAAAAACAACGGGTGGATAGGCACATAAATCTTGTTGGTGGGACTGCGGCCGTAAAACCCTGGAGTCATCACTGAAGACCCCCGAAAGGTAGACCTCCCAGGCCGCCACCTAACATGTCATTCCAAGGACCCTGGAGTCACCCCAGTGGTGATCCAAAAAGGAAAAATTGAAAAAGAGTCCTGGAGAACCAAAACACCTCGGATCAAAAGACATGACCCAAACAGTGGAGGGCATCACCGCCAGCCCCACATTCACTAAAACGTTAGGTCCAACAGTCCCTATACCAACATAAAACAGAGGCGAGGCATTCCAGCCAACACCTAAAAACGTAGCATACCTTACCTAGCATGGTCTTTGATGTGACTACCCCCCTAAATACACACACACTAGGGAATCCTGTGCCTCCAGCTCCAGCTCAACCTGCCCTTCTCCTTTGGGTGGCCAGAGTTCCATCTACTCGTCTACCGCAATCACTGCAAAATAAGAATAGATAAGCGATCTATACACTACATTGTGCACTTTAAACATGAGACAAGGCATTAGCAACCACATTCTCCGCTCCCTTCACATAATGAATCACCAGATTAAGAGGTTGGAGAAACAAGGCCCACCTCGTAAGTCTCTGATTGTGGTTCCTCATTAAGTGAAGGAAACGTAAAGGAATATGGTCACTATACACAATTAAAGGGTGAACTGATTTAGATATATGCACCTCAACATGTTGCACTGCCAACACTAAAGCAAAAACCTCCTTTTCTATGGAGGTATAACTTCTTTGGTGCCTGCTACTTTTTGCTGAGAAGCAGCCGAGTGGCATTACTTCTCCTGTTCTACCCTGCAACAAGACTGACCCAACCTCTGTATCATTTTGCAAAACCCGGGGTGGGTAACTCAGGATTACACATAAAAGATCTTGAGGGTTAATGGCACCCACTGTTCATTCACACAATTTGCATGTAGTTCATAAAGAGGAGACAAAACCTTATTTTTTAACTGTACCAGGCGGCAGTCAGTGCACGTTTTCAAGGTATCACCTAGTGTGAGACCAGTAAAAAACAACGTCCACCGACTCTCGCTGGATACAAACACAGTCTCTAGAAATAAACACTTCACTTCCTTCAAGGAACCTATTTCACCCCAGCTTACATCATGCCAGACCTGCTGACATTTCACAAATTTGGAAACCTCTACCTCATGGGGTTTAACATGGCCCCATTTTTCAGCATCCCAAAACTCTTTCACTAAGGTGCACCATGGCTGAGCCAACACTTCAACCAGTCTTTCAGAAGATCCAAATCTTCCACAATCTCTTACAATTTTCCTGCTTACATTATCTTTCTCAGGGACTTTATCCATCATCATTTTGAAGTCACCACACAGTTCCATCATAGCCTTCCCAGGACCCGGTTCCAATGCCAATCCCATCTCTCCAGCTTCCAGAATGTTTAGCACCACCTCATAGTCCCACGTCATCCTGGGCGGACTGGCAGACTGGTACACTAGTGCCATCGACCTCATCTTAGCCAAGAATTTTCTGAAACCGAGAAAAAACACCGCCGGGGAAACATCACCATCCTCACGCAGCACATGACTTAATGATTCCAGAGTGCTTCCCCACACGGTAATGAAAGGGAGGGGAATTCCCTCCTCCCAGTCCTTCTGGTACTGGGGAAAACAAATATGCATTGCCCTGAGAGACTGGGAAAACCATGGAGCTTTTCTTTGACTCCTAGGATGATATACATTGGTAAATTTAACCTCAAGTAGGCCTCTCAAAACTATATGACATTTCATAAAATATGACGTCTGGGTGATTTGTGAAAAACCTAAGAGACAAAAATGTTTTACCAGAAATCTCAAAACCACACACACAAAATTATTCAGAAAGGGTACAGACTCTGGTAACCTGTTAGAAAAGGAATTTATTAATAAACACTGATTATTTAGCTCTCCCGTCTTAACACTGAAATGCCGTTCCTTCAGAATCTGTAAAAAATACTGACAAAAACACTTTAATAGTTCTGCCACGGCCACGTAAGCACAGGTTCTCTTAAAAAGAGTCTTGCTCATTTGATCAACTCTGCAAAATAAACACTTGGTAAATTTGGGAACCACATCCTCCGCGACAACTGATAAATGAATAGCGTTCCGGAGGTCATAACCTTCCTGGGCCTCACTCAGCTGCTGCAGAGTCAGGGGATTTTTTCCCACATCAGCACCAAGACCACTTCTCCAACTGAGTTCCGGTTGAGCCGGTTCATCACTGCTCAGAGTCTCCTGCAGGTCAGACTCAATGAACAGGCTCCCCATGCCCAAACCATCACCACAGTGTGCAGAAGGGTCACAGGGAGGCACAGCTCCTGCCTTGTTCCCCTGTTTAGTCCTAGAGCACACTGAAAAATTTTCAGGCACCGTCGCTCCAATTGGGTCATTACCACCTTGTAAAACAGGGTCCTGCAAAACCAAACATTCCTCACTTTTGAGGAGTCCCACAACGTTGTTGCCTAGTAGAAGGTCAACTCCTGCAAAAGGTACATCTTCTGCAATACCTACAGGTAGATACCCAGACTGGTATGCAGATTCTACCCATAACCTGTGCACTGGAGTCCTGACAGGGACTCCAGTTATCCCTTTAAGAAAAATGTCCAATCCGGTGTAGGTGTCATCCGATACTGGCGATACACCCCTACGAAGCAAAGGGTATGTGCTACAAGTGTCCCTCAAAGACATAACACCCGTAACCCTACCTTCATTTTGGTGTAAGGCCACAGTAGACTTACTTGAATATACCTTCATCCGAGGGTCTAAGACAGCTGGTCTTCTTTGGATACCTTGGGGCAAAACTGCAATGCAAGCCACATCATGTGTAATCGGTGTATTTACTGGAGAAGCATCTGTCGCAGCCTGGTCCCTAAGCATCTTTCGACAATATGGCTGCAGGTGGCCCTGTTTATTGCAATATGTACAGTGATAAGGTTTAAAGGCCCCCTGCCCATCTGACCTAGGTTGGATCCCTTGGTTCTGGGGAACTGGGCTCGTCCCACCTGTTCCTTGTAGTCCTGGACCTGTGACAGCTGACTTAAAACCTCCTCGAGTGGGTACTGGAAAATTAGGGTTATTAAAACTCTTGTGGTTATTAGGCTGATAAATGGGTGGCTTAAACTTCTGAAATTTCTTATTCCTATTGGTGGGTGGAGAAAACTTACCATTATTAGTATGTGGGGTGTGGTAACTGCTACCAAATTTTTGGTTAGCTAAAAATCTGTCACCCAGCTCTAAAGCATTATTAAAATCATCAAGATCCTTCTCCTCAAGATATGCCTTAAGGTCAGGAGGAACATTTCTCAAAAGATCCTCTAACAAAATTAAGGGAATTACACCTTCTTCATTGCCTACCACCCCCTTTGAGCGACACCACCTATTTAGAAGTGACATCTTCTCCTTACCATATTCCACCAAAGACTGCCCTGACTGAAACTTTAGTCCTCTGAATTTCTGCCTGTACCTTTCCGGCAATATTTGATAAGCCAGTAAAACTACCTCTTTTAGCTTATGATAATCAGAAAAGGCAGATCCTTCTAAAGAACTAATAGCCTGTAACCCATTACCAACTAATTGGTTTCTTGCTGATGTCGCCCATTCCTTTTCCGGCCAAACTTGGGATTTGGCCGTACTTTCAAATAACAGAAAAAAATGGTTGGGTCTTTCTCTAGGATTTGGGCACAAATTTTATGGCTTTATCCAAATGAAAAACATCTACTCTTGTGTCTGTGGCTGGGTGAGAAGCAAGCTGCCTCTCTTTAGCTCTTTCTTGAGCCCTAAGCTCTTCTAAGGCTCTCTGTTCCTGGATCTTTGTGCGCTCAATCCTTAACCGTTCCTTTTCTTCTGCAACTAGGGTTAATTTCATTTGTAAAATTACTACTTCCTTATCCAGGTCCCTATCATGGGGATGTGATGCAATGTCACCTTCCAAATGCATGTCATCCTCAGAATTTTCACCAGTGTCAGCCATTTTGAGAAATAATAGCACCAAATCTTTCTACCAGCCACAGAACTTACTGATATAAAATAATAAAGCACACAGCAAGGTACATATACTGAAGTAGTATATTCACAAGGAGTTGTCATGTGACTACCTCAAATTAAACAGGATTGCACACAAAAAGAAAATCCTGGCAGAAAAAAAAATAAGAGTACTGCACCTGCAAAGGTAAATTATTTCCAGAAATTTAGGTAAGCATATCCCCCTAAAAATCAGCAAGATTGTACTGCAAGGGGTAAATTATGCACAAATATATCAAGTATTAATAACACCCTAAAAATCAACAATATGGCCACAGAAAGGTAAATGATTTATAGAGTATTAATTAATAATAACACTCTAAAACCAGCAATATTATACAGAAAGGTAAAATTATTCACAGGGTATTAATTAATAATAACACCCTAAAAACTAGCAATGTTGCACACAAAAGTAAAGTATTCACAGGGTATTAATTATATATAACACCCTAAAAACTAGCAATGTTGCACACAAAAATAAATTATTCACAGGGTATTAATTAATAATAACACCCTAAAAAATAGCAATGTTGCACACAAAAATAAATTTATCACAGGGTATTAATTAATAATAACACCCTAAAAACTAGCAATGTTGCACACAAAAGTAAATTATTCACAGGGTATTAATTAATAATAACACCCTAAAAACTAGCAATGTTGCACACAAAAATAAATTATTCACAGGGTATTAATTAATAATAACACCCTAAAAACTAGCAATGTTGCACACAAAAGTAAATTATTCACAGGGTGTTAATTAATAATAACACCCTAAAAACTAGCAATGTTGCACACAAAAAAAATTATTCACAGGGTATTAATTAATAATAACACCCTAAAAACTAGCAATGTTGCACACAAAAGTAAATTATTCACAGGGTCTTAATTAATAATAACACCCTAAAAACTAGCAATATTGCAAACAAAGGTAAATTATTATTTTAATGTGAGTGTTATAGTGAATGCTTCCTCTGACCAACCCAGTAAAGAATGATTATTGACTTTCCAGGTTACAAACTTGAATTACCACAAAAATTTGATAATTCTCCCATTTACAGGCCCCCATGTTACGCAGAAATGTGGGATGGCTGGGGGCTTGAGCTTTGTCTAAGGGCAAAGGTAAAAGTTACACACATCTCAAGCATAAACAGGCCACCCAGGGCTATCCCAGTCAAAACAGAAAGCGCTAAACCAGAATGTATTACTTCCATGGGTTGGTTAACAGAGGGTTAGGTAAAAATCCCAGTTAGGAAAATATATCTATTTATTCAACATAACACTATATACACACTCTAGAAACACCTTAATCCTAAATGCCCAAATGAGGATACACAAGAAACAGCTGCCTGGAGGTTCAGCCACCATAGCCACTAGGCCTAGTCAGCGCCAGACCGTCACTACTCCACTACAAACCCCATTTCTTATTTCCTCACTCATCCCACAGCATCCTGGCCATGTCAGAGCCTGGGTGAACATACAGGTAAGCCATAGAAGAGCCTATGGCTTGGGTTAGCTAAACAAAAGGAGTACACGACTACAAACCGGGTGGCCCGGTGGTCTGGTGGCTAAAGCTCCCGCTTCACACACGGAGGGCCCGGGTTCGATTCCCGACGGGTGGAAACATTCGACACGTTTCCTTACACCTGTTGTCCTGTTCACCTAGCAGCAAATAGGTACCTGGGTGTTAGTCGACTGGTGTGGGTCGCATCCTGGGGGACAAGATTAAGGACCCCAATGGAAATAAGTTAGACAGTCCTCGATGACGCACTGACTTTCTTGGGTTATCCTGGGTGGCTAACCCTCCGGGGTTAAAAATCCGAACAAAATCTTATCTTATCTCTTATCTCTTAAACTTAGCTCAAATACACAGGATCTCCGACGCCAGCCTCCACACCATGCTGACCCCACGTGACTCTCCCAGCCACGCTCACTCCGCATACCCAAACACCCTTGGAAAATAAATCCCTAGCAGGATTTCTTTATAATTACAGTTAGAGTACTTTACAGTGCCCCCAAATGCACATTATGAATTATAAAATTATTCTTTACAATTATAACATTCATCTATTATTATGGCACACTTCTCCACTGTATATACATTACAATGTCATGCAGAACCCTGCATAACAGGTGCATAATAAACATATTAAAGTAAACTTAAACTAAACTATGGCAGCTTCTGATTTAACTCTTTGTGTTCGATTGGTTAGAAAGTTGAAGATCCATCTCCCCACTTTGTCAGTTATTCCTTTAGTACGTATTTTGTGCACCATGATCACATTTGTCAAACCATACCACGGGCGGGGATAGAACCCGCGATCAGAGAGTCTCAAAACTCCAGACCGCCGTGTTAGCCACTGGACCAGCTAGCCTGGACAAGCAGCAACAAGGCTGCTCCTATATCTTGCCGTCCCCTGGGCCTATCCAAATTCCAGTGATGGCCAAATTGCAAGTACTGCTGCAACAACATGCAAGGAACCTATAGTGACATAAAAACTGACGGTGACGACAACGAAATGGACTAAATATGACAAAAGAGGGACCGGCATTCAAGTACCAGACCTGCTGCCAGACGTGAACCAGACATGAGACGTTTTCCACTACAATGAAATAACTGACCTCTACATCAACTGCACCAGTGTTCAACGGGAAGACAACATGGCAAAAAACCTGATCAACAAAACTCCAAGGAAATGACATGTCTGTAGGACTTTTTTCCTCAGTGCCAAACGAGGGAAAGAATTGAGCATTTAAACATGGCTGCCCGGCATCCAAACACCAGCTACTGCCAGACATACAACTAGCGAAGTGAAATTCTCATCTTTACTGACGTTCATCTGTACTAACAGTAGCTTCATATCTGTACCACCATCATACCACCTGTACCAGTGCTAACGAGAGGGAAACACAGGAGACATCGTCATCAACAATACAAAACTCCAAGGTTATAGGACGGTTATCCCTCAGTGCCAGTTATGGGAAAGAAGTGAATAGTTAAACAGCTGATATATATTCAGCTGACCAGTGTACAGTGAGAGAATCATAGCAGAAAACACCAAATATATCTATAAACTCAAGGAAAGTCACGTAGGTGGCGTTTACTTCCCTCAGTGTTTTAAAAATGGCCGAGTCAGCAGACCAGGTCAGGCAGTCAACAACATGACACAACCCCCAATAAATGGAATTGAGGGGGATTTGGAAGGATAAAACCATTGATTAAACCTTTCTGGTCTACCAGAATGGAAAGGAGTTAGAAGTTAATAGGTGAAGCCAGACTGTGAAGTGAGGCAGGAAGGGGAGTGTGTAATAAGGGGTTAACTGAAAGGGGTTTGTGAAGTTAAGGGAAAAGTGAGCAGTGAAGAGGGTTTTGAAGAAGAAAATTTACTAGTAAATCAGTGGCGATTGCTAAAGCACATACTAGGATGTACTGGGTGACTGGAAAGAGAAATAAAATTATTGTATACGAGTAAAGAGCGAAGAGTGAAAATAGCAGGCATTAGAGGGGTACAGGCTGCCATAATTATATTTATCTTTCTTCTTCAATTCCATGTAGAAAGAAATCAGTCATGGGGGCTGGAAAAGGTGAATGGAGTAACAGCGCCCTGGACAGTGAAAGCCCAACAGTTGCCATCCACCAGAAAAGAAATGTCACTATTGCCGCAAGGTATGGCCCACCTCATACCCAAACAAAAAACAGTGGCACACAGCTCTTATTGTAGCGTTCTTAAGTGGTGATATCCAAAATTAATCCCGGACCTCAAACTATTGTGCAGAGGCAAAACAGACAGATAAATGACGGTGATAATGACGGTTAGTAGCTAGGAATGATAACCTTAACTCCATATGTAATGCTTACCTCATAATTTTGTAATATTTTAAACTTAAGATTAATCTAAGTCTGCCGAAATGCCTAGCCATGCTAGGTGTTCTAGTGGTACACTCTGTTAAAATTATTATTTTACTGCATGTAAACCACACAATAACCAAATTCTGTAACTCAGCATTGTAATCCTCATAGAGAAAAAAACTTTGAATTGAAAACTTTGAATTTTAATGCATACATAGGGCAATGTGAGAAATACAGCCTTATTATCTCAAACACTACCAAACAGGTGCACAACCCCTGTACTAAAGTACGCATGAAGAACAGAAAAGGCACCTTATGTAAAATGTAAGGGTGGGTGCATGATGGATTTTATGTACAATTATAGCATGGTACCAGAATTCTTTTGTGTGTAACAATTGCACTTTGGCCACAGTTACCCTTGGCAATGATGGACATTGATTTACCTAATTTTAATACAAATGACCCATTGCCATATATTGATGATTATAATTGTTTTATGAAAACAGGCCTTCACTTTATTCATGTCAACGCAAGATCACTTCTTCCTAAATTGGCAGAGATTAAGATTCTAGCTAACAAAATTAGGGCGGCAGTTATAACCATGTCTGAATTCTGGTTGGATGATACGGTGACTGACGACGAGGTCAAAATAGAAGGTTACAATATTTAAAATGCTTAGATAGGAACAGAAAGGGTGGTGGAGTATGTCCCTACATTAGAAATGACTTAGCTTACAACCCATGACCTGATTTAAATAACAATAAACTGGAGATTCTAGGTCTGAAGTGCTGCTTCCCAAGACCAAACCATCTTAGTAGGAGCTAGTTACCGCCCTCCTACCCAAGACCAGTTCTTAGAAGACTTTTCCAGAGTATTGTCCGGACTTGAAAACAATTGCGAGACAATAATACTGGGTGTTGGAACTTATTCGGTCCGAAAGTCCCAACGGGGAAAAAAAACACCGTTCGAGGCCCTTTACCCCCCAAAAACCACAAACACACTCACCCGGGTTGGCAAAAAGGTGGATGGAAGGTACTTCTTAATTGATAAATTTACCCTTCAGGGAAGAAGTAGGTAGTTTATACTGTTTAAGTACACTAATATTAGAATTATTTGATGGAAAACGGGTAAATAATAATAATGTAGACCTAAGACCTTAACATAGGTAGTAATAGGCCGATAAGTAGGCAAACACTGGGTTATGTTAGCCGGGGAGAAACTGGCACCCCAAGTTTGAATGTTGGGGCACGGGGTTTTGAGACCGCCATGCTTTCTTCTATGACCAGACACCATCTGAACAACATGTGCCATGATCAGCAGGCGGCGCCCCCACGTGCTTCGCATATGAGACCTGGGGAAATCTGGTGGAGGCACCTCGATGTACCGTAGATGACCTCCTCTGTCAGGCCCGTACAGTAAGACAAGACCTCCACTTTTTCTTAGGATTTCTGGCCAGTGTCTGGGAAAGTTGCGAGTGAGTTGAGCTGTAGGCCTTTGTGCAGCTGGCAGTGCATGCCCAGTACGTACCAGTGTCTCTCGTCAACCTAGAATTTTAGTGCCCACTTTCTGCATAGTATTTAGGGAATTCACCCCCCCTTGGAAATAGGAATTTCTGAGGTGCAGGCAGGTCATAATAATGATTGAATATTGCAGGAATTAAGGCTCCGGTTGCACGTGGTTTCTGAGGGGAAGTCCAAAGGGGTAAGCTTTGGGAGGTGAAGACCAGAATAGCTTCCACATCACCAAGTAAGTTAGTCCCTTTAAACTGTGCATGCAGGCGAGATTTCTTGCAAACATCAATTCCCTTTATGAAAATCTGTCCTATAAGCCACTTGTGAGGCTGAGGTACCGACCCCAGAGCTCGGTTGTCACAGAGCTTGCCAGGGTAGGCGACTCACTTGGAGGCAGTCCCGACAAATTTTCACACTGGGCGACTTCAGTATCTGTTTTCAGCAGCAAAAATAACGGGCTAAAGCAAAAGGTATAAGCAATTCTAGGTATAAATAGTTACACTCAACTAATTAATACACCAGCCGGATCACAAGTTCTCAGCCACCCTAATTGACCACATACTTTGTAACCGCGCTGAGAACATTAGTCAGTCAGGCATCATTACCACAGGTCTTAGTGATCATTTTTATCATTTATGCCCAGGAAAATCACTAGGGATAGGGTAGGCCCTACACGGGCAATAAAAATGAGGTCAACTAGAAAATACAGTAAAGAAACACTGCAAATAGGCTACACAGAGTAACAAGTTGCCGGACGTAAACGATGCCTGGGGAAAATTCAAAACAAGTTCACTACCATCCTTGATAATATTGCACAGTTAAAGAGGTTAGGATTAAATGAGGAACTGAACCCCTTTATGACCACTGAGATATTAGATAATATGGGAAAATTTAGAGATCAGCTGCTAAAAAGATTTAAAGAAGCAGACAGGATATTGGCACTAAATGAATTCCAAAGGATGAGGAACAGAGTACAGAGACTTATGAAAGGAGCAATGGCAAAGCACTATTGCTCAAAAACTGAAGAGTATAAGCATAACCCCAGAAAGGGTCTTGGGAAAACCTAAACAGTGGGGGTATGCCATAAGCCTGTAGAAGGTCTAACTGTACTCACTATCGATAATGAGGTATGCCACGAAACATCTAGGTGGCAAATTGTTTAATTCCCCTACAATCTGTTGATATCATAGGTGGGGAACAAGTTCATGTACCTGATGCAGAGCACTTCACAAGAGATGCAAACAATATCATTGAAATTTTGTTTGAAGAGAGTTGATTTGAGAGTGTTGTATGTTGAGATGTCATTTGATGCTCCTATACTTTGTATGGTGGTTCAAATACAAATTATGTGAATAATCCACTTACACAAAACAGTGATGTAAGGCATTTATGATGGTAAATTTAGATATTAGTAAGCTTTATGACGTGAATTAATTATGGGTTAGAGAGTAATGAAAATTATGGTGTATCATGGAATAGTGATTGTTTTTTAACTATGGGAGGGGCCCCACTATACAGCGGTTAGGTTCGGGGCTACTGTTGTAATGAGAACACATGCCTGTTTTCACTTTTCAAATGTATTTAAAAGCTGATAACATGTTTACAATGTTATATATTAGCAAGAAATAGTGCTTGGCCTTAAAAATACATGTTACTGTACACACATTACTTCCTTAAAATGTTTTCATCCGTAGCTTATTGTGAGTGATTGCATTTATTTTTTGTTGGTAGTCTTAAATAAATGAAGTATGGATATACATAACTGAAAAATGCTTGCATTTGGGATGTGCTGTTTAATTGGGGCCCACTGTATCTGGACTTTCCTGAATTCCAAAATTTTATTGATCTCATAAGAGTGCTAAGTTTTCTGAATAAATATTCAACTGCTGTCAGTATTCGATGACCTCTTCCATAACTTTTGCAACACCTGCCCGATTACTTCCCTATCCACCATGTCATATTCATTTTACCAATTCCATGATGCCAACATAAACCTTTGCATTACCTTTATCAAAAATATTTTTCACATGTATGCTTGATGTAAACGTTGGCCCTACATGTGCCTAAGCCTCCCTTCTTCAACAGGATATCCTTTTGTTTATACAAAGGACTATACATGCTTGTGCCGCCAATCCCTATATTCCTGTCCTTCTTTGATTGTTGTATTGTTAAGGGAAAGTACCTTTGACTTTGAAAGTATATTCCCAAACTGCTTTAAACATTTGGTCATGGTCGCAGCTGGTTTGCACTGCCACACATCTTGCATTGGATCACTCAGTAAGGATGCTTTACTTTACTTTGTTCATCATCCTTTATCTGTTGTTGAATATTTGGCAGCCATTTTGTTTGTCAAATTTTGGTGTGTTGACTTTCTCAGATACTATTTTAATTTAAAAAGAGCGTACTAGTTGATATCGAACAAATTTGTTGTGAGTATCATTTCTTGCACAGACATATTATTCTCTACCCTCTTTATATCACTTAGGCTTCATAAATACCGCTGGTTGGTATGTGTTGTCTGAGCGACTGTGAGCTTTCACCGTGTATATGTGCAGACTTATGTAAACCTACTACTACAACCTCCTCAATGTAGATTTTCACTAGCACATCTCTCTTCAGTAGTTGTTATAATTTTAGGCAGCCGAAAATGCCTCTTCCTCTACTTATAAGGTGGTAAGCTGTCTAGGTGCTGATGCTATTGTTCTTGGTTTTTTATTTATTTTATTTTCTCACCTGGCCGATTCCCTCCAAGGCTGGAGTGGCCCGAAAAAGAATATAATCTTTTTCACCATCATTCACTCCTTCCTCTGTCTTGCCATGAAGGGTGCTTTACACTACAGTTTTTATACTGCAACATTAATATACCCTCCTTAGAGTGCAGGCACTGTACTTCCCATCTCCAGGACTCAAGTACGCCTGCCGGTTTCCCTGAACCCCTTCATAAATGTTACTTTGCTCACACTCAAACAGCACGTCAAGTATTAAACCATATGTTGCCATTCACTCTATCAAACTCGCTCACGCATGCCTGCTCGATGTCCAAGCCCCTCTCACACAAAACCTCCTTTACCCCCTCTCTCCAACCCTTCCCTAGGCCGACCCCTACCGCCTTCCTTCCACTACTGAACTGATCACTCTTGAAGTCTCTCTGTTGAGCTCCATTCTTCTCTACATGTCCGAACCACTCAACAACCCTTCCTCAGCCCTCTGGACAAACAGTTTTGATATCCGCACCGCCTCCTACCTTCCTACGAAATTTCTGCATATATTCACACACACCATTGCACTCAGGACATGACATCTCCACTGCCTCCCAGCCTTCTCCTGCTGGCAAACATTCATCACCCATGCTTCACACCCTTAAGGAGCGTTGGTAAAATCTTTATCTCTATACAGTCCACATCTTGGCCTCCAAGGGACTTTGGTCTTTTGTCTCCACAGACTCCTAAGTGCACCACTCACCCTTTTCCCCTCATCAATTCTATGATCACCTTCCTTTCGTTCTTAGCCCATCCGCTCTGACCATCCTCTCCCAAATATATTTGCATACATTCAACCTCCTCCAGGACTCTCTCCTCCTATCTGATATCCTATCTTTCATCAACTAAGTTTTTTTTCCTCATAACCGTACTCTTTCCTGTATTCACGTTAATTTTTTCGTTTGCACAACCTACCAAAATTCATCCACCCCAATCTCTGCACTTCTCTTCAGATCTCCCAAGAGCTCAGTGTCATCAGCATAAGAGCAAACTGGGGTCAACTCCCACTTTATGTTTGTTTTGTATCTTTTAACTCATGCCTCTTGCCAAGACCCTCGCATTTTTTCTCTTACCTAACCCCCCATCTATAAATATATAAAAACAACCACGGTGGCATCATCACATCCTTGTCTAAGGCCGACTTGTACTGGGAATTAATTTCCCTCTTTCTACATACTCTAAACTTGAGCCTCACTTCCTTCGTATTAGTTCTTCACTGCTTGTCTGGAAACCTACTCCTACACCAAATCCCTGCTACATCGGCCACATTGCCCCCTATCCCCTGTCATACGCCTTTTCAAATCCATAAATGCCACAAAGACCTCTTTTGCTTTATCTGAAATATGTTCACTTATTATGTTTACACTTGTCAAAACACCTGGTCCAAACACCCCCTACCTTTCCTAAAGCCTCCTTTTCATCTGATATCCTATTCTCCGTTCTTACTACGTTAATTCTTTCTTTAATATTTCTTCTACACTGTACCAGGGTTACTCAACAGACTTAGCCCCCTATAATTTTTACATGTCTTTTGTCCCCTTTGCCTGTATTACAATAGGAAACTATGCAGGCTCTCTGCCAACCCTAGGTACCTTACCTCTTCCCATACATTTATTAATTTTTTTGGCTTTCCAACCTAATCCAAAAGTTTTTCCCCACCGGCTTTTCAAATTTTCTATCTTTATCCATCAATCCCGGCACGGCCTTAACACTTTCATTTTACCTACTGCATCACGAACTTTCCCACACTCACAACTGGCTCTTCCTCACTCCTAACATGTTGTTATTCCTCCTTGCCCTATACACGAAATCACTGCTTCACTATCTTCATCTAAATTTAAAAATACTCAAAAATATTCCCTCCATCTTCCCAATGACTCTAATCTCCATTTAATCCTCTCCTCTCCTTTTTTAACTGACAAATCCATTGGTATCTATGGCTTCTTAACTTGTTAATCTCACTAAAACTTTTTCTTATTTCAACAAAATTTGTTGATAATAATCTCACCCACTCTCTCATTTGCTCTCTTTTTTACATTTGCTTCACCACTCTCTTATCCTCTCTCTTTTTCTCCAGATACTCTTCAACTACTTTGTAGCTAAAACTAATGAATACTGTGATTATATTTCATCCCTGTTATAAAACTTACACATTACAGAAGTTAACTGTAAAAATGGCTTCATCCTAACCATTGTTCATTTTGCCATGTATATCTCTTATGCTTATTTAGGCATGTGTTTTTTAAAACATATGGATTAGATAATTCAAACCTTCTTCTAAAGTTCCATATTAAGGGTATTTCATTATCAATTTACCTGTGGGAGGGACAAACTTGATACTTCTCCCTCTACAAAAGGTCCCACCATAATTAGTTTTCTCATTCAACACCTCCAGAATTATCTTGTTACACTTCCTTTCTGCAGGTGACTTAAACACTTGTATTATTAAACATACTTTCACCTTATAATAAGCCGTAAATGTAGACAAAATCAGCAGGCATAGAGTATTGTGAAAGTGCATGCTAGTGTAAATAGAAATAGCTAATGTTATTTGGTCCCCCCAGTTTAAGTTTTATATGTTTTTATTTGCACCCCAACCCATCCTGAGGGCGGTATATCAAAAGAATACAGAGGTAATAATGGGTACAGGGACTGGGCCTCAAAGTTTTTTGATAGCGGAGCAAGTTAAAGGGGTATGAATTCAAAATTTTACAAAGGTACTGAACTCACAATTTACAAAGGTAATGAACTCCAGGTAGGTCTAGTCACAATCATGGACAAGTACGAAGGTATTTTCAGATTACAGAGGTACTTATGGGTCCAGGGACTGGGCCCCAAAGTTTCGATGGCTGTAATGGTACAGGTAATGTACTCACAAGTTACAAGGTAATGAATACTCTGTAAGAAATTGTTACCTTACGTTTATACATGGCTTTATCTGAACAATTTTAGAGTAATGAGCAATTCACACTTCCACACCGGGTCACAACTGTTGTGAGTTATTGGTGCAAAATATTGATTGTTGAGTCACACACACACACACACTCATGGAGGAGTCACGCGGTTTGAGCTCGTGTTTTGGTGGGAATTTCTTGACTGTGCAATAAGGAATAGAGTGTGGGATATACGGAGTGTGATGCATAAGAGTGCATTTAATCCTTTGCCCGAAAAAAGGAAAGTAAGTGATCACAGAAAAGAAAACAAGGAAATATTGGCTGAGGGTCTATGTAAGCATATTGCTGATTCCCTGTATTCTCTGTATTATATAGCATAGCATATTAGTATCATCCATGTGCTTTAGATACGAGATCCCTTGTAGGCCTGTGGCTTTGTGTGACGTCACGGGATGCAGATGTGTAGGCTCATACCTCTGCCCCGGCCTCACTCGGCGGCAGACCATCACGGGGGGACAGGCAAGGCAGCTGGGGCTCCATATCCTCTCATTCAGTCTGACATTATTTTGTTACCATTCCTACAAGTTTGTTGTTACCTTCAAACTACGATATCTCCATTAAAGAAAAACCCTTACGATAAATGGTGCAGCGGTGGGCCTGTAATTCTGACGATTTACAGCGATTTCTGGAGATATAAATTTCGACCAGCAAGTCGGCCATTTTCGTGTCAACAGGTAGCCTACCGAGGTTTTTTCCACCCCCCCCACCCCCCAGCAGCTACCTCAAGCCAGTACTTTACAGTTCTACATTATTCACTGGTCAGTCTCTTTGTATGTGTTTTTGCTTATTGCATCACTCCCGAGGGGTTGACCCGAGTTTGCAAATAAGCCAGCTTTCCAGTTCTGTTGGTGGGGGAGTCAGCTGAACAACGAGCCCAGTCGAGCTAGTCTACTCATCCAATTCCTCTTGGCTTGCCAAGCCGCTTCCCACCCCTGCTGGTGTCCCTCATCGTGGAGTTATCAAGCTAGTCTGTGTGAAGGGTTTAAGATAAGCAGCTAGCAACTAACCAGGTCGTCTTACCCGTTTCAAGCAAGCACGTGAGTAGTCTTCATCGCTTTTGTGAATTCACGCTCCAGCATTCTGAGTGCTCTTTTTCATTCCTTGTGGTGTTGTAGTATTTCGTGGGTTTATTTTAAGCCCGCCGGCTTAGAATTATCTTGCGGACAGTTGTGGGTGTTTCAGTGAGGCTTACGACGTTCAATCCATATGCCCAGCACTCACGATCACATGTGTCGCAACTTTGCCGGTCTCAGATCTGTTTCAACCCACAAACCCAACTACTAGTCAGCATTACTCACTCACTTCATCGGTGTTTGGTAGCACTGCTAGGGGTGTAGCACCATATTTTAAGGACCACATAGGGGGGTCATGTGTAGAGTGTGTTCGCACCAGCTTTATAGCCTCCGTGTGTGTTTATCGCCGATGTAAGCGCAATTCTACGATCATCTGTGCAGAGGACTGCAGCAAGACCATATAAACAATCATCAATCTCATTCTTCAAGTGTTACAGCGATAATATTTTTTTTTTTTAGAGACATTTGCTGTGTTTATCTGGAGAGTTTTATCTGGAGAGAGTTCGGGGGTCAACCGCCCCCGCGGGCCCCATCCTGTGAACCAGGCCTCCTTAGGGTCAGTGTCCTAGGATGCTGACCCACACCAGTACGGACTAACATCCAGGTACCATTTTACTGATGGGGACACATAGACAAATTCAAATTCATATTCAAATTCAAATTCAAAAGTTTATTCTCTTAATGGATTGCATGTTGAATGTACAGAATTTGGTTGTTGTGTGAGTTACATGTAGTTAAATAATGATTAACAGAAGTGTACCACTAGTCGCCTAGCATGGTAGGCAATTTGGGCCAGACTTAGTTTAATTCTTTATTTAAAAATATTACAAATTGTGGTAAGTTGTATTATGGCTTAAGTGATTAAATACTGTTTGTAGTTTAGCAATGGGATGCTTGTGTTTTGACACAGTTACATGGTTTCCAGTATTGGGTATCTTTCATTCAAATTCAATTCAAGTTTAATCTCTATAAGGATTACAATGCTGAGTTTACAGAAAGAAATTTGGTATTGTTTGGTTGACATGTAGTAAAATTGTGTGATTACAGAGGCCACTTGACGCTTAGCATGGCTAGGCATTTTCGGGCATACTTAGTTTTTTCTTAATTGTAAAATATTACAAATTATGAGGGAAGTTGGTATTATGGTAAAGTGACTAAATTACTTAGTTTGTGAGTTTTGCAATGTGAATGCTTTTGTTTTGGCAAGTTTTATAGTTTCAGTATTGGAGTACTCACAGGATTCATTATTTTAAGACTGAGATTAATATTTCTGAAGAATTGAGACACTTATGCAACACTTGGAATCCTGTTATTGAAGAAAAGTTTCGCACACAGTGGCTTCATCAGTCATTACAAAGTAGAAATGGTGTAAGGTGTGTAGAAGTATGAGGTAATCAGTCCCGAACCTGGAATTCGATGTGTTCAGTCCATCACTCTTGTAGTAAGTGCGCATAGGGCCGAGAGGTGGCTTTATACTGCGGTGAGATGAGTTGAAGCTGGAGGAGGCGGATCTTAATTGGGACCTGCCACTAATGTAAAGTAGGTCATCGTCCAAAGGTTTGGGCAAGCGTTGAAGTCTTGGTACCAAGATTTCCATGATTGTTGCAGGGTCTGACAGAGGTGTTGGAATGGTTTTGGTGAAAACAGGACAAGTTGGAAGTATTGAGACACTTATGCAACACATGGGATTCTTGATTGAAGATAACGTTCGCCCACCACAGGGTTCATCAGTCCAATACAATGTAGAATTGGTACAAAGACTTTCAACGACTTGCCCAAACCTTTGGACGATGACCTACTTTCATTAGTGGCAGGTCCCACCTAAGATCCCGCCTCCTCCTGCTTCAACTCATCTCACGCAGTATATAAGCCACTCTCTGGCCCTATAGGCTGACTTACTACAAGAGTGTTGGACTGAACACATGAATCCAGGTATGAGGACTGATTACCTTTACTATACTCTCCTTACCCATTTATACTTTTGTATTGGAATGATGATGCCACTGTGTGGCGAAACGTTTCTTCAATAAAATTTCCATGTGTTGATAAGTGTCGCAATCTTCAAGTGTCGGTTTTTCAAAACCATTCATCAATTATTTATTAATGTGTTTATGGTCAAATGGAGTGAGGAGTGTAAGTGTGACACCTGGTGGTATTCGTGTAGTTAGTTGACGGGGTATCAGGGAGATATGATGTTTTTCTAATGGTAGTTTTGAAGGTGTGTATGTGTCTGCCAGTTCTAGATTTCTCGGTAGGGTATTCCAGATTTTAGGCCTTTGACTTACATTGAATTGTTGTAAAGGTTTTGTCGGACACGGGAATGTCGTAGAGATGGTTTGGTTCTGGTGTAGGCTGTGGGTTCTGTCACACTTCATGAAAGCGTTTTAGGTCAAGGTTGATATTAGAGTTTAAAGGCCCTGTAGACATAGTTGCACTGTAGTAAGTGTGGATGTAATGAACTGGAGGAAGTTTAGATTCTTTGAAGAGTGGGGGGGGTGTGCTGCCAGGGATGGGATTAGTGGATTATTCTTACTTGCAGCTTTTTGTTTGGGTTATTAAGGCTTTAGGTGTGTTGCTGCAGTTGATCCCAAGCACATATAGGCATAGGATGAGGTATGGATAAATAAGCGAGTGGTAAGTGTGAGAAGGGCATTTTGCGGCACGTATATCCGTATCTTGGAGAGGCTCCCAACCGTTTTGGATACTTTTTTGGCTATATGCTGGATATGGGTTGCTGAAATTCAGGTTTTGTTGTCCAGGTATAAGCATAGGAAATTTTCCCTTTTTTATGGTAATTAGAGTTGTTGTCAATCTTAATGTTTGTTTGTGCATCTCCTGCTCTGCTTACCAAAACTTTATATAGTAAGTTTTGTCAGTGTTAAGCGTAAGTTTATTGGTGTAATCCCCCTGTCGATTTTTAATCAGTCCTCATTCACAATGGTGTTGAGGGGGCAAGATTAGGGTGAGAGATGGAATAAGTAGTGTTCATCAGCAAAGAGAATGGTTTCAGGTGTTGGGATACGTTTGAATGTCATTGCTGTATATGAGGAAGTGCAGGGGGGGGACCACCAAGGACATTCCTGCAGAACGCCAGTATCAAGTGGCAGTGTTGTGATTGCTGTGTCTTTAATGGTGACGTACGATACCTATTAGTATTGTAAGATTTGGAAATAAGCAAGCGCATGGCCTCTTATGCCGTAGTGGTCAAGTTTGTGGAGTAGGATTTGGTGGTCTTATGTTGTCAAAAGCTTTTATCTTAGGTCAAAAAAATTCCTAGTGGATATTCCTTATTTTTCCATGCTGTGTTAAAGCAGGATCTAGCATTTTTATGATTGCATCATTAGTGACTTTTATTTTTCCTGAATCCAAAACTGGCAGGGGTTTGAGTTATGTTTTGAGCCGTTATAATGAATACAGTCTCCTGTGCACGAGTTTCCTCAAAGATTTGGATAGCAATGGTAAGTTAAGATATTGGCCTAGTAGTTGTTTTAAGTCTGTAGGGTCACCACCTGTATGTATTGGTGTAACCCTTGCCATCTTGAGTAGTTTCGGGAAGTGTAGTCTCTTTTGACTTGTTAAATGTTAATGAAAATTAGCATGCGGAAAGGGACGTGGGCCCACTCGCTTGTACCAGTAATGGTGGGACTGAGACTGAGTGCCCGAGTTATTTTTAAGTGTCTTTATGATCGCAATGACTTTCGTGGGCTCAGTTGGTGCCAAGGATAGAAGGAATGGGAAAATGTCCATCTAGGTTATTTATATAGTCCCCGGCCATGGGCATTGGTATGTGGGATGTTACTGGCGAGATTAGATCTTGTTTGAGAAGAAGTCGTTTATCTTGTTAGCTGGGTCAGTGGGTGTTGTGGGTTTCAGTAGGTTTAGTTAGGACAATATCTTGGTTTTGCTCGTTTGTGGGTCCCTAGAATCTGATGAGAGTGTTTTCCTGGTCTTTTTTATTATCTCATTTGTGTCTCGGAATCTAATGGAGTAGTATAGTTTGTTTGGCTTTTTTTATTTACTTTGGTGTGAGAGCTGATGAATAGTGTTTTAAGGTTTTTTGTGTATTAAGCCTGTCTATATTGCTTTTAAAATTGGTGTTTCTTGTCAATGGATTCAGATGGTGTTGGTTAGCCTTGGGCAACCTAAGCCGTTTGTTTATGATCTGTTTTGGTTTTATATGGCAATGGTTGGTGTTATAGTCTAGTAAATGTGTTATGAAAAGATGTCTGTCCAGTCATCAATACCATTGGCCTTGGAGAATTCTGTTGGCCAATCAACAGTCTCTAGGTCAGCTAGTCGGAAGTTCCTTACTGAGGCCTCGTCAGGAGTCTAAATGAGACTTTGTTGAAATTCAAGTTGTGTGGTTTACTATGTTTGTCAGGGGAAGGTAGGGTATATGTGGTCTGTAGAGTATCTGTGATTATATTTACCTCTGATTTAAGGGGGGTAGTATATTGGTCCATATGTGGTCGATTATGGTTTGCACTTGTTCAGTGAGCAGGGTTGGTTAGTTATTGTTGGTATGCGAGTGTGTTGTTCATATTGTTGATGAAATCAGTTACAGTCTGATCATCTAGTAAGCCAGTGATGTTGAAGTCTCCAGTAAGAGAAGGTGGTGCTTATTCTTTGTCTGTTTGTTATTAAGTGACTTTATTTCTCCCTGAAAATTTGGGATGTTTGTGTGGAGGTATCGGTAAATGGCACCGATTGTTATAGGCGTCTTAATGGTTTTTTTACCAGTAAAATTTGCAAAAATGTATTCCCCATATTCATTCACTACAGCAGATGTGGTGCTAAGACAAGATAATTGGTTAGAGTAAATTTGATGCATTCCAACCCCCAATTGGTTTGTTCTCGCGCAGTTGTGAATTGCTGTGTATCCTGGTAGAGGGAGATATCTATTGTGTCCTGTTTAAGCCAGGTCTCAGTAAGAATAATGCAGGAGAAGATGGGTTGTCTTTAGTGATTCAAGGAGTGCTGGAGGTCATCATTAGTGTTGCTTAAGTGACTCTGATGTTGTAGTTATGTATGTGATAGACTTAGCATTGTTTAGGATAGTGGTGGTTGGTTGTTGTGGTTGTAATATAAGGCAGTACTTTCCAATAGGTTTTTATTGGGTTGTCAGTTATGGAGGTTTAGTTCAGGTGTCAAACGTAATCAATCATCTTCTAGGTTTAAAATTATGAGTTATTTTATCCTGAGGTTGTTGTGTTGAGTTCTACTACTGATATCTGTAGTGGTTGGAAGTTTGGACAAGTATATAGCTAGGAGTGTTTGGTCATGTCGGGTATAGTCATCTGCAAACATTATGAAGTTGATGTTGTCTGTGTGTTGTGTGGAATGAACTAAAAGTACAACTAGGTATAAATTAGTAATATAAAAATACAAATTAAAAATAGAACAAGACTCTCATTGTAATTGCACTAAGGTCTATAATGTCTTTTGTGGAGTCTATTGTTTTGAGCTAGAGTGAGCTTAAAGTACAATAGGTTTAATCTTATAATATAAATGTACAAATTAAAAATGCACTTGTCTCTCACTAGTTATTGCACTATGGTTCTAATATAGTGAATTTGGTATTGAACTACGTCTTGAGGTAGAATGAGCTATGGTATACAAAACTGAATTTAATCTAATAATATCAAAATACAAATTAAAAGTAGCACCCAGTCTCTCACTAGTATTTGCACTAGGGTTCTAATATAGTGAATAATGGTATAGATATGTATTGAGCTAGAAAGGCGATAGTACAACAACTTTAGTCTAATTATATAAAAATACGAATTTCAAATAGCACCAGTCTCTCATAGTAATTGCCACTATGGTCTAGTTTAGTGAATTGGTTTGACTATGTATTGAGCTAGAATGTGCTAGAGTAAAACTGTGAATAATCTAAATAATTAATAAAGGAACAAGACTCTCAATTGTAATTGCACTAAGGTTTTAGTATAAGATGGTTTACATCAGAAATAGAGTATAATTTAGATTTAAATTGACAGGATAAAAAATAACAAATTAAGGTAGCAGATAATATAAAAAAAAAAGAATTGAATAAAAATAAAAATGGCTAATGGACTTGGTTATAATATGCTAGTAAGATGGTAGACAGGATGATATTAAAGTTGTAGTTGAAAATACTAGGTAAAAAAAGTATGGAATAAAAATGGTCAATAAAAGAAGTTTACAATAAGTTTGATCAATAATAGTTTAAAGTAAAATTGGGCAATTAATAGGGATTTAGAATAAAATTGGGCAATTGAGGTATTTTTTAAAGTGAGTAGAATTATTGAAAAGACAAGTTATGGTTGTTTATAAAAAAAAATAAGATGGAACAGTGAAGTGATTGTGGTAATTTGTAAAAAAAGGAGATAGATTTGTAGATATTTACTACAATTATGACTATGAGGTAGAATGGTCTCTTTGAGTACAACATGACAATTAAATGGAGTTGGAGTATTAGAATAGAATTTTAGGGGGGGGGGGGCACAAATTTATGACACTATAAACCACTAACGGTGGATGTGGTATTTTCTGCACTTTACTCATGATTCTTGTTAGTCCAGCTCACCTTAGGAATGTTTTAAGGTTTGTTTTGTGGAGATGAAAGTATCTCTTTCCCAGTGGGCTGTCTCCTAACTGCTATTTTTCCTCCCTCACAAAAGCACTGGGGGATTTTTTTGGGCATAGCGCAGTTTCTTATGCCGATAAAGAGGTTTTGTCGCGTTTTGGTAAGGCATCATTGACGTAAACATCATTTTCATAGAAATAGATGTTTATAGTAGGTTTGTTTTCTTTGTAAGCTAGTTGAATTTTAAACAGCACTGTTTTTGTTCCTGCATGATAGCCCATCAGGTTTGCATCTTTAAGTCATCACTACGTATGTTTAAGGCGAAGGTGGTCCTTGATAAGCTGTAGGGTGGTCTCCATGAGGTCTCTTGGGTGATGTGGGTGGGAGATGTAAGCTGTTAAACTACAACAGCGTAGATAGCTGCTGTTGGTCATATGGTCTTGGAAGTTGGTTATGAACATTGGCAAGTTGTTGGTCCACCTTGATTTTTCCTCTGTAATGTTTGGTAGTAAGTTTGGGTGACTTGTCTTTTAAGTGTTTGATGGTGTCTAGGGACGGTGTGTGGGGTGTTGCTTTGTTGTTTCTAGAGTGTCTTGGTTATGTTATAGAGCAGTGATCGTTGAGGTAATCTGCATTGCTTGCTTTAAGTTCCTGCATTTCTTGAGTTAGTTTGGTGATCGTTTGGTTCTGGAATCATAAGGGAGTTTAGCTATTTCTGGTTCGGTGATCTTCTTGACATCAAATACTGGGGAGGTGTTATCTTGGATCTGTAGCGGCTGCCATGTTTGTTGTCGTCTGTCGTGTGTTGTGGTGGTGTCGGTGGGTGATGAGGGTTGTTGTCCTGGCTGCAGTACTACAAGTTTTCCTGTGTTATTATGCTCTCACCTTTGATGTAGGAGTCCTTAGCTGGTTACGGATCTTCTTTTATGTTCTGACCCTTGTCCATTGGCTGTGGCTTCGGCGTGGGAATAGTAGGCGATGGGTTGTTGGGTGATTGTTGTGGAGTTTGATCAGTTGCAGCGGGGTTCAGGACGAGGGTTGCTCTAGAACGAGTTTCATATTAGTTGGTAATTTGTGAACTTGTGGGGTGATGTCTGCAGTTGCTTTATATCATTTGGGTATCCACACAGTGAGTTGATATGCGGGGGGTCTTGAAAATTTGGGGGGGGTCATTCACTGGGTGCTGGGATCCTCAGTAGAAGTAAAAATAGAGGACAAGGTTTCCTGTTGCCACTGCCGCTACCGCTACCGCTACAACAGCGTGGAAAGAAACACGTCCAATGTTTCTACTCTGGCTGGAATCGAACCCAGGCCCTCTCCGTGTGATAGCGAGAAGAGAGCGTTAACTACCAGGCACCAGAGCCCCTGTGTTGAGACATTTCTTTTGTGTTCCCTGTGAATTTTTCTCTTAGTGACATTCTGTGACTCTGATCAGACTCAGTGTTTATCATGTATGATTGCTTTAATTCTTTTAATCTCCTTTAATTCAGTGTTAATTTTCCGTGCATTATCTTATATCTGTTATGTTTGTGTATCTTTTTTTACACTTGAAGTAGTACTTTGTTTTTCCCTTGTTGCGTGTCAACATATGAGCGTATAGAACTTTGTTACACTTCAGAATCACTTTGTGTTTTCAGTATTCCAGTGAAGGTATTTCAGTAAATTTTCACCTCATATTCTGCATCACAACACAGGGTTGTCTGTTATTGTTTATTCTTCCCAGCCTTTGTGTATTTTTATTTTGTTCCCTGTGTGTTGTTGAACCTTTTGTGTTCTATCTTTCATTTAGTAGTGTTCTAAATTTGTTCTTATTTCCACAGACAATAGTGACCATTTTAATGTCCAAGCATGAATTACTTTTTACCAAATTTTTTCACACATCAAGTTTAATTGCAAGAAAAATTCTTGTACTGTGTTTAGAAGCTACAGTTGTCATTATTAACATTATGATATAATTGGATCACCTATCACAAATTCTTACTGAGGGAAAATTCTTAGAGAATCCACCTTGATAATAGACTCAAATTTCATACACATATACACAAATTTCTAAGAAAATTTCCTAAGGATGGAGGCATACTATCGAAGATTACGGTACTATGTTCCACAGTCAGCCCTCCTGCCCTAATATCCACTCTTCTTTATTTACCCCTATTTCCTATGGTATTTGTGCTTGGGGTCTCAAACAACAATTAATCCACCTCAGACCACTAAATTATCCAACATATAGGCTGCAGTCACAGAATGGATAACAAATTCCCATACAGGCAGCCACCCACACCACCATATTCCAGAACACTAAACCTACTCACCTTACAATACTTCCATACTTATTGCTGCTACTATTACATACATAGAACACTTTACTTGATATTAACCCTCCCCTTATAACATCTCCTGCCAAACCCTCAACAGAAAACTCATGACCAGCTCACGCTATGCAAAACTCAATGCACATGAATAAGGCCTAAAATTCTGAATTCATTACTGTAAATATAAAAAGAATACACTACCTTTTATAATTTCAAGTCTATTCTCATAGATCACTTACTCACCCAAACCCAAATAAATACTGAATAAACTGACCTTATAATTGTATATCTTAAATGTTTCTCACATTTAGTTCCACATATAGGTTTAACTAAGACCCAATCTAATTTTGTTTCTTTAAATTTTAAATACACTACCTAACAGAATACTCCATTCTACTGGGTATGTACACCAATGCATGAATACCATAATGACTGTCTTTGTATACTCATTTGTTGCTGTTATTGTTATCTGTTTACATTAAGGTTTATCACTGATTACATCATTGCTTAGTTAATCTTAAGTTAATTTTAAGCCAAGCCCCGTAATGCGATGCTATAAGTGGCTTTGGCATGCTGCTATTTACCTGTTATTTTTTGTACCTTTGTATGTATGTTAAAGTATAAAATAAATAAATAAAATAATAAGGGAAAAAGGGTGAGTGGTGCGTTGAGGATATCCTGTGGAGACAAAAAAACGTTATCATATGGACGGCAAAGAGGGGGATGTATGAAAGTATAGTGGTTCCAACACTTTTAGGGGTTGTGAAGCTTGGGTTGTAAATTACTGCAGCGAGAGGCAGTTGGAGGCAGTGGGATGTCCTGTTAAGGACAATGTGTGGTTTTAATATTAGGCAGAGGATTCAGAGTGTGCAAATTAGAGAAGGTGTGGAGTTAATAAAAGTAATTGTCAAAGGGCTGAAGAGGGGTTGTTGAGGTGTTTTGGTCAATTAGAGAGAATGGATTGAAGAAGTGGTAGAATGATCATGGAGAGCGTAATATAATCTGTAGGGGAAGAAGGTGGGGTATGGGGTTGTCCTTGGAGAAGTTTAAAGGAAGGGGGAACGGAGGTTTTATGGGCAAGGGGCTTGGACTTTTAACAGGGCATGGCGTGGCGTGTTTGATTGGAGTGAATGGAGACGAATGGTTTTTGGGGACCTGTGAGCTCTTGGGTGTGATCAGGGTAATATTTAGTGAAGGGATTCAGGGAAACGGTTTTTTTTAATAGCTGGATTGAGTACTGGATATGGGAAGTACAATGCCTGCATTTTAAAGGGAGGGGTTTGGGAATTGGCAGTTTGGAGGGATATGTTATATTTGAGAGATTTTTTATGTTTGTGTTTATGCTTTCTAAACTGTTGTATCCGGGCCCCGGTAAAAAGAGCGATTATGTATGAGTGAGGTAAAGTGTTGACTGATGATGAAATTTTCTTTTGGGGATTTTCTTGCATTTTGGGTCACCCTGCCTGGGTGGGAAGGACGGCAGTACGTGTTAAAAAAAAAATTCGGTTCGTGGCCTATGTGTGATTCTCAGGCCTTTTGCTGCCTCTTTGAAATTGCTACTTGGCAGTTCTTCTTGATATTCTCATTGGCGCGTCTCTTCTTGTTATATGAGTAGTATGAAACTGAAGCATTTCTTCGACTTGTTTTTTGCAGTGTATTGATAATTTGTTTTTCAAATGTTTAAAAATAATAAGCTGAACCAGATTTACTAATTTTATATAGTATTTCATGCATTAAGGTCTATTTTAAAGCGTCTGTTTTGCTGGGTCACATAGGTCAACATTATTAAAGCAAGAGTTGGAATTCTTTAGGATAATCGAAATATAGTGCCACTGATGAGAAAAGGCCTTTCATGCGGAGTGAATTATTTCCTAGGCCAAGAGTGAGTAACAAATCTTGGTTAATTACCAAAGGTGGGGAACAAGTTCATGTACCTGATGCAGAGCACTTCACAAGAGATGCAAACAATATCATTGAAATTTTGTTTGAAGAGAGTTGATTTGAGAGTGTTGTATGTTGAGATGTCATTTGATGCTCCTATACTTTGTATGGTGGTTCAAATACAAATTATGTGAATAATCCACTTACACAAAACAGTGATGTAAGGCATTTATGATGGTAAATTTAGATATTAGTAAGCTTTATGACGTGAATTAATTATGGGTTAGAGAGTAATGAAAATTATGGTGTATCATGGAATAGTGATTGTTTTTTAACTATGGGAGGGGCCCCACTATACAGCGGTTAGGTTCGGGGCTACTGTTGTAATGAGAACACATGCCTGTTTTCACTTTTCAAATGTATTTAAAAGCTGATAACATGTTTACAATGTTATATATTAGCAAGAAATAGTGCTTGGCCTTAAAAATACATGTTACTGTACACACATTACTTCCTTAAAATGTTTTCATCCGTAGCTTATTGTGAGTGATTGCATTTATTTTTTGTTGGTAGTCTTAAATAAATGAAGTATGGATATACATAACTGAAAAATGCTTGCATTTGGGATGTGCTGTTTAATTGGGGCCCACTGTATCTGGACTTTCCTGAATTCCAAAATTTTATTGATCTCATAAGAGTGCTAAGTTTTCTGAATAAATATTCAACTGCTGTCAGTATTCGATGACCTCTTCCATAACTTTTGCAACACCTGCCCGATTACTTCCCTATCCACCATGTCATATTCATTTTACCAATTCCATGATGCCAACATAAACCTTTGCATTACCTTTATCAAAAATATTTTTCACATGTATGCTTGATGTAAACGTTGGCCCTACATGTGCCTAAGCCTCCCTTCTTCAACAGGATATCCTTTTGTTTATACAAAGGACTATACATGCTTGTGCCGCCAATCCCTATATTCCTGTCCTTCTTTGATTGTTGTATTGTTAAGGGAAAGTACCTTTGACTTTGAAAGTATATTCCCAAACTGCTTTAAACATTTGGTCATGGTCGCAGCTGGTTTGCACTGCCACACATCTTGCATTGGATCACTCAGTAAGGATGCTTTACTTTACTTTGTTCATCATCCTTTATCTGTTGTTGAATATTTGGCAGCCATTTTGTTTGTCAAATTTTGGTGTGTTGACTTTCTCAGATACTATTTTAATTTAAAAAGAGCGTACTAGTTGATATCGAACAAATTTGTTGTGAGTATCATTTCTTGCACAGACATATTATTCTCTACCCTCTTTATATCACTTAGGCTTCATAAATACCGCTGGTTGGTATGTGTTGTCTGAGCGACTGTGAGCTTTCACCGTGTATATGTGCAGACTTATGTAAACCTACTACTACAACCTCCTCAATGTAGATTTTCACTAGCACATCTCTCTTCAGTAGTTGTTATAATTTTAGGCAGCCGAAAATGCCTCTTCCTCTACTTATAAGGTGGTAAGCTGTCTAGGTGCTGATGCTATTGTTCTTGGTTTTTTATTTATTTTATTTTCTCACCTGGCCGATTCCCTCCAAGGCTGGAGTGGCCCGAAAAAGAATATAATCTTTTTCACCATCATTCACTCCTTCCTCTGTCTTGCCATGAAGGGTGCTTTACACTACAGTTTTTATACTGCAACATTAATATACCCTCCTTAGAGTGCAGGCACTGTACTTCCCATCTCCAGGACTCAAGTACGCCTGCCGGTTTCCCTGAACCCCTTCATAAATGTTACTTTGCTCACACTCAAACAGCACGTCAAGTATTAAACCATATGTTGCCATTCACTCTATCAAACTCGCTCACGCATGCCTGCTCGATGTCCAAGCCCCTCTCACACAAAACCTCCTTTACCCCCTCTCTCCAACCCTTCCCTAGGCCGACCCCTACCGCCTTCCTTCCACTACTGAACTGATCACTCTTGAAGTCTCTCTGTTGAGCTCCATTCTTCTCTACATGTCCGAACCACTCAACAACCCTTCCTCAGCCCTCTGGACAAACAGTTTTGATATCCGCACCGCCTCCTACCTTCCTACGAAATTTCTGCATATATTCACACACACCATTGCACTCAGGACATGACATCTCCACTGCCTCCCAGCCTTCTCCTGCTGGCAAACATTCATCACCCATGCTTCACACCCTTAAGGAGCGTTGGTAAAATCTTTATCTCTATACAGTCCACATCTTGGCCTCCAAGGGACTTTGGTCTTTTGTCTCCACAGACTCCTAAGTGCACCACTCACCCTTTTCCCCTCATCAATTCTATGATCACCTTCCTTTCGTTCTTAGCCCATCCGCTCTGACCATCCTCTCCCAAATATATTTGCATACATTCAACCTCCTCCAGGACTCTCTCCTCCTATCTGATATCCTATCTTTCATCAACTAAGTTTTTTTTCCTCATAACCGTACTCTTTCCTGTATTCACGTTAATTTTTTCGTTTGCACAACCTACCAAAATTCATCCACCCCAATCTCTGCACTTCTCTTCAGATCTCCCAAGAGCTCAGTGTCATCAGCATAAGAGCAAACTGGGGTCAACTCCCACTTTATGTTTGTTTTGTATCTTTTAACTCATGCCTCTTGCCAAGACCCTCGCATTTTTTCTCTTACCTAACCCCCCATCTATAAATATATAAAAACAACCACGGTGGCATCATCACATCCTTGTCTAAGGCCGACTTGTACTGGGAATTAATTTCCCTCTTTCTACATACTCTAAACTTGAGCCTCACTTCCTTCGTATTAGTTCTTCACTGCTTGTCTGGAAACCTACTCCTACACCAAATCCCTGCTACATCGGCCACATTGCCCCCTATCCCCTGTCATACGCCTTTTCAAATCCATAAATGCCACAAAGACCTCTTTTGCTTTATCTGAAATATGTTCACTTATTATGTTTACACTTGTCAAAACACCTGGTCCAAACACCCCCTACCTTTCCTAAAGCCTCCTTTTCATCTGATATCCTATTCTCCGTTCTTACTACGTTAATTCTTTCTTTAATATTTCTTCTACACTGTACCAGGGTTACTCAACAGACTTAGCCCCCTATAATTTTTACATGTCTTTTGTCCCCTTTGCCTGTATTACAATAGGAAACTATGCAGGCTCTCTGCCAACCCTAGGTACCTTACCTCTTCCCATACATTTATTAATTTTTTTGGCTTTCCAACCTAATCCAAAAGTTTTTCCCCACCGGCTTTTCAAATTTTCTATCTTTATCCATCAATCCCGGCACGGCCTTAACACTTTCATTTTACCTACTGCATCACGAACTTTCCCACACTCACAACTGGCTCTTCCTCACTCCTAACATGTTGTTATTCCTCCTTGCCCTATACACGAAATCACTGCTTCACTATCTTCATCTAAATTTAAAAATACTCAAAAATATTCCCTCCATCTTCCCAATGACTCTAATCTCCATTTAATCCTCTCCTCTCCTTTTTTAACTGACAAATCCATTGGTATCTATGGCTTCTTAACTTGTTAATCTCACTAAAACTTTTTCTTATTTCAACAAAATTTGTTGATAATAATCTCACCCACTCTCTCATTTGCTCTCTTTTTTACATTTGCTTCACCACTCTCTTATCCTCTCTCTTTTTCTCCAGATACTCTTCAACTACTTTGTAGCTAAAACTAATGAATACTGTGATTATATTTCATCCCTGTTATAAAACTTACACATTACAGAAGTTAACTGTAAAAATGGCTTCATCCTAACCATTGTTCATTTTGCCATGTATATCTCTTATGCTTATTTAGGCATGTGTTTTTTAAAACATATGGATTAGATAATTCAAACCTTCTTCTAAAGTTCCATATTAAGGGTATTTCATTATCAATTTACCTGTGGGAGGGACAAACTTGATACTTCTCCCTCTACAAAAGGTCCCACCATAATTAGTTTTCTCATTCAACACCTCCAGAATTATCTTGTTACACTTCCTTTCTGCAGGTGACTTAAACACTTGTATTATTAAACATACTTTCACCTTATAATAAGCCGTAAATGTAGACAAAATCAGCAGGCATAGAGTATTGTGAAAGTGCATGCTAGTGTAAATAGAAATAGCTAATGTTATTTGGTCCCCCCAGTTTAAGTTTTATATGTTTTTATTTGCACCCCAACCCATCCTGAGGGCGGTATATCAAAAGAATACAGAGGTAATAATGGGTACAGGGACTGGGCCTCAAAGTTTTTTGATAGCGGAGCAAGTTAAAGGGGTATGAATTCAAAATTTTACAAAGGTACTGAACTCACAATTTACAAAGGTAATGAACTCCAGGTAGGTCTAGTCACAATCATGGACAAGTACGAAGGTATTTTCAGATTACAGAGGTACTTATGGGTCCAGGGACTGGGCCCCAAAGTTTCGATGGCTGTAATGGTACAGGTAATGTACTCACAAGTTACAAGGTAATGAATACTCTGTAAGAAATTGTTACCTTACGTTTATACATGGCTTTATCTGAACAATTTTAGAGTAATGAGCAATTCACACTTCCACACCGGGTCACAACTGTTGTGAGTTATTGGTGCAAAATATTGATTGTTGAGTCACACACACACACACAATCATGGAGAGTCAGCGGTTTGAGCTCGTGTTTTGGTGGGAATTTCTTGACTGTGCAATAAGGAATAGAGTGTGGGATATACGGAGTGTGATGCATAAGAGTGCATTTAATCCTTTGCCCGAAAAAAGGAAAGTAAGTGATCACAGAAAAGAAAACAAGGAAATATTGGCTGAGGGTCTATGTAAGCATATTGCTGATTCCCTGTATTCTCTGTATTATATAGCATAGCATATTGTATCATCCATGTGCTTAGATACCGAGAGCCCTTGTAGGCTGGGCTTTGTGTGACGTCACGGGATGCAGATGTGTAGGCTCATACCTCTGCCCCGGCCTCACTCGGCGGCAGACCATCACGGGGGGACAGGCAAGGCAGCTGGGGCTCCATATCCTCTCATTCAGTCTGACATTATTTTGTTACCATTCCTACAAGTTTGTTGTTACCTTCAAACTACGATATCTCCATTAAAGAAAAACCCTTACGATAAATGGTGCAGCGGTGGGCCTGTAATTCTGACGATTTACAGCGATTTCTGGAGATATAAATTTCGACCAGCAAGTCGGCCATTTTCGTGTCAACAGGTAGCCTACCGAGGTTTTTTCCACCCCCCCCACCCCCCAGCAGCTACCTCAAGCCAGTACTTTACAGTTCTACATTATTCACTGGTCAGTCTCTTTGTATGTGTTTTTGCTTATTGCATCACTCCCGAGGGGTTGACCCGAGTTTGCAAATAAGCCAGCTTTCCAGTTCTGTTGGTGGGGGAGTCAGCTGAACAACGAGCCCAGTCGAGCTAGTCTACTCATCCAATTCCTCTTGGCTTGCCAAGCCGCTTCCCACCCCTGCTGGTGTCCCTCATCGTGGAGTTATCAAGCTAGTCTGTGTGAAGGGTTTAAGATAAGCAGCTAGCAACTAACCAGGTCGTCTTACCCGTTTCAAGCAAGCACGTGAGTAGTCTTCATCGCTTTTGTGAATTCACGCTCCAGCATTCTGAGTGCTCTTTTTCATTCCTTGTGGTGTTGTAGTATTTCGTGGGTTTATTTTAAGCCCGCCGGCTTAGAATTATCTTGCGGACAGTTGTGGGTGTTTCAGTGAGGCTTACGACGTTCAATCCATATGCCCAGCACTCACGATCACATGTGTCGCAACTTTGCCGGTCTCAGATCTGTTTCAACCCACAAACCCAACTACTAGTCAGCATTACTCACTCACTTCATCGGTGTTTGGTAGCACTGCTAGGGGTGTAGCACCATATTTTAAGGACCACATAGGGGGGTCATGTGTAGAGTGTGTTCGCACCAGCTTTATAGCCTCCGTGTGTGTTTATCGCCGATGTAAGCGCAATTCTACGATCATCTGTGCAGAGGACTGCAGCAAGACCATATAAACAATCATCAATCTCATTCTTCAAGTGTTACAGCGATAATATTTTTTTTTTTTAGAGACATTTGCTGTGTTTATCTGGAGAGTTTTATCTGGAGAGAGTTCGGGGGTCAACCGCCCCCGCGGGCCCCATCCTGTGAACCAGGCCTCCTTAGGGTCAGTGTCCTAGGATGCTGACCCACACCAGTACGGACTAACATCCAGGTACCATTTTACTGATGGGGACACATAGACAAATTCAAATTCATATTCAAATTCAAATTCAAAAGTTTATTCTCTTAATGGATTGCATGTTGAATGTACAGAATTTGGTTGTTGTGTGAGTTACATGTAGTTAAATAATGATTAACAGAAGTGTACCACTAGTCGCCTAGCATGGTAGGCAATTTGGGCCAGACTTAGTTTAATTCTTTATTTAAAAATATTACAAATTGTGGTAAGTTGTATTATGGCTTAAGTGATTAAATACTGTTTGTAGTTTAGCAATGGGATGCTTGTGTTTTGACACAGTTACATGGTTTCCAGTATTGGGTATCTTTCATTCAAATTCAATTCAAGTTTAATCTCTATAAGGATTACAATGCTGAGTTTACAGAAAGAAATTTGGTATTGTTTGGTTGACATGTAGTAAAATTGTGTGATTACAGAGGCCACTTGACGCTTAGCATGGCTAGGCATTTTCGGGCATACTTAGTTTTTTCTTAATTGTAAAATATTACAAATTATGAGGGAAGTTGGTATTATGGTAAAGTGACTAAATTACTTAGTTTGTGAGTTTTGCAATGTGAATGCTTTTGTTTTGGCAAGTTTTATAGTTTCAGTATTGGAGTACTCACAGGATTCATTATTTTAAGACTGAGATTAATATTTCTGAAGAATTGAGACACTTATGCAACACTTGGAATCCTGTTATTGAAGAAAAGTTTCGCACACAGTGGCTTCATCAGTCATTACAAAGTAGAAATGGTGTAAGGTGTGTAGAAGTATGAGGTAATCAGTCCCGAACCTGGAATTCGATGTGTTCAGTCCATCACTCTTGTAGTAAGTGCGCATAGGGCCGAGAGGTGGCTTTATACTGCGGTGAGATGAGTTGAAGCTGGAGGAGGCGGATCTTAATTGGGACCTGCCACTAATGTAAAGTAGGTCATCGTCCAAAGGTTTGGGCAAGCGTTGAAGTCTTGGTACCAAGATTTCCATGATTGTTGCAGGGTCTGACAGAGGTGTTGGAATGGTTTTGGTGAAAACAGGACAAGTTGGAAGTATTGAGACACTTATGCAACACATGGGATTCTTGATTGAAGATAACGTTCGCCCACCACAGGGTTCATCAGTCCAATACAATGTAGAATTGGTACAAAGACTTTCAACGACTTGCCCAAACCTTTGGACGATGACCTACTTTCATTAGTGGCAGGTCCCACCTAAGATCCCGCCTCCTCCTGCTTCAACTCATCTCACGCAGTATATAAGCCACTCTCTGGCCCTATAGGCTGACTTACTACAAGAGTGTTGGACTGAACACATGAATCCAGGTATGAGGACTGATTACCTTTACTATACTCTCCTTACCCATTTATACTTTTGTATTGGAATGATGATGCCACTGTGTGGCGAAACGTTTCTTCAATAAAATTTCCATGTGTTGATAAGTGTCGCAATCTTCAAGTGTCGGTTTTTCAAAACCATTCATCAATTATTTATTAATGTGTTTATGGTCAAATGGAGTGAGGAGTGTAAGTGTGACACCTGGTGGTATTCGTGTAGTTAGTTGACGGGGTATCAGGGAGATATGATGTTTTTCTAATGGTAGTTTTGAAGGTGTGTATGTGTCTGCCAGTTCTAGATTTCTCGGTAGGGTATTCCAGATTTTAGGCCTTTGACTTACATTGAATTGTTGTAAAGGTTTTGTCGGACACGGGAATGTCGTAGAGATGGTTTGGTTCTGGTGTAGGCTGTGGGTTCTGTCACACTTCATGAAAGCGTTTTAGGTCAAGGTTGATATTAGAGTTTAAAGGCCCTGTAGACATAGTTGCACTGTAGTAAGTGTGGATGTAATGAACTGGAGGAAGTTTAGATTCTTTGAAGAGTGGGGGGGGTGTGCTGCCAGGGATGGGATTAGTGGATTATTCTTACTTGCAGCTTTTTGTTTGGGTTATTAAGGCTTTAGGTGTGTTGCTGCAGTTGATCCCAAGCACATATAGGCATAGGATGAGGTATGGATAAATAAGCGAGTGGTAAGTGTGAGAAGGGCATTTTGCGGCACGTATATCCGTATCTTGGAGAGGCTCCCAACCGTTTTGGATACTTTTTTGGCTATATGCTGGATATGGGTTGCTGAAATTCAGGTTTTGTTGTCCAGGTATAAGCATAGGAAATTTTCCCTTTTTTATGGTAATTAGAGTTGTTGTCAATCTTAATGTTTGTTTGTGCATCTCCTGCTCTGCTTACCAAAACTTTATATAGTAAGTTTTGTCAGTGTTAAGCGTAAGTTTATTGGTGTAATCCCCCTGTCGATTTTTAATCAGTCCTCATTCACAATGGTGTTGAGGGGGCAAGATTAGGGTGAGAGATGGAATAAGTAGTGTTCATCAGCAAAGAGAATGGTTTCAGGTGTTGGGATACGTTTGAATGTCATTGCTGTATATGAGGAAGTGCAGGGGGGGGACCACCAAGGACATTCCTGCAGAACGCCAGTATCAAGTGGCAGTGTTGTGATTGCTGTGTCTTTAATGGTGACGTACGATACCTATTAGTATTGTAAGATTTGGAAATAAGCAAGCGCATGGCCTCTTATGCCGTAGTGGTCAAGTTTGTGGAGTAGGATTTGGTGGTCTTATGTTGTCAAAAGCTTTTATCTTAGGTCAAAAAAATTCCTAGTGGATATTCCTTATTTTTCCATGCTGTGTTAAAGCAGGATCTAGCATTTTTATGATTGCATCATTAGTGACTTTTATTTTTCCTGAATCCAAAACTGGCAGGGGTTTGAGTTATGTTTTGAGCCGTTATAATGAATACAGTCTCCTGTGCACGAGTTTCCTCAAAGATTTGGATAGCAATGGTAAGTTAAGATATTGGCCTAGTAGTTGTTTTAAGTCTGTAGGGTCACCACCTGTATGTATTGGTGTAACCCTTGCCATCTTGAGTAGTTTCGGGAAGTGTAGTCTCTTTTGACTTGTTAAATGTTAATGAAAATTAGCATGCGGAAAGGGACGTGGGCCCACTCGCTTGTACCAGTAATGGTGGGACTGAGACTGAGTGCCCGAGTTATTTTTAAGTGTCTTTATGATCGCAATGACTTTCGTGGGCTCAGTTGGTGCCAAGGATAGAAGGAATGGGAAAATGTCCATCTAGGTTATTTATATAGTCCCCGGCCATGGGCATTGGTATGTGGGATGTTACTGGCGAGATTAGATCTTGTTTGAGAAGAAGTCGTTTATCTTGTTAGCTGGGTCAGTGGGTGTTGTGGGTTTCAGTAGGTTTAGTTAGGACAATATCTTGGTTTTGCTCGTTTGTGGGTCCCTAGAATCTGATGAGAGTGTTTTCCTGGTCTTTTTTATTATCTCATTTGTGTCTCGGAATCTAATGGAGTAGTATAGTTTGTTTGGCTTTTTTTATTTACTTTGGTGTGAGAGCTGATGAATAGTGTTTTAAGGTTTTTTGTGTATTAAGCCTGTCTATATTGCTTTTAAAATTGGTGTTTCTTGTCAATGGATTCAGATGGTGTTGGTTAGCCTTGGGCAACCTAAGCCGTTTGTTTATGATCTGTTTTGGTTTTATATGGCAATGGTTGGTGTTATAGTCTAGTAAATGTGTTATGAAAAGATGTCTGTCCAGTCATCAATACCATTGGCCTTGGAGAATTCTGTTGGCCAATCAACAGTCTCTAGGTCAGCTAGTCGGAAGTTCCTTACTGAGGCCTCGTCAGGAGTCTAAATGAGACTTTGTTGAAATTCAAGTTGTGTGGTTTACTATGTTTGTCAGGGGAAGGTAGGGTATATGTGGTCTGTAGAGTATCTGTGATTATATTTACCTCTGATTTAAGGGGGGTAGTATATTGGTCCATATGTGGTCGATTATGGTTTGCACTTGTTCAGTGAGCAGGGTTGGTTAGTTATTGTTGGTATGCGAGTGTGTTGTTCATATTGTTGATGAAATCAGTTACAGTCTGATCATCTAGTAAGCCAGTGATGTTGAAGTCTCCAGTAAGAGAAGGTGGTGCTTATTCTTTGTCTGTTTGTTATTAAGTGACTTTATTTCTCCCTGAAAATTTGGGATGTTTGTGTGGAGGTATCGGTAAATGGCACCGATTGTTATAGGCGTCTTAATGGTTTTTTTACCAGTAAAATTTGCAAAAATGTATTCCCCATATTCATTCACTACAGCAGATGTGGTGCTAAGACAAGATAATTGGTTAGAGTAAATTTGATGCATTCCAACCCCCAATTGGTTTGTTCTCGCGCAGTTGTGAATTGCTGTGTATCCTGGTAGAGGGAGATATCTATTGTGTCCTGTTTAAGCCAGGTCTCAGTAAGAATAATGCAGGAGAAGATGGGTTGTCTTTAGTGATTCAAGGAGTGCTGGAGGTCATCATTAGTGTTGCTTAAGTGACTCTGATGTTGTAGTTATGTATGTGATAGACTTAGCATTGTTTAGGATAGTGGTGGTTGGTTGTTGTGGTTGTAATATAAGGCAGTACTTTCCAATAGGTTTTTATTGGGTTGTCAGTTATGGAGGTTTAGTTCAGGTGTCAAACGTAATCAATCATCTTCTAGGTTTAAAATTATGAGTTATTTTATCCTGAGGTTGTTGTGTTGAGTTCTACTACTGATATCTGTAGTGGTTGGAAGTTTGGACAAGTATATAGCTAGGAGTGTTTGGTCATGTCGGGTATAGTCATCTGCAAACATTATGAAGTTGATGTTGTCTGTGTGTTGTGTGGAATGAACTAAAAGTACAACTAGGTATAAATTAGTAATATAAAAATACAAATTAAAAATAGAACAAGACTCTCATTGTAATTGCACTAAGGTCTATAATGTCTTTTGTGGAGTCTATTGTTTTGAGCTAGAGTGAGCTTAAAGTACAATAGGTTTAATCTTATAATATAAATGTACAAATTAAAAATGCACTTGTCTCTCACTAGTTATTGCACTATGGTTCTAATATAGTGAATTTGGTATTGAACTACGTCTTGAGGTAGAATGAGCTATGGTATACAAAACTGAATTTAATCTAATAATATCAAAATACAAATTAAAAGTAGCACCCAGTCTCTCACTAGTATTTGCACTAGGGTTCTAATATAGTGAATAATGGTATAGATATGTATTGAGCTAGAAAGGCGATAGTACAACAACTTTAGTCTAATTATATAAAAATACGAATTTCAAATAGCACCAGTCTCTCATAGTAATTGCCACTATGGTCTAGTTTAGTGAATTGGTTTGACTATGTATTGAGCTAGAATGTGCTAGAGTAAAACTGTGAATAATCTAAATAATTAATAAAGGAACAAGACTCTCAATTGTAATTGCACTAAGGTTTTAGTATAAGATGGTTTACATCAGAAATAGAGTATAATTTAGATTTAAATTGACAGGATAAAAAATAACAAATTAAGGTAGCAGATAATATAAAAAAAAAAGAATTGAATAAAAATAAAAATGGCTAATGGACTTGGTTATAATATGCTAGTAAGATGGTAGACAGGATGATATTAAAGTTGTAGTTGAAAATACTAGGTAAAAAAAGTATGGAATAAAAATGGTCAATAAAAGAAGTTTACAATAAGTTTGATCAATAATAGTTTAAAGTAAAATTGGGCAATTAATAGGGATTTAGAATAAAATTGGGCAATTGAGGTATTTTTTAAAGTGAGTAGAATTATTGAAAAGACAAGTTATGGTTGTTTATAAAAAAAAATAAGATGGAACAGTGAAGTGATTGTGGTAATTTGTAAAAAAAGGAGATAGATTTGTAGATATTTACTACAATTATGACTATGAGGTAGAATGGTCTCTTTGAGTACAACATGACAATTAAATGGAGTTGGAGTATTAGAATAGAATTTTAGGGGGGGGGGGGCACAAATTTATGACACTATAAACCACTAACGGTGGATGTGGTATTTTCTGCACTTTACTCATGATTCTTGTTAGTCCAGCTCACCTTAGGAATGTTTTAAGGTTTGTTTTGTGGAGATGAAAGTATCTCTTTCCCAGTGGGCTGTCTCCTAACTGCTATTTTTCCTCCCTCACAAAAGCACTGGGGGATTTTTTTGGGCATAGCGCAGTTTCTTATGCCGATAAAGAGGTTTTGTCGCGTTTTGGTAAGGCATCATTGACGTAAACATCATTTTCATAGAAATAGATGTTTATAGTAGGTTTGTTTTCTTTGTAAGCTAGTTGAATTTTAAACAGCACTGTTTTTGTTCCTGCATGATAGCCCATCAGGTTTGCATCTTTAAGTCATCACTACGTATGTTTAAGGCGAAGGTGGTCCTTGATAAGCTGTAGGGTGGTCTCCATGAGGTCTCTTGGGTGATGTGGGTGGGAGATGTAAGCTGTTAAACTACAACAGCGTAGATAGCTGCTGTTGGTCATATGGTCTTGGAAGTTGGTTATGAACATTGGCAAGTTGTTGGTCCACCTTGATTTTTCCTCTGTAATGTTTGGTAGTAAGTTTGGGTGACTTGTCTTTTAAGTGTTTGATGGTGTCTAGGGACGGTGTGTGGGGTGTTGCTTTGTTGTTTCTAGAGTGTCTTGGTTATGTTATAGAGCAGTGATCGTTGAGGTAATCTGCATTGCTTGCTTTAAGTTCCTGCATTTCTTGAGTTAGTTTGGTGATCGTTTGGTTCTGGAATCATAAGGGAGTTTAGCTATTTCTGGTTCGGTGATCTTCTTGACATCAAATACTGGGGAGGTGTTATCTTGGATCTGTAGCGGCTGCCATGTTTGTTGTCGTCTGTCGTGTGTTGTGGTGGTGTCGGTGGGTGATGAGGGTTGTTGTCCTGGCTGCAGTACTACAAGTTTTCCTGTGTTATTATGCTCTCACCTTTGATGTAGGAGTCCTTAGCTGGTTACGGATCTTCTTTTATGTTCTGACCCTTGTCCATTGGCTGTGGCTTCGGCGTGGGAATAGTAGGCGATGGGTTGTTGGGTGATTGTTGTGGAGTTTGATCAGTTGCAGCGGGGTTCAGGACGAGGGTTGCTCTAGAACGAGTTTCATATTAGTTGGTAATTTGTGAACTTGTGGGGTGATGTCTGCAGTTGCTTTATATCATTTGGGTATCCACACAGTGAGTTGATATGCGGGGGGTCTTGAAAATTTGGGGGGGGTCATTCACTGGGTGCTGGGATCCTCAGTAGAAGTAAAAATAGAGGACAAGGTTTCCTGTTGCCACTGCCGCTACCGCTACCGCTACAACAGCGTGGAAAGAAACACGTCCAATGTTTCTACTCTGGCTGGAATCGAACCCAGGCCCTCTCCGTGTGATAGCGAGAAGAGAGCGTTAACTACCAGGCACCAGAGCCCCTGTGTTGAGACATTTCTTTTGTGTTCCCTGTGAATTTTTCTCTTAGTGACATTCTGTGACTCTGATCAGACTCAGTGTTTATCATGTATGATTGCTTTAATTCTTTTAATCTCCTTTAATTCAGTGTTAATTTTCCGTGCATTATCTTATATCTGTTATGTTTGTGTATCTTTTTTTACACTTGAAGTAGTACTTTGTTTTTCCCTTGTTGCGTGTCAACATATGAGCGTATAGAACTTTGTTACACTTCAGAATCACTTTGTGTTTTCAGTATTCCAGTGAAGGTATTTCAGTAAATTTTCACCTCATATTCTGCATCACAACACAGGGTTGTCTGTTATTGTTTATTCTTCCCAGCCTTTGTGTATTTTTATTTTGTTCCCTGTGTGTTGTTGAACCTTTTGTGTTCTATCTTTCATTTAGTAGTGTTCTAAATTTGTTCTTATTTCCACAGACAATAGTGACCATTTTAAAGTCCAAGAAAAAAATAATTTTTAAAAAATTTTTTACACATCAAGTTTCATTGCAAAAAATTCTAGTACGTGTTTATTTTGATAAGTTATTTTCCATCATGTAAGTGTTAAACTTTTGTTTTGTTATGTGTTTTTAGCCCCTATTATTTTCTGTTTTTATTGAAAAAAATTCACTCTTAGTGCAATTTTTAATTTTCCCTTTTTAAAGTAAATTGTTCTTTGTTTGTTAAGTGTTGTTTAAGTGCAGTAAGAGTTAAAAGTGTTCTTCCTTGATATTTTCTTTTTTGTGTGTTATAATTTTTATTATTGACTTTGTTTCATTTTGCAAAAATTTCTTGTGAAAATATTTGTTGCTTTAAATTTTTTTCTTGCAGAAAATTTTATGCATGTTGTGCAATACTTGTTGTTTAGAAATTTTTAAATTTGATTATTGCTACAGTTTATTAATGCGGTTTCTTATGCTCTGTTTGTGATAGAAAATTTTTATTCTGTCTGTGCTTTTTTTTTTTATTTCAGTGAATTGTGTGTCTTTTTTAAAATTTTTGCACAATTTTATTGAGCCCTTTTATCATTTTTTTGTGTTTTTCCCCTTTTTTGCATTGAAAGTAAAGACAACTCACTGTGCCATTTTTTCAATTTAAAGAAAAAGTGAGCAAAAAAATTTTGAGCAAAGAAAAATTTCCCTTTGATTTTCAGTGTTGTTAGTTGCATTTCTTCTTTTTGTGAGTTCTTTGTTATTTGTAATTGTCAATTTTTAAATTACTTATAAGAATAGTTAAGCATTTTTTTCCATTTAAGTTACTGTGTTGGGGTTTTTCCCTCTTACATTTTCTTTTGTTCCTAAATTCTTGTTTTAATTTTGAAACAGTCTAAAATTTTTCTCAAGCGATGCCTCGCACATGCTGTAGTACAACCATTAATTTGTCGCCAAAATTCGAGAAAAACTCCTTATCAAACGATGAATCTAGATTCTAGCCTGCGTAATTTTCATCGTGATCGTTTGCTATGCCATTTTTAATGTGCCCAGAAACCTTAAAGGGTTTTTGGTTTCCGCAGTTAGACCCCAGAGCTAAGCTTAGTTGGGGCTCCCAACTGGGTCTTTCAAAAAAGATCGGAAAGGAGGTCTAGCCCTTTCTCCAGCAGCCAAAAATGTTTTTAAAATTTAATTTGTATGAAGGATTTCCCAAAGATTAACCAGGGGCAAATTAGAAATTAATTCGAAATTATCTTAACCGGTGCGAGAAACGACCTTCGTTGTTCCAAAAGATTATTTTTGCACGGCTCCGAGCCCAGAAGAGTCATTAGAGGAGTTTGCTCTCCGTCTTAAAAACCCTAATGTCCCTTTGTTAAAGCAGGCCAAATTCAAGATATCTTAAAGTAGTGAAAAAAACCCCAAAGCCTTATGGGGTTTGCCAAATTAGCTGCATTTGGGTCATTTAAAAACTAATCCACCGACATCTAAGTATGTGACAAAAAGCCCGTAGATGCTACTATGGGACCGCTTTAAAGTCAATCGTACAAAAATTTTGTGTCCCGAGGGAAATTCCCTTATCGTAGGTCTTGCAAACACCTTGCCCAATCCTGTACCCCTTTTAGTTTGTGCTACTCCCCAAACCTCCCAACCGCAATCACTCGCGCCCATATCCAAAGCAAGTGTTAAGAGCCATCTTTCCCCGTGCACCCAAGTACTACAGTAACCACAGCAAGAATTTTCAAATTGTGGTTTCCGGGGCCATAGCTAGAATTGTTATGACAGTCACCCTAAAGCGTCGTATGAGAGAGCCAGTGTTTCCCCTCTGTATTATCATAAAATCTGGCATGACCTTTTGAGTGCAATGCTTTACAATATGCAGTACTCTAGATTTTTTCCAAATGGCCTTCCAACCGGACAGGAGGGGAAAAGGGGACGTCGTGGTTCACAATCTAATCAAAACCCGGGCTCTTTTTTCCCAATTCGGGGGAATTAGGGCCCCCCAAAAAACCCCCCCAAGGTGAAGTGGGGTTAATGAATCCCCATCCCCGTTCACAATTCCTTTGGCCTTAAAGCCCCCCGAGAATGACAATTGCTGAAATGCTGCTTCACAGTCTCTGAGTAGAGGAATTTGGGGATAAAGTAAAATGCTTTTCCCCGAGAAAAACTCCTTCCGTTTGCATATAATCCTAATGCAACGATTGGTCCTTTAGTACAAGTTTTCTGTCCATAATGCCCCCTTTATGTTTTCATGGCCCGGGCCAATTTAATATCATTAGGTCTATTTTTTAAAAAGAGAAGGGGTTTTACGACTGTCCTCCTCTTTGAACCAACTACTGTAACCTCCCTTGTGGGTAGCGGGTTCTCTTCTGCAGTCCGGGTCAGACTTCGCTCACTTTAATCCAAGGCGGGGAGACTTTACTGTGCTTTCTTGTTGCGACCAGATTACTTTCCGGGTGACCTTTTTCCTGGATTTGTTCCATGCGAAACTTACGCTTTGTGCTCGCCCCATCCCGATGGCATGCCAAATAGACGACTTAATCTTTCCCTTTCTGGGGTTCCCCGCTTGGTCAGAAATTGTCATACGCTGCAGGTATGATGTGCTTAAGTCCTTACAAGCCAATGCTTCTCATAGCGTCCCAAGCGGTCAGGCAGGGAACTTGTCACCCCCTCTTGTTCCACCTACACCTTCAGATTGCAAGATATGTATTCCTCAAGTGCCCGAGGACGCTCAGAACTTTGAGCGCTCCCCTACCCTGCAATGTCTGTAGCCCCAAGTAGTTTTTCCCCAAAGGGGACCCTTGTGGAAAACATTCTTGAAACTAGTAATGCCTCTTTTGTTGTGTCACATCCCCGTTTGCAAAAAGACGTCTCTTTTGCGGCTAGTGCTCCACAGGTGTTGTTGTTTTCCCTAATTTTCCCAAAAGGGTGATAACGCCCTAGTTGACAATGATTCCTGCAAGGTCAAGGGTTTTTATTTTTTGAACCTTTTTTCTATTGTAAAAGACAGTAAGATCTATTTACCCCTTGCTAACACTTTGGCACAGTGTTCGCTCAGAGCAAATCCAACCTCGTTGCCCTAGTTCCTATCCTTCCCTTTTCAAGTCAGGATGACGTGCACCTGACCAGGGGTCGGTGTATTTCTCCCCGGGGGGGACCTCACCACTTCACCGGATCAATCTGTTTCACCATTTGGGGAGAAAGATTTGCTCCCAGACTTCCCAGAAAAGTCAAGGGTTTGTTGACTCTGTGAACAAACGTCGTAAAGCCTTTGCTTTACCGGGTGGAAGAGGGTTTTAAAACAAAACTTATTGCCCCATCGTACCCACTTGAACCTGGTATAGACCTATTACATACCTGGTACAAAATGCCTCATTCCAAGTTCTGTCGCAGAGGAATGATCAGTCAAAATCTCAATGATAGTTTTTTGAATAGCAATTCCCCCCGGGGAATGCGCCCTTGTTCCTAGTGCCTAAAAAGGATGGCCTGGCGCCCGGGATTGACTTTGGGAATTTAAAAAAGGGCGAAAACCATTCCAAAAGTGTCCCATTTCCCGTCTAGGTGCCTTTTAGCAATATGGAGATAAAAAAGGGTCTCTCGCCCCTGGACTTTTAAAAGGGTTTTGGCAAGCCCCTTTCACGGGACACCCAAGAGTTAACTACTTCTCCACTCCCACGGGTCATTATACTCCTCCATTGGTGTTTGGATTACGATCGCTCCTATCAGTTTTTAGATCATGACCAACATCTTTAGGGGTCTTATGAAAAAAGCATTATGGTGTACTTAGACACGTAATCGTCATTCCGAAGACGTGGCACACCCTGAAAGCTTGATATAGTACTTGGAAAGCTTGAAGAACCCAATTTAAAAGATCAAACCCAAAATGTAAATTTTTCAGATCAAAAATTTAAGTTTCTTGGCCCGTAGCACTCCCAGGGGGGTTACGACTATCAAAGTAAAGTAACTGCTGTACAAAATTTTCCAACCCCAAAACTGTGATGCCGAAAAGACCCCTTTTGGGGGTTAGCAGGTTTTTATAGATTTTCTTGCCAATTTTTCTTCCATAGCTGCTCCTCTAACTGAGTTGCTTAAGAAAAATGCCCCTTTTGTTTGGACCTTCCCGTCAAAAACGCATTCAAACTCTAAAAAAAAGCTAACACTGCCCCAATTTTGAAATTCCCAGTTTTTCAAAGCCTTCTATCTGAAACTGTGCCTTTAAATTGGCATAGGTGCCGTACAGCTAGAAATGATAGCAGACAACGCAGTTGCTTTGCTACCCGAGTCCTTACGAAGGCGAATGAATATCAGTAACGGAGCAAAAAAGTTTTAGCAATGTATGGTCTTTAAAGGGCACTTCCGAGACATCATTTACCAGTACCCTGTTTGTTTGCGCCCCGCCTACTGATCCTTTTCAAACAAACCCTATGGAGGTTAGCCGATGGCCCTTGACTATCCAAGATTCAACCCCCCTTTTGAACATTTCCCTGGAAAGTCAAATGTATCGCGATGCTTTATCGCGACCCCTTTGTGTAGTTACTGCGCCCTCCTTTTACTGTCGGGATGTCAAAATGCAAAAAGGACAGTCCATTGGTTGGTTGGATTCGTTTCCCTGCTCAGGAAGTTCCATTCTTATGTGAAGCCACCACCCCCCAATTAGTGATTTTGTAATGACCAAGAATTCGATCGAACAGCAGTTGGGTACCCCAAAGCGAAGAGTTTCCCTTAGTAATTCCACAGCACTAGGAAGTGCCTAACTAGTTCATGATGACCAGTGTTGAACCTGGTATGGACGTTCTGTGAAACAACCAGAATGAAATACTTTTGGCCAAGTAGGAACTGACTTTTGACTATGTCAAGAAATGTAGTGTCTGTAGCGCAAAAGGAAATGTCAATGGTCCAAACCCAATCAAGTGTCCCCAACCACTAGGAACCGGGGGAAAAGAGTTCCCTTATTTGTTAAAAATTTTTAATGTTCCCCCAAGGCAATAAACATCTGTGTTTAGGAGACCATTTCACCCAATATTGTGGTTTTTCCCTATTGCAGATAAGACTGCGAGACGGCAAAAAGCTTTAAAGAACGCTTTTATCTGCAGGCATACCCCCCCAAAGTCTTAGTAACAGATAAGGGAGGTAAATTCTGAAATGAGTTTCTTGAAAATTTTGTATTTTATACAAGATTCAAAATCCACCTTGTTCCCATATCCTGCTAGCAATGGTTAGCGAAAGAACCAAAAAAAAAGTGTTGATGCCCAAGAGCATAAAAACCCCAAATTGAAATTTGGGATGAATCATACCAATGTCCAGGTGCCTAAATTTGCTTACAAGTTTTCCATAGGTGATATCCAATTATGATTGTATGGGGTAGCAAGGTTTCCCCTATGAGTTGTTATTTTCCCACTCGAAACCTAATTAAAACCCGGGAAATTTGTAGCAACTCGTACCGCAGGGCCCAGAGTTTTTAGAAGAATCTGTGAAACATTTTATAAATCAACGCAAATTTTAGATAACTAATAGCCTGCTAAAAAGCCGTAAAAAGTCAAAGAATTTTTTTAAAGAGTTGCGACAAATTTAAACAAAACATCCAAAATGCCTAAGCCGATCAAAAGTTTGTGGGCCTTTCCCCGAGTTGTAAACAATCTCGGAAATAAGTATAAGGTTAGAAAAAATTAGTACGGGTAAATACAAAGAATCGATTTAGTAATATGAAATTATATGCGATTTTGGGGGTATTGTACCCGATCCTGTGACAGACTCCCCCAATTCCCTGATCCTGTACTCTCTACCTCAGATACTCAGTCGATACTCAACCGAATGTCGTTATCTTGCGTACTCGAAAGTAATGAGAAACCCCGAAAGTTCTTTTGTTACTCCTTGTCTCTCCGTCAAAGGCATGTGTTAGCCATTGAGAGGAATTTCGACCCTCCCAGAGATGAAAACCCAATTCTGCAATGTAAACCAACCCTCGCAGAATTGGGTTTAAAGGTCTTTCTGTTAAAGTGCCCGAGATGAATGAATTGTAATGTGTGTTTTGTTTTTTTGCTGATCATTTGCAAAAAATTTTCGTTTCACGTTCCTCCGTATTCTGAGAATTGACTAAAGTCTGAGTGCACCATGCTTTTGTGTTAATTTACCTTGTATAATATATATATTTATTCTTCCTCAGAAAATCCGTAGAGTGCTGAATAAGATCGATCGTCAATTCCATCCCTATTGTACAATGATTTGTTCTTATAGTTTGTAAAAGAATCGTTAACACCCCCCCCTACGTAAAAAACCCTTATGTTTCCCTCCTTGTTCTAAGTTATATATGAATTTGTTTTTTTTATAGAATCAGCCCCCGATCCCCGCCCGTTCGTCTGTAGTATAGTAGTTATGTCGGGACGAATATAAAACATGACCCCAGTGTCCCCTAGTTGCTGATCCCCCTATTCCCTGTTTTTTATACCATCATATTGTTTTCATCCTTGCTTTAGATCGAGATCCCTTGTAGGCCGTGGCTTTGGTTTTACACAGGGATGCAGATGGTAGGCTCATACTCTGCCCCGGCCCCCACCGGGGCAGACCATTCGCGGACAGGCAAGGCAGCTGGTCCCTCCCCCCATATCTCCCCGTTGACAATTTAGTTACCATCCAAAAAGTGGTCTACCTTAACCTACGATATCTCCATTTTAAAAAAACCCTTTCGATATTTAGTGGGGGGCCCTTGGAAGGGGGAACGGTTTTTTCAGGCCCAAATGTTTGCCAAAATAAGCAGTGGGGATTTGAAGAATAATGCGACTCAAGCCAGGGGACAAGAGATATTTAGATGTGTCCCGTAAATACAGTGAGTGAGTGAAAAAATTAGAAAGCTAGGACTATATGCAACAGGAAAATTATGGAAAAATTCCCCAAAGCATCAAACTTCTTCAAATTCTGGGACAGGGCAGACCCGCAACGTTATCCATCCAGCCCAAAACAAATTCACCCCGTTTTGAGTTGCTGGGGGCAAAAGTACCTTCTCTAGCTGGAAATTTGGGGGGGGGGCCCCCTCCCCCGAGCTATCGAATTAGAAAAAAGCAGCTTTACTGGGGATTTTAAAAGAATTTTGGTCGGTATAGGGAAAGCTAGTGTATTTATTTTTGAAATAAAATTTTAAAAGCTAAGACGTCGTGGGAACCAAGGATGGGTAATAACAATACTTGAGTACTACGTGGGGGAAATTAAGGACTGTTTACATATGAACACACTAGGGGGAAAAGCTCTGCTGTTGGGATTTAATAGTGTAGCACACACACACACCAACACCACCATATACACACACACAAAACACACACACACACCACACACACACACACACCCCACACACACCACAACAAAAACATACAGACACCACACACATTACAGAACACCACAAAAGTTGGAGACAGTTGGAGTGGGTCCCGCGCCCCCCGAGGATTTAGTGCTTTTTGGGGTGTTTCAGAGTTTAAAAAACCCCGTGTTAGTGTCACGTCAGTGGAAAAACCCTACAATGATAAAAAATGATTTCAAAAAATAAATAAATAAGGCGAGAGAAAAACTGAATTATCAAAAAAATTTTTTAAGGCCCGTTCGTTGAGGCCTAGTTGGGACCCCGTTGCCCCCATTGTTTCACATATACAAAGTACAAAGCGGTGATAAAGAGAAAAGACCAAAAGAAATTAAGAGAGGGTTAACGACAAAAAGTGATGTGCAACAGCGTGAACAAGTAGCCAAAAAGGGGATATATATATATAAACAATACATAAATATTTAAAAAGCAGAGGTGGGGGCCGCATAGGGTGAGGGAGTAGCGTGCCTAAAGGTTGGGTGATAAAATAAGTACTGTACTTACCAAAATGAAGTGTAAATTATAAAAGTAGAGTACAAGTGAAAGTGTGGAAATGAGGGCTCAAAAGGGCAACGTGAAAAAAATAGCCGAAGAAGTTAGCGGCGGAAGGGCGAGGTGACGAGTCATCATACAGCGACATCGTAATCAGGGATCTGGGAAAAGGAGCCCCTCTGATTGTAACGAACAAAAACACCCGTTTTGTGGTTGCGGGAAGTTTTTTTGGGGAGTGGTAGAGCGGCCCGCGGTCACTGGGCTCGCTATTAAACCTGCCCAGGGGATTTCATCATAAACACCCAGCAGTTTAGGAAAATAAAATTTGTAGGAGCAAGGATTTGGGAGGGGATTAAATGGTGGTAATGGGACTTCAGCCCTGAAAAAGTTTCGGAAGGATCGTTTTTTAGGACACAAAGCAGTTTTAATTTTGAGAAAACAAGTTTGGGGACACTTAGTAAAAGGGGTAAATAAGGGGAAAGAAAGCTTGTTAACAATGTATTTTTTTTAGAAATCTTCAGTTTAAAGGGTATCATTTTATTACGGGGACAAGAAGTGAATTGTTTTCTGGGGAATATAAAAAACTACGGACACAAAACCCAAAACGGGGCACCACATACCATGGGGGGCCAAAAGGGCGGGGGGAAACCTGAAACCCAAAATAAAGGGAGAACAAGGATCCTTGGGGGGGGGGAATTTGGGGGGAACCCGCCCCAAAAAACCCCACCCCCCCACCCCCCCCGTGCCCCCAAGCCTTTTTCCCCCCCCCCACCACCCCTTTCCCCTCTCCTCCCCCCTCCTCCTCTTTTCCCTTTTTTCTCTTTTCCCTCTCCTCCCTCTTTTTCCCCCCTCTCCCCCTCCCTTTCTCCCCCCCCCTCCCTCCCTCCCTCTCCTTTCTCTCTCTCTCTCTCCCTCTCTCTCTCTCTCTCTCTCCCCCCTCCCCTTCCCCTTTCCCTTTTCTTCCCTTCCTCTCCCCTCTCCCTTCTCTCTCCCCCCTTTCCCCTCTCTCTCTCCCTCTCTCTCTCCCTCTCTCTCCCCCCTCTCCCCTCCCCTCCCTCTCTCCCTCTCTCTTTCCCCCTTCTCTCCCTCTCTCTTTCCCCCCTTTCTCCCTCTCTTCCCCCTTCTCTCCCCCCTCTCCCCTTCCCCCCCTCCTTTTTCTCCCTCCTCTCTCCCCCATCTTCTCTCCTCCCCTTCCCCCTTCCCTTTCTCTCTTCTCTCCCCCCTTTTCCCCCTCCCCTCCCCTTTTTCCCCTCTCTTTCCCCCTCTTTCCCCCCTCCTCCCCCTTCCCCCCCTCTCTCTACCCCCTCTCCCCCCTCTCCCCCCTTTCTCTCTCTCCCCCTTTCTTTCCCTCCCCCCCCTTCCCCTTTTCCCTCTTCCCCCCTTTTCCCCCCTTTCTCTCTCCCCTCTCTCTCCCTTTCTCCCTTTCTCCCCTCCTCTCCCTTTCCCCTTTTTCCTTTCCCCCTCTCCCCCCCCCCCCTCCCTCCCCCTCCTTTTTTTTTTTTCCCCCATCCCAAAACCCAAAACTTAACCCCCAAGGCCCCCTTATTCTCCAAAATTTTTTAAAATTTTTATTCCCTTTTTTTTCCTTTTTTTTCCCTTTTTCTTACCCCCTTACATTTTCTCCCCTTAGGGCAAATTACCCCCAATTTCCCCTTTTTTTTTTCCCCCCTTTTTTTTTTTTCCCCCATTTCTTTCCCCCCCCCCCCCCCCAAAAATTTTTTTTGGTAAAAAAAAAAAAAAAAGGGGGGCCAAAACCCAAAAAAACAAAGGGAGGAAAAAATGGGCCGGGGGGGGGGGGGACCAAAAAAAAGGGAAGGGGCCCTAAATCAGTCCCCGGTGGGGCCAAGGGAAAAAAGAGAGCAAAACCTTTAAAGGAAAAACAAACGGGGGGAAAAAAAGGTTCCTGAAAAAGGGACAAATGGGGAAAAAGGAAATTCAAAGCAGGCGGGCAAAAAAAACAAGGGGGGGGGATGGAAGCAAAACGGAGACTGCCGTACACAAGGGCCCTATCAGACCCCCTGGGGCCAGGGAAAAAAACGATAGCACACTAAGATCAAAGACGGTCCCAAGACAAGAAGGTTTTTTATAGCAGAGATTCAACAGCCAATGCAGTAGCAAGGGGCAGTGGTCAGGAAAGACAGTTCAAGAGAATAGAAGTTTCAATATGACAGGGCTGAAGGCAAGAAAATTCAAAGGAAGGAAATATAATGCCCCCGAGGAAACAGAGGGGATCAAGGGGGAGGAAAGGGAGGGAATTTTTGTGTACGGCCCAAAAACCAAGGGGGCCAATTTTTTGGGAAAATAAAACGGAGGAGGAAAAAATTTTGAAGGCATCAAAGAAAAAAAATGGGGGAGGGAATATGACCCAAATGAAAAATTTTTAGAGAAATTGGGGTGGTTTTGCGGTGGAAGGATACGGCCCTTTTAGGGGGTAATTTCAAAAAATCATTTTAACAAATTTAAGAGGGAAACCAAATTGAGGGCAAGGGGGGTACCCGGAGTATTTCGGGCCCGGCCGAAAAAAGGGGATAACTGAAAAAAAGGGGGTACAGGGGGGCAAGGAACGGAGAGCAATGAAAATGAGCAGGCCCAGAACAGGGAGGAAGGGGCCACCCCGAACCCACCCGCTAGGGGTTTCCCCAACCCCAATGACTAAAAAAAAACCCCTCAAGTTTTGAAAAAACCCATAAACACAAACCTCACCCAACACAGTCCTTATGGGTTCGACCCCAAACCCCCATAACACAAACCCCACCACCCGCCCCCATAGGCCCCCCGGTTCGTCCAACCCCCAAAAATTTTCATGACACAATGGAAAAGAAACTAAGGGTTTGGATCACAAAACGGATAAAAGAAAACTGGGGAGTGGGAATGGTCATTTTCCCAGACTCATAGGGGGAGTCCAGAAACAAAATCGGCCACAATAAAAGCACAATCTTCCCGGGGTTCTGGTTCGAGGAAAAATAGGGGAGAGGGGGGAGGAGGGGGCAGCTCTAAAACACTGGGGGTTTGAGGAAAAGGAAGGCGGGACGAGGAGGGTTTGTGGTAAAAAAAGCCGGGGGCATAAATGTCAGGGGTGTTAAACCCCCGAATGCAGGGCCCAGGAGGGGGTCAAGGGAAAACAAACGGGGGTTGGGGGACCACTGGGTTTTGGGGGGCGGAGCCGAGAACAAAGGGTTGGGCTTTTCAACCCCAGGGAGCGATGGGGAAAAGGCCCGGGGGGTTCCCGAAAATTTACAAGTGTGGGGGTCTTTCCTCCCAAATTGTGGGCCAAAACCCCGAAGAGAGGGGGGGATGAGCAAAGGGCTGGTTTTTGGGTTACCCCAGCGTTCCCAGAGGAAAATTTCAAGGCCCCTTGGAGCTGCGACAGGGCTGTTTTTGAAATAGTAGGACAATAGGGTTTAACAGGGGAAATGAAGGGGAAAGGCCAAATATAAAAGGGGGGGTCCGGGTATGGGAAATTTGCAGGGTTTTCGTGGGAAAAGGAAAGGGGTTGAAAAAAGTAAAACAGATGAAAAAGGGAAATTTTTGGAAAAAAGTGCAAAAGGGGCAGAGGGGTTTTGTTCCCAAGGGAAACAAAAAAATTAGGAGACCAAAAGACGTCCTTGGTTTTTCCGGAGGGAGGGAGGCAAAACAAGTGAACAGGAAAGGAAAAAAATACAGGAGGTAGGCCAGGAAACAAGGGAGATTTGAGGCCCGAAAGATAGGCGAAAAAGGAGGGAGGCCGCGGAGAAAAACGCTAGCCGGGAAAAACAAATCTGCCCCAAACGTTTAGCCCCATTAGGAGGAGACAACGCAAGGACCAGGTGTAACTGAGGGGAAAAAAGGGAAACACAAGAAACGACAGGGTAAGGGGAGTAAACGGGTTTTAAGGGGTTTTTTCGAGGAGATAGGGGTTTTTTGGCAACTGGGGGCAAAGCAAGGTCAAACGTGTTTGGGCGAAAACATCAGATGAGGAGGGGGGTGAAAATCTGGGCCCAACCCAAACAATGGGGTTTCCCGGGGCAAAAGGGGGGAGCCAGAAAGTTTTGGGGATTCCAAATTTTTTGGTGGGAAAGGGGGGCGGTGTGTTTCCTTTTAAAAAAGGAGAAAAGGGGGGGGGGGAGAAAAGGGGGGGGAGGGGGGGGGGGACCGGAAGGAAAAGGGTTAAAAACAAAGGGGATTCACGGGGGAAAGGAAATTCCGTGGAAAAACCCTGGGTTTTATGTAAAAATCAGAAATAAAAAAGAGGGGGGGTTTTGGTTGTTGGGGTTTTTGGAGAAAAAGGTTGACGTTCCCACAAGGATTAGTTTGGGCGAAGCTTAGGGCATAGGGGAAAAAACAAAGGGACTGTGGTCAGAGAATTACTGGGGGCGGGACAACAACGGTCATGGTACGTAATGATGAAACAGTGGGCACTGTGACGAGCGGGGTCCACCAGGGGTCGGTCTAGGACCAGTGCTATTTTTGGTTATGTGAACGACATGACGGAAGGGTAGACTCAGAAAGTGTCCCTGTTTGCAGATGATGTGAAGTTAATGAGGGAGAATTAAATCTGATGAGGACCAGGCAGGACTTCAAAGAGACCTGGACAGACTGGACACCTGGTCCAGCAAAATGGCTTCTCGAATTTAATCCTGCCAAATGCAAAGTCATGAAGATAGGGGAAGGGCACAGAAGACCACAGACAGAGTATAGGCTAGGTGGCCAAAGACTGCAAACCTCACTCAAGGAGAAAGATCTTGGGGTGAGTATAACACTGAGCATGTCTCCGGAAGCACACATCAATCAGATAACTGCTGCAGCATATGGGCGCCTGGCAAACCTGAGAACAGCATTCCGATACCTTAGTTAAGGAATCATTCAAGACACTGTACACCGTGTATGTCAGGCCCATACTGGAGTATGCAGCACCTGTTTGGAACCCGCACTGATAAAGCACGTCAAGAAACTAGAGAAAGTACAAAGGTTTGTGACAAGGTTAGTTCCAGAGCTAAGGGGAATGTCCTATGAAGAAAGATTAAGGGAAATCGGCCTGACGACACTGGAGGACAGGAGGGTCAGGGGAGACATGATAACGACATATAAAATACTGCATGGAATAGACAAGGTGGACAAGGACAGGATGTTCCAGGGAGGGGACACAGAAACAAGAGGCCAATTGGAAGTTGAAGACACAAATGAGTCAGAGAGATAGTAGGAAGTATTTCTTCAGTCATAGAGTTGTAAGGCAGTGGAATAGCCTACGTAGCCTCCACGTAGTGGAGGCAGGAACCATACACAGTTTTAAGACGAGGTTTGATAAAGCTCATGGAGCGGGGAGAGAGAGGGCCTAGTAGCAACCGGTGAAGAGGCGGGGCCAGGAGCTAGGACTCGACCCCTGCAACCACAAATAGGTGAGTACAAATAGGTGAGTACACACACACACACACACACACATATACAGGATTTCACACCTTCCTGTGAAGTGACCCTATAACCCTTCCTTTCCCCCCCATCTCTCTCCCTCTCCTCTCCTCTCCTCTTCCTCTCTCTCTCTCTCTCTCTCTCCTCTCTCTTCTCTTCTCTCTCTCTCTCTCTCTCCTTCTTCTCTCTCTCTCTTCTCTCTCTCCCACTTTCATTCTCTCTCTCTTCCTCTCACTCTCTCTTCCTTCTATCTCCTCTCCCTCTCTCCTCTTCCTCTCTTACTCTCTCTCTTCCTCTTCTTTCCTCTCTCTCTCTTCCCTTTCCACTCCCCCCTCTCTCTTACCTTTACCCTCTCTCTCACTTTCTCCCCCTTTTTCCCTTCTTTTCCCCTCCTTCTAGGCTCCCCTTCTCTCTCTTTCTCCCTCTCTCTCGCTCTCTCCCCTTTTTCTTTTTCTCTTTCTCTCTCTCTTTCACAAAAAAAAAAAAATGGTTGGGACTCGCAGGAATCAGGGATCAGATGACAATGGTACTGGTAGGGAGGAATGGATGGAGGAACAGTGGAAAAGGATAGAGCAAGAATGGGAGAGAAAATTAGGAGAGCTTTCTGAAAAAATGGAGAAAGAGCTCTCTGTGAAATGGGAAAAGAGGTTGGAGAAGGAGACGAAGAATTGGGAGGCACAAGTAGACAGGGTAAAGGTCCTAGAATTTGAGGTAAACAGGCTGAAGCAAGTCTCAGGGGTAGTGACCAGAGAAGACACACCATACAAAGCTGAGAGGCTGAACAGGAAGGAAGGAGATATGAATTATGCTAAGGTCATATCAGCCTGCAAAGAAGGGCCAGGGAGTGGAAGGGAAGAGCAGATGGGTGCAGATGGAGAGGGAGATAGGTCGAATGCTGAGGCACAACCATGCTACCAAGAGCCACTGGAAAAATCAAGGGAGAAAATGACCACATACAGACAGGAACGAAAGTCACAGAGAGAGAGGCAATGGGAGGAGGAAAGGGCAAAATCAGTGATTATCCATGGGTTTTTCGGGAAGAGAGGAAAGGACACACCTGAAAGACGGCGGGAAGAAAAAAAAGGAGATTGAGAAAATCTCACAAAATGGATGAGATTGAAAATTTTTTCAGAGAATAGGGGGGTATTTAAAAGGGGAGAAACCGCCCAAAACCCAAGCTGTTTCCCTAAAGGACGAAAACAGTGGGGAAAACAGGTTCCCCCAAAGAGAAACCCGGGTTAAAACCCCCGGGTTTTTTTGGATGCTGGGGACCCGGGGGCAATGCTGTGACCTGGGTTTTTTTTGGGGGGAAACCCCATGGGTGCGGGGACCCCTTGGAGAGGGCTGGAAACCATGGTGATGCTGGGAGCCCGGTAAAGGGGGAACCCTGGTGATGCTGAAGGGCGTGGTGATGCTGGGGAGCCCAGGAAAGTGGGAGCTTGGGTGTTGCGGGAAAACCCCAAAGTGGTGGGGGGGAGCCTTGGGTGCGGAAACCATGGTGTTCGGGGGCCCAGGGGGTGATGTTTGGGAGCCTTGATATACTGGTTCCCGCTGTTTTTGGGGGCCCCCGGTGATGATAAAATTTCTAGGTGTTTTGGGGGAAAACCCCATGTGGGGGGGAAAAACCCTTTGGTGAAAACTGGAAACGATGGTGAGGGCGGGAGCCCGGGGGGATTTTTGGGCCCCTGGTGATGCAGGGAGCCCTTTGAAGCTGGTCCTAGGTGTTGGCTGGGAGCCCGGGTGATGCCCCGGAGCCCTGGTTTTGGGCTGGGAGCCTAGGTGTTGTGAGACCCAAGTGGTGCGGGGAACCCCGGGTGATGCGGGAGCCCCTTGGTTGATGCCTAAAAACCCTGGTGATGTGGGACCCCTGGTGATTGGGTTTGCCTAGGTTTTGCGGGGGCCCAGGTGTTGCGGGAGCCCTGGTTTGCTGGGAGCCTGGGTTTGTTGTGAGAGCAAAAAGTGGTACGGGGGACCCCGGGTGAGGCTGGGACCCCTGGTGATGCTGGGGGGGGGCCCAGGTGTTATGAGAGACCCTAGGTCTGTTGGGAAAACCCTGGTGTTTCGGGGGGAGCCCTGGTAAATCTGGGGCCTGGTTTTTTGGGTAATGCGGGTGGTTTTGGGGGAGAACGGGTTTAGGGGGGGGAAAACTCGTGATTTTTGGGACCCGTGTAAATGCGGGGAAACATTGACGATGCGGGGGAGTCCAGGTGATTTTTGGGAGCCTAGGTTTTGGGTTGGGGCCAAGGTGGTTTTGGGATTTTTGGGGTTTTGGGTGAGCCCTGGTAATGATGGGGACCCCTTTGGCGGGAAAACCCCTGGTGGAGGGGGTTTTGGGAAAAAAAACCCTGGTGTTTGTTTGCGAGCCTAGGAGTTACTGGGACCCCAGGTATGGTGGGGACCTTGGTGAGGGGGGAAACCCGGGTGATGCGTGAAACCCTGCGACGGGGGACCCTTTGGGTTTAAAAACAGGGATTCTGGGCCCTTGTGAACCCTTTGGTGATGCGGGGGACCCCCCGCAATGGTGGGGCCCTTGGTAAATGCGGGAACCCTGGTGATGCGGGGAGTTGTGGTGATGCTGAGGAGCCCCTGGTAAAGCGGGGAGCCCTGTGGGGCTGGGCACCTGGGTTTTAATTTCTGGTACTTTTGGTAATGCTGGGGACCCCGGTGATGCTGGGAGCGGGGGTGTTGTTGTTGAACCCTGGTGTGCGGGGCCCCCCTGGTGAGCTGGAGACCCATTGTGATGCGGGGACCCTAGTTGGTGCGGGGACCCCAAAGGTGATGACTGAAGCTTAGGTGTTGCTGGGAACCCAGGTGGTGTTGTGAGCCCTGGGTGATGCGGGGGACCTTGGTGATGCTTTTACCCCTGATGACGCTATGGGCCCGGGTTTGATGCGGGAGCCTGGGGTTTGCTGGGAACCCAGGTGATGCTTGACCCCTTTTGATTTTGGGGAAACCCTGGTAAATGGGGGAAAGCCCTTTTTGGTATCCGGGGAAGCCCTAACGAGGCGGGGGACCCCTGGTGATGTTGCATTTTAGGTGTTTGCGGAACCCCATGGATGTTTCCGAGACCTAGGTTTTTGCTTGGAGCCCGGGTTGATGCTGGGGGCCCCGGTTTATGCTCAGACCCCTGGTGATGTAGAAAGCCTAGGTGTTGTGGGGGGCCAGGGGGTGTTGCGGAGCCCTGGTGATGCGGGGGAACCCTGGTATGTGGGTCCCCCCCTGCGGGTTTGCTGGGGACCCTGGGGAACCCTGGGGCCAAAGATATTCTGGGACCCTTTTTGGGGTGATGCTGGGGACCCCTCGCAGTGGGGGACCCCCTGGTGATGCGGGGAAAACCTGGTATGCTAGGAGCGGGGGGATGAGGGGGGGGCCCCCTAGTGTTTCGGGAAAGGGCCCTGGGAAAAGCGGGGACCCCGGGGGTAAAGCTGGGGAGCCCTGGTGATGCTGGAAAAACCCGGGTGATTTTTGGGAGCCTAGGATTTGGTGGGGCCCAGATGGTTCAGAAACATAGGTGTTGCGGGAGCCCCGGGTGATGTTTGGGGGAAGCCCTGGTATGCTGGGACCCCCTGGTGATGCGGGGGAACCCTGGTGATGCTGTGACCCTTTTGGGTTGTGGGAACCCAAAGGTTGCGGAGGACCCTTTTGGAGATGTGGAAACCTTATTGATCGGGGAGCCCGGGTATGCTGGGGATTTCCCTGGTAATGCGGGGGACCCGGGAAATTTTTTGGGGGTTTTTGGGGAGCCCTGTGAGGGGGGGGAAAACCCGGGGTGTTTGTGGGACCCCTGGTGATGTTTGGGAGCAAAGGTTTTTTCTGGGGGGCCCAGGTGTTGCTGGGGGACCCCTTGGTGTTGTTTTGGTGACCCCTGGTGCTCCTGGGACCTAGGTTTTGCGGGAGCCCAAGGGGGTGGGGAGCCCTGGAAAAGCTGAGAACTCTGGTGATCCCTGGGAGCCCGGTGATGCGGGGCCCCTGGGATGCTGGGGGCCCCGGGATAAGTGGGATTTCCGGGTGAAGGGGGCCCCCGGGTTGATGCCCGGAACCCTGGCTTTGCTGGGGAGCCCTGGTATGCTGGGAGCCTGGGGTTTTGCGGGGAGCCTAGGGGGTGTGGGGAGTTGGTGATGCTGAGAACCATGGTGTTTGCGGGAACCCTGTGATGCGGGAGCCTAATGTTGCTGGGAGGCCAGTTTGGGGTGCGGGGACCCCTGTTGATGCTGGGAACCCTGATGATGCTGGGAGCCCTGTTGATATTGGGGAGCCCTGGTGATGCTAAGAGCCTAGGTGTTGCTGGGAGCCCAGTGGGTGCTGTTGAGTACTGGTGATGTTGGGAACCCTTGTGATGCTGGTAGCCGTGATTCGGGGAAAAGCCACGGCGATGCTGGGGAGCCCTGGTAAATGCTGGGTTTCCTAGGTGTTACTGGGAGCCCCTATGATGCTGGAGCCTAGGTGTTGGTGGGAGTCCTGGTGAAGCGGGGGAAGCCCTAGCGGTAGCTGAGAGCTCTGGTGATGCTGGGAGCCCTGGTGATGCTGGGAGCCTAGGGTTGCTGGGGGGCCAGGCGGTGCTGCAGTGCCCTGGTGATGCTGGGAACCCCTGGGGGATGCTGTGGCCCTGGTGATGCTGGGGAACCCTGGTAAAGCTGGGAGCCTGGGTTTGTTGCTGGGAGCCCTGGTGATGCTGGGGAGCCTCGCGATGCTTAGAGCCCTGGTGATGCTGGGAGCCCTGGTGATGCTGGGAAGCCCTGGTGATGTTGGGGAGCTGTTTAATGCTTGGGAACCCTGGTGATACTGGGAGCTTGTGGTGATGCTGTCGACCCTTTGGGTGATGCTGGGAGCCCTGGTGATGATGGAGAGCCCTGGTGATGCTGGTAGCCCTGGGTCATGCTGGAGAGCCCCAGTGAGGCTGGGAGGCTAGGTGTTGCTGGAGCCAAGGTAATGCGGGAGCCTAGGTGTTGCTGAGAGCCCTGGTCATGCTGGGGAGCCCTGGCAATGCTGAGAGCCTAGGTGTTTGGGGAACCCATGTGGTGCTGGGGAGCCTTGTGATGCTGGAAACCTGGTGATGTTGGGACCCCTGGTGATCCTGGGGAGCCCTGGTGATTGGGGAGCCCTGTTGATGCTGGGGAGCCTTGGTAATGCTGGGAGCCCTGGTGATGCTGGGAGCCTTTGGGTGAGTTAGGAGCTTTGGTGATACTGTGAGCCCTGGTGATGCTGATGATCCCTGGTGATGCTTGGAGCCCTTGTGATGCTGGGAGCCCTGGTTATGTTGGGATCCCAGGTGGTGCTGGGGAACCCTGGCGATTCTGGGAGCCCTGGTGATGCTGGGGAGCCTTGCTGATGCTGGGGAACCCTGCTGATGCTGGGGTGCCTTGCTGATGCTAGAAGCCCGGGCCCGATGCTGGGGAGCCCTGCTGATGCTTGGAGCCCTGCTGATGCTGGGAGCCCTGGCGATGCAGGGAAGCCGTGGTGATGCTGGGAGCCCTGGTGATGCTGGGGAGCCCTGGTGATGCTGGGGAGCCCTGGTGATGCCGGGAGCCCTGGTGATGCTGGGGAACCGTGATGCTGGGACCCCGTGAGCGGGGAGCCCTGGTGATGGGGGGAGCCCTGGTGTGTGGGGACCCTTTTTTGGTGATGATCCCGGGTTTGAGCTTGGAGCCCTAGTGATCGGGGACCAGGGGTGCTGTGGAACCCTGGTGAGTGGAGCCCTGCTGATCGGGGGGCCCAGGTGGTGCTGGGGACCCGGGGTGTGCGGGGGGCCCAGGGGTGCGGGGAGCCCGGGTGGTGCTTTTAACCCAGTAGTTTTTGGGGCCCAGGTGGGCTGGGATCTTGGGTTCATAAACACTTGTATCAATGCCTTTGTGTCATCAAACTTAAGACATACAACTAGGCGGGTTTAATACCCCCCAGATATTACCCAAATTCATTTATTTTTAACAATCTTGTTTGTTAATTGGATTTTTAGTTTCGGCCTATCAACTACAGAGGGTCATTAAGGCTGCATGTCACCTTCCACAACCGCAAGAACATAATTAATATCTAAAACAACTAAACTATTTTCCCTTTTTTTGTTAACAAAAATACCCTCCGGGGTAACGTAATGAAATACAGTCCACGGAGTATAACACTTGCTTGGGTTGTATAGGGGTCCCGGGACCCCCCCACTGTGTATAAACACACACTGTGAAAATTTTGGGTCCGGGAAAAGGGGTTTGCAAAAATTTTCATGAATTAGTTTACTGAGCGACCCTCGACCACCTACCAAACCCCCGCACCCTCCTTTTCTCTTCCCCTCTCTCCCCTCTACACACGCTGCCTATCACCATTAATCACACTATGCGTTTACCATTTATGGTAGACCAGTATGAATTGCTGCATGAAGCATGATGGGGAGGTTTTGGTGTACTACGGGTATTATTATATTACGAACCATTGTTCACTCTCTATCCCCCCTTACACATTTTAAAACCACTTCAACCCGAAATTTAATTATTATTATATTTTATATTTTATTATTATTATTATTATTTTTAATTTTTATTATTTTTTTATTTTTTGTTATAATAATCTTGTTTTTTTTATTAAATTTTATCATAATTGTATTTTTATTAACTTTAAAATTTTTTTTAAACACAAAGAATAATAGTAAACAAAGTCAGGGTAGCCAGAGCAAAGCTGTGTTTTTCCCCAAAGGAAGTACTCCCCCCCATCCTGTTCCCCATCCCCATATTTATATTGAGATGTAAACCAAAGTCCTATGTCCTCCTTTGCATGACATTGTCATCCATTGGGGACACTGCAAATCTCCAAGGGGATATAAACCACGTCTTCCAAGGGAACCCAAAAAAAAAAAAAAATCTGTTTTCATTACTCGGTGTGGAAAGTTGAGGAATTAAAGTGATCGAAGTATAAAACAATTTCTAACCATGAGCCACGGCATAAAACTTTTAATCCCCTCGATTTTTTATCACATGCAACAAAATCTTTACTAAACCCATTTTCAATTCTACCCCCAACATACATAAGGGGGGAAATAAATGGTATAAAATACCGAGACAAAGGAAATAAAAACATTTTAAACGTATAATAAGGATAAAGAATACTCATACGCTTTGTTTTTATTTCCATACATAAGAGGGATTACCAACAGACCCCTGGCTGTCTTCAAGAAGGCATTTGACAGACATCTAAAGTCAGTACCTAACCAGCCGGGCTGTGGTTCGTATGTCGGGTTGTGTGCCGCCAACAGTAACAGCCTGGTTGATCAGGCTCTGATCCACCACGAGGCCTGGTCACAGACCGGGCCCAGGGGGCGTTGACCCCCGAAAACCTCTCCAGGTATACCCAAGGAATAAGCTTTGATAAACCTTTGATTAACTCGTGCAAGTCCCACTTCAATCCAACATCTCTCACTCATGTAGCTAAATAACTTATATTTCAAACTACTAAATAACTGAAGGACTGTTACATCATCTTCACTTTGCTAATACTCTTGCTGCTTCTATACCTGACTGAAGAAGCCAACTGTGAGGCAAAACACCTAATATTTCCTTAACATTACAGAAGCATCGCATAGTAATCTGGTTTAAAATCATTTCTGTCCTTTCATGATATTCTCACTTCCCAAAAGAAACAAAAAAACAAGAATATCTTCTACCTCAGCTGTCTGTCTGCGATGCAAATCTACTACATAAAAAATATTACTCGTGTTGGTACACTGCAAAACTATATCTACAAGCTCAGACATTACCTCTTCTACATCAGTGATTTTTACCCTCAGAAACCTTATTCTGCTTAACACTTTTATCTTGGTTAAGAAGATTGTTCAGCACCTAAAGTCGGTTCCTGACCAGCTGACGGGCTGTGGCTCGTACGTTGGTTTGCGTGCAGCCAGCAGTAACAGCCTGGTTGATCAGGCTCTGATCCACCAGGAGGCCTGGTCACAGACCGGGCCGCGGGGGCGTTGACCCCCGGAACTCTCTCCAGGTAAACTCCAGGTAATCACTGGACGCAAGCCCTCCTTACCCTGGGTTACCCTGGGTGGCTAATGCTCCCTACCCTGGGTTACCTTGGGTGGCTAACATTCCCTACCCTGGGTTATGCTGGGTGGCTACCACTTGCTACCCTGGGTTATCCTGGATGGCTAACCCTACCTACTCTGGTGTGAAAATTTATTCGGTCCTAAAGTTCCACAGGGCCGGTACGTCGTACAAAGATCCCAGCATTCCATGGATGGAACGGCTGGGTTGGGTGGCCCTTACACCCACCCAAAACACACAAACACACACCTGGGTTGGTGAAGGTGGTTGGAAGGTACTTCTTAATTTATAGATTTACCCTTCAAGGAAGAGGTAGGTAGTTTATACTGTTAATACACTAATATTAGGATTATTGAGGCAACTGTAGATAATAATAATGTAGATCTAAGACTTTAACATAGGTAGTAATAGGCCAATAATGGAGGCAAACACTAGGTTATATTAGCCAGGGAGAACTGGCAGCCCAAGTTTGAATACCAGAGCATAGGTTTGAGACTGCAGTGCCCTTTCTTCTAAGACCAGACACCGTCGGAGCAACAAGTGCTGTGATCAGCAGGCAGCACCCACACGTGTCTTCACATACTAGACCTGGGGAAATCTGGTGGAGGCACCCTGACATACCGTAGATGACCTCCCTTTTCTTACTCAGTTCTGGCCAGTCTCTGGGGGGAATTTGTGAGTGAGTTGAGCTGTGGGCCTTTGTGCAGGTGGCAGTTCATGACCGGTATGTACCGGCATCTCCATCAGGCTTAGAAGCTAGTGTCCATTTCTGCATAGTTATGCTAAGAGACACACACCCCCTTGGAAACAGGAATTTCTGAGGTGCAGGCAGGTCACTAATATCGACTGAATACTGCAAGAATTAGGCTCCCGGTTGCACGTGGTTCTGAGGGGAAGTCCAGAGGGGCTAAAGCTTAGGGAGTGTGAAAATTTGTGTGGACTGCCTCCAAGTGAGTCGCCTACCCTGGCAAACTCTGTTGACACCGAGCTCTGAGGTGGGTACCTCAGCCTCACAAGTGGCTTACCTGGAGGTTACCTGGAGGTTATTCCGGGGATCAACGCCCCCGCGGCCCGGTCCACGACCAGGCCTCCCGATGGATCAGGGCCTGATCAACTAGGCTGTTACTGCTGGCCACACGCAGTCCGACGTACGAGCCACACCCTGGCTGATCCGGCACCGACTTTAGGTATCTGTCCAGCTCTCTCTTGAAGGCAGCCAGGGGTTTTTTGGAGAGTAATGGAAAGCGGCTTCTTCTGCTCCTTTGTCACAGAAATGTGGTACACTTCAATGGGCGACTTTAACTTGAATAGTTGTAATCCATTTTGAGTAAATAAGCAAAGAGACCAAGAGTTCTTCGGAGTGACTTGTTTGGTCTTCAGGCAATTGGGAAGTTTCCCGTAGAGGCGTAGTCGTTCAGGGTCTGGAATATTGAACCTCCCTTCCCACTACATAACCAAGGATGCTAGCCTTTTAGTTGAATAAGTGCACTTTTTCCCTCTTGTAACTGATATTTTCTTCTTGGCGCTCCAAAGAACTTATCAAGGTTTGCATCATGTTCCTCCTGGGTCTTGCCACAATGGTAACATTATCTAAATACGCGTAGGTTCCCATGAGTTGCTCTTCCCGAATATGAATCCAAAATTCGTTGGAAGCAGGCACCACCATTGTGACTCCAAAAGAGGACTCTGGTAAACTGATACGAGGCCATCCACTAGCCAGAAACGCTGTGTATGGTTTATCTTCATTCCTTATAGTGGACTTGATGATTAGGCAACTCTGCATATCAATTGTGGCTAAAACACTAGTACTGATCAATTTGTTCACTGACGTCAAATTCGAGGTAGAGGTACCCATCCTAGAAGTTAAATTTGTTGATTGTCTCAGAGTAATCGATAGCCAGTCTCCGTTTTTCCTATACAAACCATCTTAACAACCAACAACGTGTGCACGCCAAGGGGAATCACTCGTTCTATAATACCCTCCTTCAGCAGCCTCTGAGTTCTTTCTCTCAAATGAACATCCGAGCCTCATAAGAATAGCGGGAGCGTGGACTTAGCTGATATAGATGGCAATCCGCTAAGATTTGCAAACAGCTTTGGGTGGGTCTACCCTTAAAGTGCTAAGTCCACAGACAACAAGAAGAGGCAATTCACCTCCATATGTTAAGGTGACACTAACATCCGCTTCTTGAAGTCCTGACCAAGGATAACACAGAGCACAGTTGTGGCAGAATACTTAAATGTACATCTTGATATCCTATCCATAACTCTGATTTACCTTACAAAACCCTACGGTTGAATAGAGAGAGATGTTGGATGCCATGGAAACGGTACCTGAAGAGTGATGTAGAGTCAAGGATAGCCGTTAACTAAGCAAGTTGATGGAAACTCTCTAGCTGCCCACTATCAATAAGACCTCTACTTCTGTTCCTTTATGAATATTTCACAACTGCCTTTGACAGTGAATTTGGAGTACCGCCGCAGAAGTCACTGTTGCTAGAGGTCGCATGATCACTGAATGGTGTGGAGGCACGTAGCTTCTTGTTGATGCATTAGCACGACATACTTTGCAAAGTGACCATTCATGTGGCATTTATGGCACATTGCTTCACGAGCAGACACTTTGGACGTGGATGTCTTGAAAAACCCAAAAGAAACACACCGTACCTGCTGAGCTGCTGTCACTGAGGCGTCCCGATAACTTCATTGCAAGAGTCTCGGTCAGGAATTGCAGCACTTACCACTCGAGAAGGCTTGAGTGGGTACTGTATACATCAGAATTTTTCTGGGCTGAATCTATAGCACTGCCTGGTCAAAGGCAGCGGCTAAGTCGAGAGTTTTATTCTCCAATAAACGCTGCTATTATTTGGTGATTGCAGCCACTTGATAAAAAGCAATCCCTGATGTCTCTTCACAATACTGACAGCTGTCACTGCTTGGAAGTGACAGTCCTTACCTAAAATTTTTCAGTGCTTGAAAAGTATTCCTCTAAGGACCTCATCATCTGCTTGGCGGCGACGTGCCCACTGGAAACACTTTGTTTATATCTCTTGGAGGTTTTAACCGCGTCCTCAGCAATTACAGCCTCATGCAGATCCTATATCATCCGCAAAGGATTTTACGGGTGCTGTGGTGTATATCTCTGTTTATTGTCTGATTTGAGGATAAGGAATAAGATGGGGCGAGTACTGTGCCTTGAGGCACAGAGTTCTTCACTATGGCAGCCTCCGATTTAACTCTGTTGACCACTACTCTTTGTGTTCGATTTGTTAGAAGTTGAAGAACCATCTCCCCACTTTCCCAGTTATTCCCTTTAGCACGTATTTTTATGGGCTAATAGTATTACGCCATGATCGCATTTGTCAAATGCCTTTTGCAAAGTCTGGTATACCAGACATCTGCATTCTCAGATTTTCATCCAGTGCAATCCAAGGCCATGTCATAGTGATCCAGTAGTGGTGAGAGGCAGGAGCGACCTGCCGATCCCTGTTGGCCGCCCTGGATTGTGCAAGTTTTGGAATCTAGCAGTGATTTTGCAAACCTGCTTCTTAGCACTCTTTCACAATTTTTATGATGTGGGATGTCAGAGGCTATTGGTCTATGTTCTTAGCTAATGCTTTGCTGCCACCTTTTATGGAGTGGGGCTAAAATCCGTTGTTTTAAGTGACTGTGGAATTTTCACTCCATGTCCAAGCTCCCCTCCATAGTGTACTTAGGCACGCGAGAGGGTTTCTTTGCAGTTCTTAATGAAAACGAATTCCACAGTCTGGTCCCCGGGGCTGAGTGATAGGCATGTTGGTCAATGGCTTTTTCGAAATCTATCGGGTTAAAAAAGGGTAATGCCGGAAATCGGCATACATTTATGGATTTTTGAGCTCATTCATGAAGAAATCATTTGGGTCGTCCGATCCTCAGACCGATTAGTGTTCACTAAACACAGAGTCGTACTGGGATTTCAATATTTCATCTCATTCCTTGTTGTCGTCTGTTAAGTCCCTCCTGACTGAGTAAGGCCCGATACTAGATGGTATTTGCTTGTTTTGGCATATGAAAAGAAAATCTTGAATTTCCTTTCAATTTCACTAATAGCTATAAGCTCCTCCTGCCCTCTCCTGTTCCTGTAAGAGACATTTAGCTTAAGTTCGATAGTTCCCACTTCCCTAGGTCAGCGCCTCCCTTCGTGTATCAGATATTCTAGCACTCCTAGGAGCTCAGTGACTCTCGTCGTCTCTCTGTAGAGGGAAGCGTCTTTTCTCTCGCTAGTTTACCCTCCTGTCTTCTTCTTTCTTTTAGGGGGAATATGACCTATAACATGCTTCGGCTACCAGGCAGTTGTCCTTTCATAAGGCACTGGATTGGGTCCATGTCATTTAAAGACATCTTCCCAACATGTTCGTTTAGGACATTTTGGGGGAGTTTTTACCTGGTCCTAGTTGATTTCTTGTTGTTGAAATTGTATTTTGTGAAGACACTTCACATGTACATGCATATCTGTTGTTCCAGGAACCCCTATGCATGTACGTCCTGGACTTCGATTGAGATTGTGATCGAATTAGTATTTGGTTTTTGATATTCTTATGTCTCTTATCAGGTCCTTCATTATTTGTGAAGATAAGGTCAAGTGTGTTTTCTAAGTCTTGTTGGCTCCACTATCTGCTGGCTTAAGGTGTGTTTTCTCACAGAGACTTAGTAGCTCATGTGTGTGTGGACTTTCACTGCGCTACCCCTCCGGGGATTGTTCAGCTATAACATTATTTTGCTACATTCTTTCCATTTTGTATGCCTTAGTGAAAACACCAAGCAAGTAAATGTTTGGGATGGTGCACATACTGGAATGGGTTTTTCCAAACAGTAATACGATTTTCAGTAGCGTTCCTTGAACTGTTGGGAGGTTGCATCTGGTGGCTTGTATACAAACCACAATGACTAGGGTTTTGGTTCTCGATCTTTATTGAATAGAACTTCAACTACCTCATTTGTGTGTTCAGCAACTCCGTGCAGATAAGGACTCTTTGACATACTGGCCAACCCCCCCTTGTTGCAGGCCGTGTTTTTTCTGTCGCAATCTAAAAAGGTTGTAACCACTAATCCAATATTTCACTGTACAGAAGGGGGAGGGGTGGGAGAGGGCTGAAGAGAGGGTTGGTTCGCCCGTGTGGTGTCACACCAGATCTCTTGAAGGCTGGGCGAGAAGGAATTGCGATTTCCGGTTCCTCTCTGATAGAAGTCCACTGATTTAAGTATTTTTGATTTGTTTGGGAGGGTATGGCGTTAAGGGCATCACATACTACACTCGCGGGGAGGGAGCAAATAGTGTCTTCGAAGCGGTGGTTTGTGTTCTGTTGTTTGAATAGGGGGGGATTTGTGACACAAAAGATTTTATGCCAGGCTGGGCCAGGGTCGTACACAAAAAGCAAAACTATGATAAAAGCGCCTAAAAAAATAGTCTACACTAAACTTGGGTAGTTTTTTAAAAAGAAGATATAATTAAACGTAGAGTGAGCGCAGTGCAACAACTAGACGATCTAGATAAATCAAGAGACAAGAGATATTAAGTAGAGAGCGTAGGTCAAGTACAAATAACATATTACACACACACAGCTCTTAGATCTAAGTGGGGAGTAGTAGTTTGTAAATTCGGAAAGGGGCGGGAGAATGGAAAGGGGTTGGTTGATAAGGATTGGGTTTATATGATGAGGTGGTAATTGAGGATATGGGGGTTTTGTTGGTATTTTTTTATATATAAAAGGGTGTCTGATGTAGAAATTGGTTTTGGGGTTGGTCAATGTGATTTCCACTTGTTTTTACCAATTTTTCATGCTTACAGATGCCCCAAGCTTAATTTTGCACAAATTCACCTTTGGTTGAAATTTGGAGGTGGTTGGTCAATTTCCCTGCAGGTTCTGGGACTTGCACTATAATCCTCAGTATCCAAGCCAGCCACCCCGTCCTGGATTCACATCTACTTTCCCCCATAAGGAGGGAGGAACTCCTCTCCAAATCTGTACTGTGGGCCACGGTCTTGTCAATGATGTTGTAATATATACTTTTTTTGGTGGTTTGGGTATGTCCCTAGGAGAGTCAGGGCTGGGCAGTAGGGCTGGGCGGTCTGGGTCAGCACGGGGGCTGGGGGGTGGGGCTGGGTCTGGGCCAGCACCAGCACTGAGGTATTGGTGACATGCCTGGGGGGAGCTTGCCAGCACCATCACTGTGGGTATTAGTGCTTAGATTGGGGGATGGGTCTGGTTTAGCACCATGTGGGTGAATAGGTAGTTTCGAGTCATCTGTTGTGGTATGGACATTCTGGCATTTTTTGATACACTATCTCTTTCTCCCATGTTTTATTATTATATTTTTGTAGAACAATCCAAGAGGTCATCCTTGTTTTTCTGATGGATTTTATCATCAGTTATTACTCTCCTTAGTACCCAAAGTTTTCTACATCTTAATGCACCACACAGAAGCACCTTCCTAGTTCAAGTCAATTTTTGAGGCTGTATTTTAGTCTAGAACAAGAGATATGGTGGTTTTGGAAGAGCATAGGTGCATGTGAATTCTGGAATTCCTTCCAGATTTATTTACATTCCCACAGATATGCTGTGCTGACATCCAGTCTGTATCCTACTACAACTGTATGCCAACGGAAGAAAACTGATTTCCACTTTACCTTTCCTCTTGCTGGTGCCAGTAATATCAAGATGTATTTATAACGAAACCAATTTTGCAGTATGTGGTGGTGGTGTAGGGTGGGTGAAGGGTGGGTGGTGCAGTGTAGGGTGGGGTGGTGGAGTAGGTGGGTGGGGTGCAGGGTGGGTGGTGGTGCATGGTGGTGGTGGGTGTAGGGTTGGGTGTGGTGTAGGTGGTGGTGGTGCAGGGTGGGTGGTGTGAGGTTGGGTGGCAGGGTGGGTGTGAGCCAGAATTCCCACACTCACACTTCACTTAGGCCTACCTAACTTCCCCCTACACGTCTAAGGAAAAGATTATTCCCTGTTTAGTAGAGGTTACGGGTCGTGTGCTCAATTTATGTATGCTGTGATTCCCTGCACCTCAATCTACCATCACTAGGTTTTAATCTTATGACTATAGTAGTTACTTATCCGTTATTACTAACACTTCACTGGACCTCTGGCAATAGTTTCGCTAGTTCCAGTCGCTTGTAAGATATTCCCCTTTCTACACTGTATATTGTAGAGTACGGTTGTATGCTCAATTTATGTATGCTGTGATTCCTGCACCTTCATTCTACCATCTGACTCGTTTTCATATCTTATGACTAAGTAGTTACTTATCCGTTATTAACACTTCACTGACCGTCTGGCAAATAGTTCGCTATGTGCCATCGCTTGTAAGATATTTCCCCTTTCTACAACTATATATTGTACTCTATACTTGGGGATAATTTAGATTACTCTTATCTACAATTTAGTTCTCTATGTGCCACTGCACAATATACCTTGTCACTCACTATATTACTTATAGATAATAGATCGATATTCGTTTATTTCCACTTGTGTCGACACCCGGCAATAATTCACTAGTGCTGTCAGGTCTATTTCCCACGGTAACCGTTTCTCCACCGGCACTCTCTATGTGACACTATAATCCACATTTTCCTATTTAGCGTTCACTGATATTCCTTTTTTGTTTGTTCAAAGGAGTATATGCACTTTATGGTTGCACACACTTATTTTCTGCATTCTGTTCCCTCCACTGCCATCAAGACCCGCAGTTTTTTGACGGAGCACAAACGCGCGCGACTGTCCCCTTCACGGTCAGTAGTAGGTCTTATAGGGCTTATAGGACAGATTTTCACAAATGACTGATGTTGCAAGAAACTCGCCTGCATGCACGTATAAAGGACTAACTTACTTGGTGTTGCAGCATATATCCTGATCTTCAACTTCCCTAAGCTTAGTTAGTTAGTTTAATATGTTTATTATGCACCCCATACCCATCCTCCTAAGCTTAGCCTTAGCCCCTTTGGACTTCCCCTCAGAAACCTCGTGCAACCGGGAGCCTTAATTCCTGCAATATTCAATCGTTATTAGTGACCTGCCTGCACCTCAGAAATTCCTATATCCAAGACACGGAACACTTAGCTATCCAGACCGCCTTGAACACTTGGTACTTACTGGGGTATCACTGGCCTGTTTGGCACACTGGCCCGCACAGATCAACTACTCACATCTCCCCAGACACTGGCCAGAAATCTAACGAGACATATGAGGTCTTGGTCTTACTGTATGCGCCTGACGAGGTCATCTACGGTACATCGAATGGCCTTCTACCAGAATTTCCCAGACTCAAATGTGAAGACACGTGGGGGGCGCGTCTGGCTGATCATGGCACATCTTGTCCATTGGTGTCTGTCTTAAGACGAGCTGTGTCTCCCTTCCAGACCCCTCATCACTTCGTTCAAACTAGGGCTGTGCCAGTTCTCCTACTAACTTATCCTAGAGTTTGCCTACAATCGGTCTATTACTACCTATGTTAAGATCTTAGGTCACATTATATATCTACAAGTTGCCTTAGCAAAACCTAAGTTAATATACTAACAGTAAAACTACCTACTCCTTCCCTGAAGAGTAAATCTATAAATTAAATAAATGCCTACCAACAATCGCCCCCCCCCCCGGGGAGAGAAATGTGTTTTGTTTGGGAGGGTTTAAGGGGCCGCCCAAGCTCAGCGTCCATTATACGGCTTGCTGGGACCCTTTCCTACGTCCGTATCTGTCCTGTGGAAACTTTAGGGACCAAATAAATTTCCACATCCTCCCGCCGGCGAAGGTAGGCGCTAAGTCTAAATCAAGTCTGCCTCCCACAGGCCCTCCCAGTGGGCCCTAGACTTGAGCGCCATTTGACAGGTCGTCCGGCCGCTCAGCTCGGTCAGCTCTGGTCTAATTTCTCATGTCTCGGTCCCACCGTGTGGACCTCGAGGAGGTAAAAGCCTGTTGATGGGGTTACCCCCCCCCCTTATAGTATCGACACATTCATTCTCACCTTCACCATTCTCAACGCCCAAGCCTTGTCTGGGTGGTCAACAACTTACAGGCCAAGAGGCCCAGTAAGCCCTGGGTGCCCTCGGATTCTACTACACCAGGTCACCTTCACTAGCACACTTATTTGCCTCGGGGTCGGCACCATAGAAATGTTCCCGCAAGGTGTCAGTAATCCCTGCGCCACACCTGGTTCTATTTGTCCTTGATGTCACGGCAGTGCGGTTGTGACTCCTGGTGTCAGTTCTTCATTGATGGGGGACCATCTGCCATATATAATCCAGCTCCTGGAAGACTGACTCAAAATTGCAGGAATGGCTCAATCCTCCTTCCAAAACAGCATGTGATTGGGGTGAGAGCTTCCTGGTCGTCAATCCCATTTGTACGTAGGTCAGAGCCTGTTATTGACTCTTTGCCTCATCTCAACTAACACTGTCCTCAGGATTATCATCAAGCTCACTCTCCTGCCGTGCAAGACCTTTTCCGAATGCTCCTTTTGACTGTGCCCAACATGCGTTCATAGAATCCCCTTGCCAAGGCGCCCTGGGACTATTAACCACACTCTTCGCACTGTTCTCTTCAGTTTTCTCATACTTCTTCCGTTGTCCCTAAGATTCCAGAAAACTTTATTGGCCACCCCTAAAGCTTGTGCCATTGTCCGAGATAAACAATCACGGGCACGAGAACTTGGCTGTAAACCTCCTGAACAACTTCATTAAATCTCTGTTGGACATATCTTCGTGCTAACTCCAAATGCACAGTCTCGAGGTAGTGGCACAAGTAGAACAGGCAGACATATACTTTCTGAGGTCCCACCCTATCGTCTCCTGGGTTCTTCAATGTGAAAGCCCCAGTATAGTCCATTCCCACAGTCCGCAAAGGGCCGTCACTATGTACCCACTCCTGAGGCAAGCGGTGGTGGACTGGGTATGGAAGGGTCCTCCCTCGTAACTGCCGCAGACGCGTGCAACTCGTTTAGCACCCCTTTTGACGGGCAGCTCGAAAAAAACCGCGCCCCCTTCAGTACCCAGTAATTCTGACGTAGCCGGTGAGGGAATCTCCAAACCCCCCATGGTAAGGTCCCTCTGATGGGCAATCTTGTATCAATAGCTCAAGACGGCCCATCCCTTCTTTCCCATAGCACGGATGTTTTGGCTCCATAGCTGGAGACTCAGAGTTTTGTATTCTTCCCCTGTCATCTTATTAGCGCCCGCATGATCTAGGAACAATCCAATGAAGTGAACCAATTTACTGTTCCTGAGTCGTCGTGGACACGCGTCCTGAATGGCCATAACCTGCGCCTGTCGCAAGTACTTCAGCACTCCTGAAACCTCTCCCTTTGGTACTGCCTTATCCTATATTCTCTGGGACCCACGAGAGACAACTGTCGACCTTGGCTTACCTTGTCATGCAGCTTCCCACAAAATCGAAATAACCAATTTCCGTACTCCTATAAAGTTTCCTCCAAGAGGAGTAGCACCTGGGGTCAAATAATTCCAGTGTCGGGTTCCCCAGCAAAGGTGTACTTGCTGCTGGTTGTCTCCCCGAATTTCTGCTGCGGCCAGCAATCCCTTGCCGTAACCAGTCCTGGGGCCTTTGAACCAAATCTCGCTTTTATTACTCAGCTTTTTGTGTGTCACTCACCCCCTCGGCTTATCAGGTCGGCTGGGTTTTGATCTTAGGGCACATACAGAATTGTTGACGTTTACTGTAGTTCCCGTATCTCCTTTCTACCCAATTCCTGACATAGGGGAGCTTAGACCTGTCGTTCTGGACCCACGAAACCACCCTCCGAGTCTTGTCCATACATAGGTGTGTGTCCACCCTCAATTACTAAACACCTTCCTCTATGTACTTATGCAAGTCTTGCTCCCAGCAACATCGCCGTGAGCTCTAACTTTGGGATCGAGCAATCTTTCCGAGTGTTACCGCGCACAGACTGGTGACCTAGATTGATCTTGGTCCCCGGCCATCAAATACGCAAGTGCCCCATAGGCCCTGGAGGAGGCATCACAGAAACGTGCAATCCACAAATCCCACCCGGTGCACCCGATGACCTGGGAAATGTGAACTCATGCAATTCCGCTAGATCTTTTGCTAAACCAGATCCCTCTCCCTGGCAGACTGTTTCTGGCAGTGGGGTCGTCCCAACCTAGGATCAGCTCCGCAGGTCTGTTGCACTAGCATCCTCCTCAAATGGTGATGGGTGTCAACAAACCCCAAAGGATCGAAGGCAGGTCATGCACTTTGCTCAGCAAAGACCTTCTGGTCAGCTTTTCCCTTCCCATCAAGGTTTCCTCATTAGCCTAAGTCTGTCCCTTCCCTTGATTTCCGCACTCCAGTCCCAACACCGATGTTTACCTCAGGTACTGAGTAAGCCAGCATAGTCACGTTCCACCGTGCCCCACAACGTGGATTTGTTTGTCACCCATTCTCTCAATGGGCATGTTAGCTGAGAGCATCTCCTGATTAGCTTGGTAAATGTCCATCAACACCTTTTCATCTGAGGTGGTACCTTGCATGTTGTCTACATAAAAAGGGTCTTCAGTAATTCGTTAAGCGGCAGTTACAGTTTCACAAGGTGGTATCTATGGTATGCCTGTATAAGAATGTGAACTAGTGTGGGCAACCAAACAACACTGCCCCTGAATCTGTAGGTATCATACCCTTGCTTGGGCACCTCCCTGTTAGAGCCAACCTCAATAACTTGTGTAGTCCCTGTCTTGTGACGCAACCCAATACGTAGAAGGCTTTGCTAAGTCTGCCGCTATAGGCTGTACTGTTCTGCCTGAACTCAAACAACACATCGTGCTAATTTCCTGCGTCAGGGAGGGCCCTGTGAGCAAATCATTCAACGATGCCTCGGACTCGCCTGTGAGCTGCAGTTGAAGACTACTCTGATGGATGTTTAGTGACTCCTTGTGACTGTCCATTGTGGAAGATAATGGGTGTTTTCCCAGGGCTGCCACTGGCACTTTCTCATGAACCCAAGGGCCAGCTGTTCCTTAATAATATCATCATATTTCCCCCACCAGACCCTCTTGGTCAGGCTGTTCACCTCCAAAATGGAAAAATTCATCTGACGCCCGTGGCTTTCTTTGAAATTAGTGGGCAGCGTTGGGTGCCCGGTTTCCATGGGAGACGCACCGTTCCGGACCAGTAGCTGCCCGTCCCCTAGAACTATGCACATGGATCGAGTAATCTCGATACGTCCTCTTTCATGTTCAAGGGGCGCTGGTCACCTTTAATCCCTACTACATCCAGGTCCCATATTTTATGGACCGGCTCACTGTCAGATATGCCCAACTTTTGCGTCTCTGACTGAACCTTCCGTGCACACCAATCCGCATCGACCAGTACAGCCTCAGTCACTGTAATACCAGAGCCCGTCCTTTTCCCGGGTCGAGGAAGTGGAGCTGGTACTCTGCCTCCTACGATTGTACCCCGATGGAGTCCTGTACAGGCCAACACCCTCCTTGATAACCCTTTTTGTAGACATGAAACTCGTCTGTGTAATCCCTGTCCTACCAAGATTCCTACATAACTAACGTTGTCTGTAGCAATGTCTGGTTCCGCTTAGCCACACCCAACTCCCTCAAAACGTTTGACTGCTGCAGCCAGTCCCTTGGTGGTAATGATAGTTGGGCAGCCTCTTCACTATCAGGCTGAAATTCCCGTCGATGCCCGGCTAACCTGACCATCACATTGACTACTCGGATAAGACCTCTGCGTGGGAACTTCCCACCAAACCCTTCCAACCTTCATGTCAACTTTACCAACTGTCTCCAGCTTCAACCTGAGTTGCTTAGACTCTTCTCCGTCTATGAAGGATCCTTGCGCCCGCTGTCCGAAGAACAAACGGGTTGTGTTTCAGACTTCTTCCCGTTCGCAAACACTGCCATTATGTGGGCAAGGCGCACCGAACCTTGAAACTGCTCACCAGAACAAATTCTCGGTGCCGTACTCACCACCACACTGCATCACTCTTCAGACTTGTTTCTTGCTCTCCTCCCTTTCTTTTCTCGCGTTTGCTCTCCTTAACTGTGGATAATCATCTGGCACGATAGGACACAGTGCTCTGTGGTGCTTACCCTTCAGCAGCCCCGACAACTCCCTGATTTGGGCGTTTACAGTCCCTGGCAAAATGTTCTCCACAACACTTGAAACAAAGTCTCAACTACTCCCTTAGTCGTTTAAACCTTTGGTTTATAGGTGGTGAAGCTTGAACACCCTGAACTAGCATTTTTCTTCTTTCACAAAAAACACGCGACCATCTCAACTGGCTGCTTGAATGACTTCTCCCTTGGCTCTGGGTGAGGACTTGGCCCTGGGCAGAATAATGAGCCAACCCTAGTAGGGGGTGGGTTTAGCTTTTTTCTCTCGAGTATCTGAGGGGTTGAATCGATTCCACCTTGGTCGGGCAATTTCACCCCCCTGACCTATGCTCAGGTGAGACACGAGATCTCCCAAGCCCTCAAACGCCTCTGTTGTATGTAACCGTTCGTCCATATTTATTAAGTGCAAACTCGGGCACTGTAGTGCCAGCCAGTTTCCTCTGAATCACCATGACTCATGAACCATTCTGACTTACCCAAATCATTAAATCTTTAAGACTATTCGTCAAACTCATAAAGTCGAATCGGAACTTCTCTAGGCTCTGGACGGTCATGGCGACAAGCCTCTAGATCTCTAACAACCGATAAAGTATAGCTACCTATATCTCCTCAGTGTTGCCAAGCATGTCCTTATAATTGGTCTTTGGCATGTTGGTAATTGGTGTCGGTGGATTGGTAATGCCGGACCAAGTCCAAGGCTTTACCCTTGACTGTGAACGTAAATATTGTAATTGACGGCACGGACAAATCGTGTCTGTCATCTATCTGGCTTTAAACTGATCCCAGAAAGCAATGTATCTGTAAAGTTCCGCGAAACGTTGTAAATTCACTGGGGCAATCTGGGCAGCACAATTAACAGGCGTGCCTGTTGTTTCGGGGGGGGGGGGGGGGGGGGGTTCCTGAAACATTCGCTCCCCCTTTCTTACCGGCCTTCAAAGTCCCTTATAACGCCTGCAGAGTCTCATCTCTGCCTTACACTGCCTTATCGTTCGTCATAGTCCGTCCGTGCTACTTCGACTGAAATTCAGACCTCGAATTAGTATAGGCATGTGAAGTTGACTCAGCCCTGTAACAACTTCAGACAGTATTACTCAGCTGGGCTCCTCCTTCGGAAAATTAATGAATAGAAAAGAAATAATATCACAAAGAGTAAACACTTTTATATTTATTAAATCAAACATAAAGCAATAAAACATGAAAGGTATATCCTATTTGAAAGAAAAATGATAAATGATATGAATAAAATAACATTTGAACTCAACGCTAATATCTAACAGGGGTGGTCTGGTGTTGATGACACTGTTGTTGAAAATCGTAGTAGCCTTCTGATGTAGGGGGGGGTCGCAGTTTGGTGACCATGCCACTGGCTAGTTCTTCAAAGTATACCCATGATAGTAACCCGATGACAGGAAAGCAGGTTCTTTAAGCTGCAATTGATGTGGGGGGTTACTTCCTGACAATTTCATACAGGTGGCACAGTACATAAATCCAAAAGGGGAATTCTCTGGACGTTAGTCCTTCTCACTGTTCTTTCATCTCGTTGATTGACAGTGACCCTCACTGTCATCCGAAGCATGGAAAGATAGACAGGTTAACCCACTGCTTAAATAATCACTCTCCATGGCAGTGTACAATACTCAAAAGACGTGGTGATTATTACAACATTCCAAAACCTAGAGCAAGACTGAAAGGACTAAGTTATTATTTGGTCAAAAGTGAAGCTTTTAACCAATAAATCCACTATAATTACAAGGCAGGCATGTACTTAAAGTATGTTGGGAGCTGTGAGTCGAGTGATATACTGTTTGACCAAGCCGCACACGTCAACTTTCGGGGGGGAAGAGTGAGGGAATGATAGCAGGAGCTAGACTGACCCTACTTAATTACAAGAAGCAGCCGTCAGTCAAACTATCACTTTTCAGGGAGGGGGAAAAAAGGCTGGAAAAAACGGGAGCTTGAACTTACCCTACCTTAACTAGTAAGCCGGAAATGAAACTATCCACTTTAGGAGGGGGAAAAAAGGCGGGAAAAACGGGAGCTTGACTTGCCCTACCTTAACTAGTAGCCCGGCAATGAAGACTATTGTTACTATATTTCTACTCCTATCTATTGAACTTTTCCCCTCCACTCTTCCCCTATACCAAACTTATATCAAGGAATATAAGAGAATCGGCGAGGAAAAAGTTCTAACATGTGGAAGTCGTGTAAGGCAACAAATCTTCTACTGACTGTCGTGACTTAACCAGTCAGAGAAATAATTGGATGAACCATTGATATACACAATATGGAACTTAAAAGCCTGGAGTGCCAATGTCCACCTCCAAAGGCGACTGTTGTTCCCTAAAAAGTTTTCTAAGGTATATCAAAGGTTTGTGGTCCGTTTCCAAAATGAATTCTTTTCCCAGCAAATAAAATTTAAGTTTGGAGATACCCCACTGTAGTGATACTGGTCCTGTGGGGAGCAGCAGCAGGATAATACTGCACCACCTCTTGGGGCCCTTAACAACAACAGTTTGGTGTGTGTCTGTTGTGATAGAAACACAGGCCTTATCTCTAGGCTTTATTGAACATAGAATCTTCATAGTACTTCTGCAACAACAAAATATAATGACTAGTACATCTAATAATGGCTTCTACAGGGATGGTGATGTCTTGTATATGTCAAGAGAAAAGTTATAACTACAGGCCACATATTTAAACTCACCATGTAATCTGCATCGCTGATAAATGGATAAAGTAGGGGGAATCGTCTCCCACGTAGAGAGAATCACACACCATGTGTTAGTGCCCATGACACACACCAAACGTTGTTGTGTGTTAAGGGCCCCAAAGGTGTTGGCGAGTATTATCCTGCTGCTTCTCCCCACAGGACCAGTATCACTACTATCTCCGCCCTTCTATTAAATATCAGAGAACAGTAATACTCCCAAACTGTTAGGTGGCGACGTACACGTCCGGACCTTCGTAGCCCTGAGCCTCTCAACCCAGGTTTCGATATTTTCCAGTCGGGTTGATTAACTGCTGGAGCAGAATCCTCTATTTCCATAGGGGTAGTCACAAGGGCTTTCCAGGAGAAAACGAAGCATCTTTCACATCTAATGTGTATCTTGAGGATTCCACACTAATAGGATTTCATACCTGGGGCTAAATGTCTTGTAGATACTGTATCTCTTCAACCATGTTGGTAGCGAATGTGGCGTTATGTGGATTAGCTTGCAGGAGCCTACCTCTTCCACTAAAGGATCCCGTCTTGTTCATCCGACGCGTGACTCTTCAGTGAACGGGTCCAGATGACTTCCAAGTGGGCCACGGAGGCTTCCCGTAGAGGAACGACGTAATAGTTGAGGAGTCCTTTTCTTGAGGGTTGCATTTAGAGCTGTGCACAGCATTGATCCCCCCTACATTTTGTTTCACCCAACCCAGGACCAAACACCACCAAAAAAAAGCGGAAAAAAATTGTTGAATATCAAGGAAGTTGTTTTTTATGATGTATATTGGGGAATGGGTTATGTTGGGAAGTAGGGTTGATGGGTAAGAAGGAATGTTGTAATTGTTAAGAAATATTAATGGAAGGTGGTTATGGGGGGGATAGGATAATTTATAATGTATAATTTTTAGAATTTTTATTAATGTTAGTTTAAATGGATTATGTGTTAACTCTTCCAAAAATAGTGACTACGGTGTAAGACTACTAATAACATTGAAGCGCCATTTTTTGGCACAGAATACAAAGGAAACCTTGAATATTCATCTACTATGTTAAGAAATACACTATTCCGGATTGTGTTTGGTAGAAGGTCCTTTGAAATCTATATTCAATCTTTCGAAAGGCTGGGTGGATTTTATGAATGAGTCTTCTCTGGCTGATAAAGTTTGGCTGCACTCTGCACATACTCTGCATGCTCTATCACTTGTCCCACATCTTCCACTGAGTAGGGCATGTCTTTGATGACAAAATGGTACAGGCGTGTAACTCCTGGTGACACAAAGCCTTGTGGAGAGCTGAGAGTGGATTGCAAATCATGACAAGCTGCTCCACAATAGTGGGAACCATAGAATGCAACAGGTGAGATGTTCTCTTACCCGGTCGGTACAGAATATCACAGTCATAACACATAGTTGCCATCCTCCAGCGTAATATCTTGTCAATCTTATCCTACTTTTTGTGCATCTTGTCGAACATATACATCACTGGACCTTGGTCATCCTTATTGGTGAAAATGTCTACCAGTTTTTTAAATAATGCCTCCAGTGGCGAACTGCTTCTATGAAGGCCTGGCTTTTCCTTATTCTAACAGCAGCATAACATTTCTCTGATCTTCCTGAAAAGTTCTCGAAAAGAAGGCTAACTTGTCGTCCTCCTGAGATAAGACTGGCACAATGGCAATGTCAGATGCATCCGTATTTTCGCACTGTCGAATGGTAGGGAATCATGCAATGGCTTGAACTCTGGAGTTTTCATGTCCTCCTGTTTGGAGAGTAATGGAAAGCGGCTTCTTCTGCTCCTTTGTCACAGAAATGTGGTACACTTCAATGGGCGACTTTAACTTGAATAGTTGTAATCCATTTTGAGTAAATAAGCAAAGAGACCAAGAGTTCTTCGGAGTGACTTGTTTGGTCTTCAGGCAATTGGGAAGTTTCCCGTAGAGGCGTAGTCGTTCAGGGTCTGGAATATTGAACCTCCCTTCCCACTACATAACCAAGGATGCTAGCCTTTTAGTTGAATAAGTGCACTTTTTCCCTCTTGTAACTGATATTTTCTTCTTGGCGCTCCAAAGAACTTATCAAGGTTTGCATCATGTTCCTCCTGGGTCTTGCCACAATGGTAACATTATCTAAATACGCGTAGGTTCCCATGAGTTGCTCTTCCCGAATATGAATCCAAAATTCGTTGGAAGCAGGCACCACCATTGTGACTCCAAAAGAGGACTCTGGTAAACTGATACGAGGCCATCCACTAGCCAGAAACGCTGTGTATGGTTTATCTTCATTCCTTATAGTGGACTTGATGATTAGGCAACTCTGCATATCAATTGTGGCTAAAACACTAGTACTGATCAATTTGTTCACTGACGTCAAATTCGAGGTAGAGGTACCCATCCTAGAAGTTAAATTTGTTGATTGTCTCAGAGTAATCGATAGCCAGTCTCCGTTTTTCCTATACAAACCATCTTAACAACCAACAACGTGTGCACGCCAAGGGGAATCACTCGTTCTATAATACCCTCCTTCAGCAGCCTCTGAGTTCTTTCTCTCAAATGAACATCCGAGCCTCATAAGAATAGCGGGAGCGTGGACTTAGCTGATATAGATGGCAATCCGCTAAGATTTGCAAACAGCTTTGGGTGGGTCTACCCTTAAAGTGCTAAGTCCACAGACAACAAGAGGAGGCAGTTCACCTCCATATGTTAAGGTGACACTACCATGCAGCTTCTGAAAGTCCTGACCAAGGATAACATCAGAGCACAGTTGTGGCAGAATAGCTAAATGTACATCTTGATAATCCTTTCCATTAACTCTGAGATTTACCTTACAAAACCCTAAGGTCTGAATAGAGAGAGATGTTGATGCCATGGAAACGGTACCTGATGAGTGATGTAGAGTCAAGGAGAGCCGTTTAACTAAGTAAAGGGTTGATGAAACTCTCTGAGCTGCCACTATCAATAAGACCATCTACTTCTGTTCCTTTGATGAATACTTTCACAACTGCCTTTGACAGTGAATTTGGAGTAGCCGCAGAAGTCACTGTTGCTAGAGTCGCATGATCACTGGAATGTGTGGAGGCACTAGCTCTTGTTGATGCATTAGCACGACATACTTTAGCAAAGTGACCTTTCTTGTGGCATTTATGGCACATTGCTTCACGAGCAGGACACTTTGGACGTGGATGTCTTGAAAAACCCACAAAAGAAACACACCGTACCTGCTGCTGCTGTCACTGAGGCAGGTTCCCCAGTAACTTCATTGCAAGAGTCTTGGTCAGGAATTGCAGCACTTACCACTCGAGAAGGCTGAGTGGTACTGTATACTTCAGAATTCTTCTGGGCTGAATCTAGAGCTCTTGCCTGGTCAAAGGCAGCGGCTAAGTCGAGAGTTTTATTCTCCAATAAACGCTGCCTTATTATTGGTGATTGCAGGCCACTGATAAAAGCATCCCTGATGGACTCTTCACAATACTGAGCAGCTGTCACTGCTTGGAAGTGACAGTCCTTACCTAAAATTTTCAGTGCTTGAAAGTATTCCTCTAAGGACTCATCAATCTGCTGGCGGCGAGTTGCAAGGCGATAGCGTGCAAAGATTTCATTTGTAGGTTTAATATACTGAGACTTGAGGGTTTTGATAGCATCTTCGTAGGTATTACACTCAGAAATAGCCTCATATATCTTAGGTGACACAAAATTGATGAGCAGACTTAGTTTATCTAGATCTTCTTTAGGAAGGGCTCCCAAGAAGTTTTCGAAAGTCTTAAACCAGTGCTTCCATTCCTGAGCAGCCGTTGATAAGCTGGGGGCACAGTCTAGCCTCTCAGGTTTCAGTAAACGCTCCATGTTGTGATGTAGTCTAGCGCAGGATCACCACCAGGTAGCCCAGGATTCTATGTTCAATAAATTGTTTGTGATAGAAACACAGGCCTTATCTCTAGGCTTTATTGAACATAGAATCTTCTAGTACTTCTGCAACAACAAAATATAAGACTAGTACATCTAATAATCTCTAGGCTTCTACAGGGATGGTGATGTCTTGCATATGTCAAGAGAAAAGTTATAACTACAGGCCACATATTTAAACTCACCATGTAATCTGCATCACTGATAAATGGATATAGTAGGAGAGAATCACACACCATGTGTTGGCGCCCATGACATACACCAAACTGTTGTTGTTGTTAAGGGCCCCAAGAGGTGGTGCAGTATTATCCTGCTGCTGCTCCCCACAGTGACCCGTATCACTACAGGTGCATCATACTAGATCTGTGTCTTGGATTTAATACATCATATACGATGCATGACTCTGTCATAGTTGATGATCTTCTATCTGATCATTTCCCAAGACTAACAACTGTCAATCTTGATCACATCTCCAGCAATCAAGGAGCTAAATACAGAAGGAGGAAACTTATTCTCAAACCAGAACACAGAGGACAACTTTATTAACCACTTGGATCAATGTATAAGAATTTACGAGCCCATTGCACACAAAAATTTATGATGATTTAATTACCACTCATTGAGAGTGTCTCACAGATCCAAGTGTCGGCAGGAATAGGAAACAAAGACCCTCCACTATAAAATAACAATAAAAACCAATGTAAATTACTATAATGAAATTCCACAGCTGCCGCATCCTAACACATGCAGCTAGGAGGATTGGTATAATACAGCATACCGTGAATGTAGAACTCCAGACCTGCTCAGAACGCTTCCAGCTGCCACTAACCAATGCAAGGAATAGAAAGGAAGAACTTAGGCAACAGGAATGGGAACAGTTTGTTAGTGGATTAAATAGGTCCACCTTTGAGTTTGCTTGGAAAGGTATAAATAAAATAACCAGGAAAAAGACTGGCAAATTTGTCATCCCTTTCCTCTTTGAACAGCAAATGACCTCATAAATGGACTGGTCCAAAACATCCAGGCATGAAAACTTCCCATTTCATATTAGAAAAAAATTTCAGAGAGTACTTTGAAGAAATGTTGAAACTGGATTATTTTATGAGGCCAAAATATTGATGAGAGTGATGTGCCTCTTACCGAGTATGAATTAGATAATGCATTAACAAAGGTCGATCACAGCTGCTCCTGGAGAGGGATGGTATTAAAACCTATGATTTTCTCAGAACTCTAAGGCACGTGGCCTGATAACCTCTGTTAGCACTGTATACTCTCAGTTACATTGAGGACGTTTTCTTCCTACTTCCTAGGACTAACAGCCTCATTGTGCCTCTATCCCTTAAGCCCCACACGCCTGATTACCATTTAGCCGATCTCCTTAACTAGTTGTCTTTGTAAAAAAACTTTTGGTGAAAGAATGATGCTTAACAGACTGTTACTACAGAATTCAGACATCAAACTTTCCCCCTACCTTCTATGGGTTCATGAAAGGTAAAAGTGTGCTGAACTGTATTTCCACCTTCCCCCCCTTTTTCACTGCACACACCTTACTAGTTTTACCCACTTTCTTGATCTAAATCTGCATTTGATATGCGAACAGAAACCGTTTATATACATTTGAAACTAGCCAAAATGGAATATTGGTGGTAGCTTACGTCCTGGATAATAGGATACCTGTCAAATAGAGTTTCCTCTGTCCTTTACAAGGCTTCAGAACGTGATTCTAAAGAAATGTCTTTAGGTACACGCAGGGAGGAGTTCTTAGTCCCATGCTATTTAATATTCTGATTAATGCTCTCCTAAATGCTCTACCTGCCTCACCTAAACATATAGCTATAAGCTATGCTGATGATATCATGATCCATACAACAGGGCATAAGAAGATGAATACCATTCTTAATGAAGTTCAAGCAAATTTGTAATCGACTAGGCCTCATAATATCTTCCTCTAAAACAAGATATTAACAAGCAAACGACATCCCCCACCCATCTATTTGCAGGGTGAAATCATTAGCTACGTTAAAACTTACAGATATCTTGGTGTATGATGTACCCTTTAACAAATCCACTATACCACAAACTAAACAAGAAATGTAAAGCTAGGCTAAATGCTCTCAAAGCTGTTGCTGGCTACAATCCCAACTATGGTGCAAATGTGAGAATCGTGAGAATGATGTACATAGCCTATGTTAGGTCTTAATTGATTATGCTGCTCCCATGTTGATATTAGCTAGAGAAAGTTCTCTCCGACCCTTGGAGTTAATGCAAAATGAAGCTCTCAGGATTATTCTTGGCTGTCCCAGATCTACAAAAGTTCTTAACATGAGGAAGGAGCTTGGTATTTCTAGTATCAGTGATAGGATTGTTGAAATTAACACTGTACTCGGTATTAGAATGTTGAGAAACGAACCAGACACTGTCACAGTGAATCTTACCAAGTGTCTAGAGGTAAATACACACAGATCTAAATGGATTGTGAAAACGTGCAATTGCATTAAGTTTTATAACCTACATGAACTGTATCACTGTAGGCAACAAGAGCATTTCACCCCTCCATGGAAGATGTGTTCATTTAATATCACATACCTACAAGTCCCTCCCAAGAAGCTCATTGCTAGTAATCCCTTCCTTAAATCTCTTGTTAGAGCAACTGCTCAAGAAGAAATTTCTCACCTAGCTGGTAGTAACAAGTTATCACAAGTTATATACACTGATGGATCTAAACAGGAGTCTTCTGGCAGGGCTGCATCTGCTCTTGTTGCCACCTCCCTAGTTAAGAACGATAATAAATTTGTTGAGTTAGGCATAAGAATTAACAACTGGGCGTCCACACTGCAAACTGAATTGTTTGCAATCCTAATGGCGCTAAAGCTAACCTATGACACTGAGCTTGACTCTATCATCATTACTGATTCTATGTCATCACTGAAGGCTCTTGACTCATATAATGACTCCAACAACATGCTCATTGGGGAAGCCCGGTATAGATACTCAAAAATTAGGGACAAGGAATTAATGTACATTGCTATGGATCCCATCACACTATGGTACTCCTTCAGATAAAGTTTTATATGTTAGCCAGCAATTCGAGAAGGGATGTTAGAAAATTACTTTGGTATACATTTAGCAGGTTTGGAAAAGTAAATAATGAAATGATGTTTATAGGAATCAGTTAGGCCTGAGTAGATCTATACCACTATGATAACTGAACTTAAGTTGTTATGGACAACATGCAATGTGAACAGAACTGACTGATTTTGTAGTGGCCCAGGCTGAGGCAAGGTTACAAGTACTTCTGGCAGTTTGGGAGACTACACAGATGATGAGCAAACTAAATGTAAATTAATGTGATCATGCAGTATTCACTTCTCTTGAACACTATGGTGCTTAAATTGTCCACTTATTGAGAATTACAGAGACAGACAGTATAATAACCTATTTGACATGTCAAATATCTTATTAATGAAAAATAAATACCAATATACTAAGCAAATGTCCTAAATTTTGCATGTAACAGATAAGTGAAACTATAGATATGTAGATATAAATCCATATGTATTCCTGTTAACCCTTTGGCCTAGTTCCTAGCCTTTTGTGTATCCATCTGCTCTCGCGCTATAAAAACCGTCCCAAGGATTGATATGGGGATGCACAATAAACTAGCCACTTTCGGTGGCAAAATCGAAATCTACCCCAGTGCCAGACTCCATGGAACTCTGTGTTTCATCAAGAACTGCAAGAAGCCCCTATCACGAAGCCTTTTCCATCCTATGGAGAGGAGCATGGACACGGGGGTCGTCCCTCATTTACTAAAAACAACAGACATAGCCCCACTCCACAAAGGGGGCCAGTAAAGCAACAGTAAAAGAACTACAGACCACTACACTAACATCCCATATCATAAAAATCTTTGAAAGGGTCCTAGAAGAAGCAAGATCACCACCCATCAAAACCCATCATATACACAACCCCAGGCAACATGGGTTTAGAACAGTCGCCTTCCTGTCTGTCTTCAACTATTGGATCACTACGACATGGTCCTAAATGCACTAGAAGACAAAAAAATGTCAGAAGTAATATATTCAGACTTTGCAAAAGCCTTCGACAAGTGTGACCATGGCGTAATAGCGCACAAAATGCGTGCTAAAGGAATAACAGGATGTAGTGATACTGGTCCTGTGGGGAGCAGCAGCAGGATAATACTGCACCACCTCTCGTGGCCCTTAACAACAACAACAGTTTGGTGTGTGTCATGGGCCCCAACACATGGTGTGTGATTCTCTCCTACTATATCCATTTATCAGTGATGCAGATTACATGGTGAGTTTAAATATGTGGCCTGTAGTTATAACTTTTCTCTTGACATATGCAAGACATCACCATCCCTGTAGAAGCCGTTATTAGATGTACTAGTCATTATATTTTGTTGTTGCAGAAGTTACTATGGAAGATCTATGTTCAATAAAGCCTATGAGATAAGGCCTGTGTTTTGCTATCACAACAATTTATTGAACATGAGAATCCAGGGCTTAACCTGTGTGATCACTGCGCTTAGACTACATCACAACATTGAGCGTTTACTGAAACTCAGAGAGCGAGACTGTGACCCCAGCTTATCAACGGCTGGCTCAGAATGGAAGCACTGGTTTTAAGACTTTCGAAAACTTCTTGGAGCCTCTTCCTAAAGAAGATCTTCTAGTAAACAAAGTCTGCTCATCAATGTTTTGTGTCGACCTAAGATATACGAGGCTATTTCTGAGTGGAATCCTACGAAGATGCTTCCAAAACCTCTCAAGTCTCAGTATATTAAACCTACAATGAAATCTGTGGACGCTAACGGGCCTTGGGCAACTTGCCGCCAGCAGATGATAATCCCTTTAGAGGAATACTTCAAGCACTGAAATTTTAGGTAAGGAACTGTCACTTTTTCCAAGCAGTGACAGCTGCTCAGTATTGTTGAAGAGTCCAACAAGGATGCTTTTATCAGTGGCCTGCAATCACACAATAAAAAGGCAGTTTTATTGAGAGAATAAAACTCTCGACTTACCGCTGCCTTTGAACCAGGCAAAGCTCTAGATTTCACCCAGAAGAATTCTGAAGCAAAATATACAGTACCACTCATCCTTCTTCGAGTGGTAAGTGCTGCAATTCCTGACCAAGACCTCTTGCAATGAGTTACTGTGGAACCTGCCTCATTGAACAGCAGCAGCAGGTACTGTGTGTTTCTTTTGTGGTTTTTTTCAAGACATCCACGTCCAAAGTGTCCTGCTCGTGAAGCAATGTTTGGGCCAGAAATGCCACAAGAAAGGTCACTTGCTAAAGTTTCCGTGCTAAGCATCAACACGTGCTAGTGCCTCCACACATTCCAGAGATTCATGCGACTCCTAGCAACATGACTTCTGTTTCTGCGGCTACTCCACATTCCACTGTCAGGGAGGCAAGTTGGAAAAGTAATTCATCAAAGGAACAGAAGTAGATGTCTTATTGATAGTGGCAGCTCAGAGAGTTTCATCAACCTTGACTTAGTTTAAAAACGGCTCTCCGTGACTCTACTCACTCATCAGGTACCGTTTCCCTCCATGCATCAACAGTCTCTATCTATTCAGACCTTAGGTTTTGTAAGGTAGAATCTCAAGTTTAATGGAAAGGATTATCAAGATGTAAACATTTAGCAATTCCTGCCACAACTGTTCTCTGATGTTATCCTTGGTCATGACTTTCAGAAGCCTCTGCATGGTAAGTGTCCACCTTAACATAGAGGTGAACTGCTTCCTCTGTTGTCTGTGACTTAGCACTTTAAGGGTAGACCCACCAAAGGCTGTTTTGAGCAAATCTTACCGCGATTGCGCATCCTAATATCAGCTAGTCACGCCGCGCATTCCTTAGGAGGATCGGATATTTCATTGAGAAAGAAACTCAGAGGCTGCTGGAAGGAGGGTATTATACAGAACCAGAGTGAATCCCCTTGGCGTGCACAGGTTGCCTTGTTGTTAAAGATGGTTATAGTAAACGGAGACTGGCTATCGATTACCTGAACAATCCAACAAATTTTACACTTCTTGATGGGTACCCTCTACCTCGAATTTGAGAGATACAGTGAACAAAATATGCTCAGTACTTTGTGTTTAGCACAATTGAATCTACAGAGTGCCTATCATCAAGTCCCTATAAGGAATGAAGATAACCATACACAGCGTTTTTCAGGGCTAGTGATGGCCTGTATCATGTTACGCAGAGTCCCTTTTTTGGAAGTCACCAATGGGGTAGCCTGCTTCCAACGCATTATGGATTCACTCATTCAGAAGAGCAACTCATGGAACTTAACGCGTATTCAGATAATGTTACCATTTGTGGCAAACCCCGGAGGAACAAGATGCAAACCTGATAAGTTTTTTGAAGCCGCCAAGAAGAAAAAAATAGTTACCATGAGGAAAAGTGCACTTTTTCAACAAAAAGCTTAGCACCTGGTTATGTAGTGAAGGAGGTTCAATATTCCCAGCCCTGAACGACTACGGACCTCTACGGGAACTTCCAATGCCTCAAGACATAAAGTCACTTCCGAAGAACTCGTGGTCTCTTGCTTATTAACTCCCAATGGATCTACAACTATTCAAGTAAAGTCCGCCACATTGAATGCTAGACCACATTTCCTGTGACAAAGGAACAGAAGCCCTTACCAACTCTCAAACAGGATCAATGAAAACTCAGTAGTTCTAAGCCATTGATGAGTCCCTACCATTCGAAGTGGAAACGGATGCATCTGACATTGCCATTGCTGCAGTCTTATCACAGCAGGACACCAGGAGCCTTCTTTCGATAACTTTTCAAGGATCAAGAAATGAGTTATGCTGCTGTAGAAAAGGAAGCCCAGGACATCATAAAGCGTTCGCCACTGAGGATTATTTAACTCTGGGTGAGACATTTCACCATAAGGACTGACCCAACGGTCCGTGATGTATATGTTCGACAAGAAGCACAAAAGTAGATAAAGAATGACAAGATATTACGCTGGAGGATGGACCTTCGTGTTATGAACTTTGTATAATCTGTACCGACCAGGTCAAGAGAACATCTCAGCCTGATGCATTCTCTAGGTCTCCACTGGGGAGCAGCATGTCATGGATTTCATCACTCTCAGCTCGCTCACAAGGCTTTGTGTCCACGCCAGGAGTTACACAGCCTGAACCATTTGTCAAATCCAAGAACATGCCCTACTCATGGAAGATGATGCGACAATGATCAGACAATGCAGAGTATGTGCAGAGTGCAGCCAAACTTTCATCCAGCCATATAAGACCTCATCTCATAAAATCCACCTCCCAGCCCTTTCGAAAGATTGAATATAGATTTCAAAGACTTCTAACCATGTCACAAATCAGAATAGGTATTTCCTATTGAACGATAGTAGATGATTATTCAAGGTTTCCCTTTGTATTCCCCTGTGCAAATTATGGCTGCTTCAACTGTTATTTAGTTGTCTTTCACCAGTTTGTTCTCTATTTTGGTATGGCCAGCCTATTAAAAATTCCCAATTCAGAACAGAGGATCCTCGTCAAGAGTAACGAACTTCAGAGAGTTTTTTGGCTACAAAGGTATTGCCCTGCAGCAGAACAACCTAAGCTACAACCGCTCAAGCAATGGTCAAGTGGAGCGGTGTTCAATGGACTAATATGGGAAAGGCAGTTACAATGACATTGAAGTCGCGCAATCTACCTATTCAACACTGGCAAACTGTATCCTACCTGATGTCTCTTCTTCTATTAGATCACTGCTGTGCACAGCTACTAATGCAAAACGCTCATGAAAGACTCCTCAACTATTCACGCGTTCCTTCTACGGGAGCTCCGTGCCCACTTTGGTTATGTCATCCTGGACCCGTTCTCGCTGAAGAGTCACCCGTAGGATGAACAAGACGGATCCTTTAGTGGAAAGGTAGAGCTCCTGCAGAAGCTAATCGCCACATTAAACGCCCACATTCGCTACCAAAAGGTAAGAGACTACAGTAAATCTCAAGACATTTAGCCCCAGTTGAAATCCCAATTAGTGTGGAATCTCAAGATACACCAAAGATGTGAAAATGCTTCTTTCCTCCTGGAAAGTCCCCTCTGAGACTACGCCCTATGGAAATAGAGGATTCTGCTCCAGCAGTAATCAAGCCCCCGCTGGAAAATAGCAACCTGGTGAAGACGCTCCAAGGGCCTACGAAGTCGGGACGTGTACTCGCCCACCAAACAGTTTGGGAGATTACGTACTGTCCTCTGATATTTTGAAGAGGAGATTGTAGTGATTACTGGTCCCTGGGGGAGCAGCAGCAGGAATACTACTGCATAGCACCTCTCCTCTCTGGCCCTTAACAACAAACTACAGTTTTGGTGTTGTCATGGGCCCCAACACATGTGTGGTGATTTCTCACCTACATATCCTTTTTATCAGTGAATGCAGATTAACATGGTGAGTTTAAATATGTGGCCTGTAGTTATAACTTTTCTCTTGACATATGCAAGACATCACCATCCCTGTAGAAGCCGTTATTAGATGTACTAGTCATTAATTTTGTTGTTGGCAGAAGTACTATGAAGATTCTATGTTCAATAAAGCCTAGAGATAAGGCCTGTGTTTCTATCACAACACAGGAAAAGTCGGTCGATGGATCTATAATTTCCTCACTAACAGAACACAGAGAGTAGTCGTCAACAGAGACATAGTCCGAGGCAGCTACGGTGAAAAGCTCTGTTTTCCACAAGGACACAGTACAGCTCCCATCTTGTTCCTCATCCTCATATCCGACATAGCAAGGAAGTACAGACACAGCACCGTGTCTTTTTCCTTTGCAGATGACCCCAATCTGCATGACAGTGTCTCCATTGCAGACACTGCAAGGCTCCAGGCGAACATCAACCAAATCTTTCAGTGGGCTGCGGAAAAAAATATGAAGTTCAACGATGATAAATTTGCAATTACTCCGATATGGTAAACATGAGGAAATTAATCTTCAATCAGAGTACAAAACTAATTCTGGACACAAAATAGAGCGAAACACCAACGTCAAAGACCGGGAGTGATTATGACGGAGGATCTCACCTTCAAGGACCATAACATTGTATCAATCGCATCTGCCTAGAAAAAATGACAGGATGGATAATGAGAACCCTCAAAACTAGGGAGGCCAAAGCCCATGATGACACCATTCAGTCTACTTGTTCTATCTAGGCGGTAATATTGCTGCACTCCTAACACACCTTTCAAGCAGGTGAAATTGCCGACTCTAGAAAATGTAAGAGATCTTTCAACGCACGCATAACGGAGATAAAACACCTCAATTAACTGGAGCGCTATGAAGGTTTCTAAACCTGTATCCACCTGGAACGCAGGAGGGAGAGATACATATTATATACACCTGGAAAATCTATAGGGACTATACCGAACATGCACACGAAAATCATCACTACGGAAAGCAAAAGACTTGCAGACGATGCAAACACCATCCCCTCCAATGAAAAGCAGGGTGTTCACTAGCACGTTAAGAGACCATACAATAAGTGTCGGGCCCGAGACTTTCAACTTGTGCCTCCCAGCACCCATAAGGGGATTACCAACAGACCCCTGGCAGACTCAAGCTGGCACTGGACAAGCACCTAAAGTCAGTTCCTGATCAGCCGGCTGTGGCTCGTACTGTTCGGTTTGCGTGCAGCCAGCAGCGAACAGCCTGGTATGATCAGTGGCATGATCCACCAGGAGGCCTGGTGAAGACAGGGCCGCGGGGCGTTGACCCCCCACAAATTTAAAAGGGAAACTCCTCCAGGTAAAACTACTCCAGGTAAACTCCTATGCCAAATCAACAATCAGAACAACGTCCAGTATTGGGCCCCCTAACTTGAAACATAGATGGGTCCTACAACCAACGATGAAACAGCATGGAAATGATGAGCCTACTCTAGTCCCATATGACTCAGTTTTAGCAAGGAAGCCGCTAACCAGACTGAGAGTCGAAGATCAAAATGAATTTTTATGAGAGCGCACAAAAATTGATTAACACAAGCCTATCCGATGTTATCCTGACGCCAAATGACTTCGAACAGGCCGATGAAATGACATGGCTGCCCAGTTCACTCTGCACAGGGCCAGACTCATGGAATCTCTGTGTTCATCAAGAAACTGCAAGAAGCCCCTATCACGAGCCTTTTCCATCCTATGGAGAGAAGCATGGCACGGGGGTCGTCCCCACAAGTTACTAAAAACAGACAGACATAGCCCCACTCCACAAGGGGGCAGTTAAAGCAACAGCAAAGAACAACAGACAAATAGGCTAACATCCAATATCATAAAAAACTTTGAAAGGGTCCTAAGAAGCAAGATCACCACCCATCTAGAAACCCATCAATTAGCACAACCCAGGCAACATGGGTTTTAGAACAGGTCGTTGCCTTCTTCTACAACGATTGGATCACTACGACAAGGTCCTAATGCACTAAAGACAAAAAGAATGCAGATGTAATATATACAGACTTTGCAAAAGCCTTCGACAAGTGTGACCATGGCGTAATAGCGCACAAAATGCGTGCTAAAGGAATAACAGAAATAAGTCCGTTCGATGGATCGCTAATTTCCTCAACTACAGAACACGAGAGTAGGCGTCAACAGAGAAAGTCCGAGCAGCAACGTGAAAGCTCTGTTCCCACAAGCACAGTACTTCGCTCCCATCTTGTTCCTGCATTCCTCATATCCGACTTATACAAGGATTCAGCCACAGCAAGCACCGTGTGCTTCCTTTGCAGATGACACCCGAATTGCGCATGACAGGTCTTCCATTGTAGACCCACTGCAAGCTCGCCAGCGGACATCAACAAATCTTTCAGTGGGGCTGCAGAAAACATATGAAGTTCAACGATCATGAGAAATTTCAATTACTCAGATATGTAAACATGAGGAATTAAATCTTCATACAGAGTACAAAACAAATTCTGGACACAAAATAGAGCGAAACCACCAACGTCAAAGACCCTGGTAGTGATCATGTCGGAGGATCTCACCTTCAAGAGGACCATAACATTGTTTCAATCGCATGCTGCAAGAAAAATGACAGATGGATAATGAGACCTCAAAACTAGGGAGGCGAGGCCAAGCCCATGATGACACTCTACAGTGTCACTTGTTCTAATCTAGGCTGGAATTATTGCTGCACACTAAACAGCACCTTTCAAGGCAGGTGAAATTGCCAACTCTAGAAAATGTACAGAAGAACTTTTCACGCGCGCAGAACGGAGGATAAAACAACCTCAATTACTGGGGGGGCTTGAGGTTCCTAACCGTATTCCTGAACCGCAGGGTGAGAGATACATGATTAATACACCTTGAAATCCTAGAGGACTAGTACCGAACTTGCACAACGAAAAATCACTCACTACGAAAGCAAAAGACTTGGCAGACGATCACTCATCCCCCCCCAATGAAAAGCAGGGTGTCACTAGCAACGTTAAGGAGACCATACAATAAAGTGTCAGGGGTCCCCGAGACTGTTCAAGCTGCACTCCCAGCACACATAAGGGGGATTACCAACAAGACAACCAGACCCCTGGCAGTCTTCAAGCTGGCTCTGACAACACCTAAATCAGTTCCATATCAGCCGGGCTGGAGGTTCTACGTTGGTTTGCGTGCAGCCAGCGCAACACCTGGTTGATCACTCTCTGATCCCATCCCATGAGGCCTGGTCACAGACCGGCCGCGGGGCGTTACTCCCCGTAACTCTCTCCAGTAAACGCTCCAGGTATAACCGATACATCCCTCAAGCGCCTGGCAACCAATCATTGGGCGAAAAACATTATATACTGAGTCACAAAAAGGAAATTAGGTGTGGCACTACCTAGCAGAGTTTTAACTGCCAGAGTGGAATCATAGGCCTGTTTCCGTGAAAAAAAATAATAATAATTGAACTTTTCGTGTCAAGGAAAGAAAGTTCTCCCTGAAACATTGAGTATACATAGTGTATAGTGTATACTACAGTGGCACCCTAGAATATTGAATGATAAAAGGCTAAAGTGTCATTTGAAAACAGGTGAAATTGGTAAATGAATGATAAGCCTATAGAGGCAGGTGCCAGAAGTCGCCAGAAACTTACACAGGTCAGCTGTTTTTATAATAATCTTTCCTGGCTTGCTAGTAGTACACGCATATAGATCTAGTGATACCAGTGAAATCAGAAATACAGTGTTGTAGTAGCAAACTAACCAGTATTATAATGGTACTTAGTGGAGTGGAGTGACTTTCATTAGTTTTTTTTTTCTTGAAATACCAGACGTATAACTTTGAATTTCATATAACCTGTAGTTACCAGCGTCGCAATATACACAACGAGAAGCAAATAATACTACAGAAAAAGCGTCTTGCTCTTCCTCCAAAATTCCCCACCAGTCAACTATAGGTGATAATATAGCATATATTGTTGTGGAGAACAGAAAAAAAATAGAAAGCTAATACGGCGGTCGCTTGATAAACAAGGTGGTGGAGGTGGTGGACCTTGGGGGGGGGTCTTAGGCGATATTGTGTTAGGAGCTCTGGGGCCGGTGAGGCGTCGAGTGGCCTGCGGTGATCTATCTCGCTAGCACGCACACTCAGTCTGTAAATAGAGGATCAGATTCTTCACTAGTATCACTCATAGGGGGAGCGACAGATTAGCGTCTGCAGGTTCTAGTACTGGGGGATGTGACAGGCGAGCAATGGTTGGCCTTTCATGTGTTACCCAAATCACCGACCATATGGTTTAAATAACGACCCACTGATCAGATACAGATCGACTGGTCGAACCCTTGACTGGTCCGAACCCTGACTGTCCGAACCCTTGACTGTCCGAACCCTTGACTGGTCTGAACCCTTGACTGGTCCGAACCCTTGACTGGTCCGAACCCTTTGACTGGTTCAAACGGTTTTCGTAGGACAATAAAGCAGACTGTAAACTGATGGGGTTTAGCGCCCTTATAAACACAAACATTAAATAAAAATCAGTAACTGCACGGTAATGCTGTCCAATATACAAAAACAGTTAGAAACAGAAATACAAATACCTAGAGCTTCACTAAGGAGGTTATTAATAGAATATTCAAGAGGTTGGCTATAGAATTGCAGTACATCAACCATCAAAACATTATGAAGCTGTGTGTAGTCTGTGGTCATCAAACAAAACGGGATTCTCACTTGGATAAATTGTCATTTTTGTGGAAATTGGTGTCAGCCCCTTGTCAGATAACAAGACTAGCTACAAGCAGTGGTTAAAACAGGAAAATGTTTTTGGTATGCCCAAATGAGATAAATCTGTGGACTAAAAATCACAAGGGTATTAAAAGAGGACAACATCAAAGCTGCTTTCATAGAAAACTTGAACTTATCTACAACAGATGGGAACATAAAAAGTCTGGCTGAATGGTACTGCCCTTGCTACTGGCCATGTAGTCAGAAACTGTAAGGTGGAGATGAAGTCCTGGCAGTCAGTAAATGTGGGGGCTGAGAGTCTGTCCTGGAGACAGAATTGTAAGCTGGAGGTGCTGTCCTGGGAGACATAATGGTGAAGCTGAGGTGCTGTCCGGGAGACAGTCATGGTGCAGCTGGAGAGCTGTCCTGGGAACAGTAAATGGTGAAGCTGGAGATTTTGTCCAGGTAGACGGGAAATTATACACAGGACGGAATACATATCAATGACCTCAATAGGGACAGAGCCATAGTAGGGAAACAAGTGTATCAAAGATAAGATAAAACCATATTGCAAACTAAGAAACACCGCAGGAAATAAGCAAACAAGAGGACTCCACTAGCAATAGTGAGGATATATTACCAAAAAACAATGGTGGGAGCTCCATTGTTGGTGCTAGGGAGGATAGAATAGACAGGAACATGCACCAACAGAATACAGTCACAGAAACCCAAGTCAAACGGAAACAAGCCTATGCACATACTTTAAATCGGCTGAGCATAGAAATCAGGAAAAACAGATGGGAACGTGCAACTATGACCACCCTAGAAAATGCCATGCCCATATGACAACAGGAAGCCTTCCTGTAAGCTTTTTCACCCTGAACTGTGTACCTCTTCAGTACAGGAAAGACTGTGCTATAACTTAAATTGCCAGGCATACCATCTAAAGGGGACAAAAAGATACAAAACATCCAGGCCATGGGAAAACCTGGGTAGCCACAGCCACTCAAGAGGGAGAGGTTTTTTAGTGCCAGGAAGGAAAAAAAACTGGCAGGAAATGGCAGAAATCGTACACCAAATCCAGTCATTCCTGGAGTGGAACCACAGTCGATGGGCGCGTCGGGGCCACTCGCAACCAACAGATACAGATACCAATGCCGGAAAAAAAATCCCCCCCCCCAGATCACAACAATCAAAGCTTTTGTTACATTACACAAATAACCCGCTCATAGGATAATGAAACTTATGATGACATTTAGGTCTGACTTGGACCATTAACTAGTAACACTGATGTGCGAAGGGAAGGTCATTTGTGTATTGTTCCATGTACGGTATTATGCCTCGGTATTAAGCTCTCGCTTCACACACAGTGTCCGTGGTTCGATTCCCGGCAAGGGTGGAAACCTGGGTGTTAGTCGACAGGTGTGGGTCGCATCCTGGGGGACAAGACTGAGGACCCAAATGGGTAGATAACCCTCCGGGGTTCAAAATCCGAACCAGACCCGTGCCACCAACCCCGTGGCCTGGTGGAAAAAGCTCTCGCTTCACACGGCAGTGTCCGGGTTCGATTCCAGGCGAGGGTAGAAACATTGAGGGTATTTCCTTACACCGGTTGTCTATGTTCATTCATCAATAAAATGGGTACCTGGGTGTCAGTCGACTGGTGTGGGTCGTATCCAGGGACAAAACTGACCAAATTTGCCCGAAATACTCTGCATAACAAGCAGCTTCATATACAGTAGTGTGTAATTGATGTCAGCTAGGCCTGTATACCTTGTACATATACCTGTAGAAAGAAACATTATTATTATTATTATTATTATTATTAGTAGTAGTAGTAGTAGTAGTAGTAGTAGTAGTAGTAGTAGTAGTGGTAGTAGCAGTAGTAGTAGTAGTAGCAGTAGTAGTAATAGTAGTAGTAGCAGTAATAGTAGTAGTATCGTACTACGATTTCGATTGATCAACGAAAACGCTTGGGCTGGAGGTTGAAATTGGAGTATAAGCGACGTAAACATTGTGTAGTGGGAGCTTCCTGGGACCCGGCTCACCACACCTGTCTGTCTTTTATTTTATTTTTTTTTAAAGTTTAAGCATAAACAAGTAGTAGTGAAAAATGATGACTTAACCAGAGGTCAACCCGAGGACAGCCTCTGTAGGCTTGGCTGACATTATTCCTCTACTCTGGGTAAGTAAATTATATTTAGTTTGTCCAGAATTGTCTGAGCATGTCAAGGTCAGTCTTAGTACAAACTGGTTCAGGGAGAGTGCTGAGAGGTTCCTAATGAATGAGTGGTGAGAGGTTCCTAATGAATGAGTGCTGAGAGGTTCCTAATGAATGAGAGCTGAGAGGTTCCTAATGAATGAGTACTGAGAGGCTCCTAATGAATGAGTGCTGAGAGGTTCCTAATGAATGAGTGCTGATAGGCTCCTAATGAATGAGTGCTAAGAGGTTCCTAATGAATGAGTGCTGAGAGGTTCCTAATGAATGAGTGCTAAGAGGTTCCTAATGAATGAGTGCTGAGAGGTTCCTAATGAATGAGTGCTGAGAAGTTCCTAATGAATGAGTGGTGAGAGGTTCCTAATGAATGAGTGCTGAGAGGTTCCTAATGAATGAGTGCTGAGAGGTTCCTAACGAATGAGTGCTGAGAGGTTCCTAATGAATGAGTGCTGAGAGGTTCCTAATGAATGAGTGCTGAGAGGTTCCTAATGAATGAGTGCTGAGAGGTTCCTAATGAGTGCTGAGAGGTTCCTAATGAATGAGTGCTGAGAGGTTCCTAATGAATGAGTGCTGAGAGGTTCCTAATGAATGAGTGCTGAGAGGTTCCTAATGAATGAGTGCTGAGAAGTTCCTAATGAATGAGTGGTGAGAGGTTCCTAATGAATGAGTGCTGAGAGGTTCCTAATGAATGAGTGCTGAGAGGTTCCTAATGAATGAGTGCTGAGAGGTTCCTAATGAATGAGTGCTGAGAGGTTCCTAATGAATGAGTGCTGATAGGTTCCTAATGAATGAGTGCTGAGAGGTTCCTAATGAATGAGTGCTGAGAGGTTCCTAAGGAATGAGTGCTTAGAGGTTCCTAATGAATGAGTGCTGAGAGGTTCCTAATGAATGAGTGCTGAGAGGTTCCTAATGAATGAGTGCTGAGAGGTTCCTAATGAATGAGTGCTGGAGGTTCCTAATGAATGAGTGCTGAGAAGTTCCTAATGAATGAGTGCTGATAGGTTCCTAATGAATGAGTGCTGATAGGTTCCTAATGAATGAGTGCTGAGAGGTTCCTAATGAATGAGTGCTGAGAGGTTCCTAATGAATGAGTGCTGAGAAGTTCCTAATGAATGAGTGCTGAGAGGTTCCTAATGAATGAGTGCTGAGAAGTTCCTAATGAATGAGTGCTGAGAGGTTCCTAATGAATGAGTGCTGAGAGGTCCTAATGAATGAGTGCTGAGGGTTCCTAATGAATGAGTGCTGAGAGGTTCCTAATGAATGAGTGCTGAGAGGTTCCTAATGAATGAGTGCTGAGAGGTTCCTAATGAATGAGTGCTGAGAGGTTCCTAATGAATGAGTGCTGAGAGGTTCCTAATGAATGAGTGCTGAGAGGTTCCTAATGAATGAGTGCTGAGAGGTTCCTAATGAATGAGTACCGAGAGGTTCCAAATGAATGAGTGCTGAGAAGTTCTTAATGAATGAGTGCTGAGAAGTTCCTAATGAATGAGTGCTGAGAGGTTCCTAATGAATGAGTGCTGAGAGGTTCCAAATGAATGAGTGCTGAAAGGTTCCTAATGAATGAGTACTGAGAGGTTCCTAATGAATGAGTGCTGAGAGGTTCCTAATGAATGAGTACTGAGAGGTTCCTAATGAATGAGTGCTGAGAGGTTCCTAATGAATGAGTGCTGAGAAGTTCCAAATGAATGAGTGCTGAGAGGTTCCTAATGAATGAGTACTGAGAGGTTCCTAATGAATGAGTGCTGAGAGGTTCCTAATGAATGAGTGCTGAGAGGTTCCTAATGAATGAGCGCTGAGAGGTTCCTAATGAATGAGTGCTGAGAGGTTCCTAATGAATGAGTACTGAGAGGTTCCTAATGAATGAGTGCTGAGAGGTTCCTAATGAATGAGTACTGAGAGGTTCCTAATGAATGAGTGCTGAGAGGTTCCTAATGAATGAGTGCTGAGAGGTTCCTAAGGAATGAGTGCTGAGAGGTTCCTAATGAATGAGTGCTGAGAGGTTCCTAATGAATGAGTGCTGATAGGCTCCTAATGAATGAGTGCTAAGAGGTTCCTAATGAATGAGTGCTGAGAGGTTCCTAATGAATGAGTGCTGAGAGGTTCCTAATGAATGAGTGCTGAGAGGTTCCTAATGAATGAGTGCTGAGAAGTTCCTAATGAATGAGTGGTGAGAGGTTCCTAATGAATGAGTGCTGAGAGGTTCCTAATGAATGAGTGCTGAGAGGTTCCTAATGAATGGAGTGCTGAGAGGTTCCTAATGAATGAGTGCTGAGAGGTTCCTAATGAATGAGTGCTGATAGGTTCCTAATGAATGAGTGCTGAGAGGTTCCTAATGAATGAGTGCTGAGAGGTTCCTAAGGAATGAGTGCTTAGAGGTTCCTAATGAATGAGTGCTGAGAGGTTCCTAATGAATGAGTGCTGAGAGGTTCCTAATGAATGAGTGCTGAGAGGTTCCTAATGAATGAGTGCTGAGAGGTTCCTAATGAATGAGTGCTGAGAAGTTCCTAATGAATGAGTGCTAATAGGTTCCTAATGAATGAGTGCTGATAGGTTCCTAATGAATGAGTGCTGAGAGGTTCCTAATGAATGAGTGCTGAGAGGTTCCTAATGAATGAGTGCTGAGAAGTTCCTAATGAATGAGTGATGAGAGGTTCCTATGAATGAGTGCTGAGAGGTTCTAATGAATGAGTGCTGAGAAGTTCCTAATGAATGAGTGCTGAGAGGTTCCTAATGAATGAGTGCTGAGAGGCTCCTAATGAATGAGTGCTGAGAGGTTCTAATGAATGAGTGCTGAGAGGTTCCTAATGAATGAGTGCTGAGAGGTTCCTAATGAATGAGTGCTGGGAGGTTCCTAATGAATGAGTGCTGAGAGGTTCCTAATGAATGAGTGTGAGAGGTTCCTAATGAATGAGTGCTGAGAGGTTCCTCATGAATGATACCGAGAGGTTCCTAATGAATGAGTGCTGAGAAGTTCTTAATGAATGAGTGCTGAGAAGTTCCTAATGAATGAGTGCTGAGAGGTTCCTAATGAATGAGTGCTGAGAGGTTCCTAATGATTGAGTGCTGAGAAGCTCCTAATGAATGAGTGCTGAGAGGCTCCTAATGAATGAGAACTGAGGTTCCTAATGAATGAGTGCTGAGAGGTTCCTAATGAATGAGTGCTAATAGGTTCCTAATGAATGAGTGCTGAGAAGTTCCTAATTGAATGGAGTGCTGATAGGTTCCTAATGAATGAGTGCTGGGAGGTTTCTAATGAATGAATGCTAAGAGGTTCCTAATGAATGAGTGCTGAGAGGTTCCTAATGAATGAGTGCTGAGAGGTTCCTAATGAATGAGTGCTGAGAATTTCCAAATGAATGAGTGCTGAGAGGTTCCTAATGAATGGAGTACTGAGAGGTTCCTAATGAATGAGTGCTGAGAGGCTCCTAGTGAATGAGTGCTGAGAGGTTCATAATGAATGAGTGCTGAGAAGTTCTTAATGAATGAGTGCTGAGAAGTTCCTAATGAATGAGTGCTGATAGGTTCCTAATGAATGAGTGCTGAGAGGTTCCTAATGAATGAGTGCTGAGAGGTTTCTAATGAATGAGTGCTGAGAGGTTCCTAATGAATGAGTGCTGAGAGGTTACTAATGAATGAGTGCTGAGAGGCTCCTAATGAATGAGTGCTGAGAGGTTCCTAATGAATGAGAGCTGAGAGGTTCCTAATGATGAGTGCTGAGAAGTTCCTAATTAATGAGAGCTGAGAGGTTCCTAATGAATGAGTGCTGAGAGGTTCCTAATGAATGAGTGCTGAGAGGTTCCTAATGAATGAGTGCTGAGAATTTCCAAATGAATGAGTGCTGAGAGGTTCCTAATGAATGAGTACTGAGAGGTTCCTAATGAATGAGTGCTGAGAGGCTCCTAGTGAATGAGTGCTGAGAGGTTCATAATGAATGAGTGCTGAGAAGTTCTTAATGAATGAGTGTGAGAAGTTCCTAATGAATGAGTGCTGATAGGTTCCTAATGAATGAGTGCTGAGGGTTCCTAATGAATGAGTGCTGAGAGGTTTCTAATGAATGAGTGCTGAGAGGTTCCTAATGAATGAGTGCTGAGAGGTTACTAATGAATGAGTGCTGAGAGGTTCCTAATGAATGAGTGCTGAGAGTTCCTAATGAATGAGAGCTGAGAGGTTCCTAATGAATGAGTGCTGAGAGGTTCCTAATGAATGAGTGCTGAGAGGTTCCTAATGAATGAGTGCTGAGAGGTTCCTAATGAATGAGTGCTGAGAGGTTCCTAATGAATGAGTGCTGAGAGGTTCCTAATGAATGAGTGCTGAGAGGTTCCTAATGAATGAGTGCTGAGAGGTTCCTAATGAATGAGTGCTGAGAAGTTCTTAATGAATGGGTGCTGAGAAGTTCCTAATGAATGAGTGCTGATAGGTTCCTAATGAATGAGTGCTGAGAGGTTCCTAATGAATGAGTGCTGAGAAGTTCCTAATGAATGAGTGCTGAGAGGTTCCTAATGAATGAGTGCTGAGAGGTTCCTAATGAATAAGTGCTGAGAGATTCCTAATGAATGAGTGCTTAAAGGTTCCTAATGAATGAGTGCTGAGAGGTTCCTAATGAATGAGTGCTAAGAGGTTACTAATGAATGAGTGCTGAGAGGTTCCTAATGAATGAGTGCTGAGAGGTTCCTAATGAATGAGTGCTGAGAGGTTCCTAATGAATGAGTGCTAAGAGGTTACTAATGAATGAGTGCTTAGAGGTTCCTAATGAATGAGTGCTGAGAGGTTCCTAATGAATGAGTGCTGAGAGGTTCCTAATGAATGAGTGCTGAGAGGTTCCTAATGAATGAGTGCTGAGAGGTTCCTAATGAATGAGTGCTGAGAAGTTCCTAATGAATGAGTGCTGATAGGTTCCTAATGAATGAGTGCTGATAGGTTCCTAATGAATGAGTGCTGAGAGGTTCCTAATGAATGAGTGCTGAGAGGTTCCTAATGAATGAGTGCTGAGAAGTTCCTAATGAATGAGTGCTGAGAGGTTCCTAATGAATGAGTGCTGAGAGGTTCCTAATGAATGAGTGCTGAGAAGTTCCTAATTGAATGAGTGCTGAGAGGTTCCTAATGAATGAGTGCTGAGAGGCTCCTAATGAATGAGTGCTGAGAGGTTCCTAATGAATGAGTGCTGAGAGGTTCCTAATGAATGAGTGCTGAGAGGTTCCTAATGAATGAGTGCTGAGAGGTTCCTAATGAATGAGTGCTGAGAGGTTCCTAATGAATGAGTGCGAGAGGTTCCTAATGAATGAGTGCTGAGAGGTTCCTAATGAATGAGTGCTGAGAGGTTCCTAAATGAATGAGTACCGAGAGGTTCCTAATGAATGAGTGCTGAAAGTTCTTAATGAATGAGTGCTGAGAAGTTCCTAATGAATGAGTGCTGAGAGGTTCCTAATGATGAGTGCTGAGAGGTTCCAAATGAATGAGTGCTGAAAGGTTCCTAATGAATGAGTACTGAGAGGTTCCTAATGAATGAGTGCTGAGAGGTTCCTAATGAATGAGTACTGAGAGGTTCCTAATGAATGAGTGCTGAGAGGTTCCTAATGAATGAGTGCTGAGAAGTTCCAAATGAATGAGTGCTGAGAGGTTCCTAATGAATGAGTACTGAGAGGTTCCTAATGAATGAGTGCTGAGAGGTTCCTAATGAATGAGTGCTGAGAGGTTCCTAATGAATGAGCGCTGAGAGGTTCCTAATGAATGAGTGCTGAGAGGTTCCTAATGAATGAGTACTGAGAGGTTCCTAATGAATGAGTGCTGAGAGGTTCCTAATGAATGAGTACTGAGAGGTTTCCTAATGATGAGTGCTGAGAGGTTCCTAATGAATGAGTGCTGAGAGGTTCCTAAGGAATGAGTGCTGAGAGGTTCCTAATGAATGAGTGCTGAGAGGTTCCTAATGAATGAGTGCTGATGGCTCCTATGAATGAGTGCTAAGAGGTTCCTAATGAATGAGTGCTGAGAGGTTCCTAATGAATGAGTGCTGAGAGGTTCCTAATGAATGAGTGCTGAGAGGTTCCTAATGAATGAGTGCTGAGAAGTTCCTAATGAATGAGTGGTGAGAGGTTCCTAATGAATGAGTGCTGAGAGGTTCCTAATGAATGAGTGCTGAGAGGTTCCTAATGAATGAGTGCTGAGAGGTTCCTAATGAATGAGTGCTGAGAGGTTCCTAATGAATGAGTGCTGATAGGTTCCTAATGAATGAGTGCTGAGAGTTCCTAATGAATGAGTGCTGAGAGGTTCCTAAGGATGAGTGCTTAGAGGTTCCTAATGAATGAGTGCTGAGAGGTTCCTAATGAATGAGTGCTGAGAGGTTCCTAATGAATGAGTGCTGAGAGGTTCCTAATGAATGAGTGCTGAGAGGTTCCTAATGAATGAGTGCTGAGAAGTTCCTATGAATGAGTGCTAATAGGTTCCTAATGAATGAGTGCTGATAGGTTCCTAATGAATGAGTGCTGAGAGGTTCCTATGAATGAGTGCTGAGAGGTTCCTAATGAATGAGTGCTGAGAAGTTCCTAATGAATGAGTGCTGAGAGGTTCCTAATGAATGAGTGCTGAGAGGTTCCTAATGAATGAGTGCTGAGAAGTTCCTAATGAATGAGTGCTGAGAGGTTCCTAATGAATGAGTGCTGAGAGGCTCCTAATGAATGAGTGCTGAGAGGTTCCTAATGAATGAGTGCTGAGAGGTTCCTAATGAATGAGTGCTGAGAGGTTCCTAATGAATGAGTGCTGAGAGGTTCCTAATGAAGAGTGCTGAGAGGTTCCTAATGAATGAGTGCTGAGAGGTTCCTAATGAATGAGTGCTGAGAGGTTCCTCATGAATGAGTACCGAGAGGTTCCTAATGAATGAGTGCTGAGAAGTTCTTAATGAATGAGTGCTGAGAAGTTCCTAATGAATGAGTGCTGAGAGGTTCCTAATGAATGAGTGCTGAGAGGTTCCTAATGATTGAGTGCTGAGAAGCTCCTAATGAATGAGTGCTGAGAGGCTCCTAATGAATGAGAACTGAGGTTCCTAATGAATGAGTGCTGAGAGGTTCTAATGAATGAGTGCTAATAGGTTCCTAATGAATGAGTGCTGGAAGTTCCTAATGAATGAGTGCTGATAGGTTCCTAATGAATGAGTGCTGGGAGGTTTCTAATGAATGAATGCTAAGAGGTTCCTAATGAATGAGTGCTGAGAGGTTCCTAATGAATGAGTGCTGAGAGGTTCCTAATGAATGAGTGCTGAGAATTTCCAAATGAATGAGTGCTGAGAGGTTCCTAAATGAATGAGTACTGAGAGGTTCCTAATGAATGAGTGCTGAGAGGCTCCTAGTGAATGAGTGCTGAGAGGTTCATAATGAATGAGTGCTGAGAAGTTCTTAATGAATGAGTGCTGAGAAGTTCCTAATGAATGAGTGCTGATAGGTTCCTAATGAATGAGTGCTGAGAGGTTCCTAATGAATGAGTGCTGAGAGGTTTCTAATGAATGAGTGCTGAGAGGTTCCTAATGAATGAGTGCTGAGAGGTTACTAATGAATGAGTGCTGAGAGGCTCCTAATGAATGAGTGCTGAGAGGTTCCTAATGAATGAGAGCTGAGAGGTTCCTAATGAATGAGTGCTGAGAAGTTCCTAATTAATGAGAGCTGAGAGGTTCCTAATGAATGAGTGCTGAGAGGTTCCTAATGAATGAGTGCTGAGAGGTTCCTAATGAATGAGTGCTGAGAATTTCCAAATGAATGAGTGCTGAGAGGTTCCTAATGAATGAGTACTGAGAGGTTCCTAATGAATGAGTGCTGAGAGGCTCCTAGTGAATGAGTGCTGAGAGGTTCATAATGAATGAGTGCTGAGAAGTTCTTAATGAATGAGTGCTGAGAAGTTCCTAATGAATGAGTGCTGATAGGTTCCTAATGAATGAGTGCTGAGAGGTTCCTAATGAATGAGTGCTGAGAGGTTTCTAATGAATGAGTGCTGAGAGGTTCCTAATGAATGAGGTGCTGAGAGGTTACTAATGAATGAGTGCTGAGAGGTTCCTAATGAATGAGTGCTGAGAGGTTCCTAATGAATGAGAGCTGAGAGGTTCCTAATGAATGAGTGCTGAGAAGTTCCTAATTAATGAGAGCTGAGAGGTTCCTAATGAATGAGTGCTGAGAGGTTCCTAATGAATGAGTGCTGAGAGGTTCCTAATGAATGAGTGCTGAGAGGTTCCTAATGAATGAGTGCTGAGAGGTTCCTAATGAATGAGTGCTGAGAGGTTCCTAATGAATGAGTGCTGAGAGGTTCCTAATGAATGAGTGCTGAGAGGTTCCTAATGAATGAGTGCTGAGAAGTTCTTAATGAATGGGTGCTGAGAAGTTCCTAATGAATGAGTGCTGATAGGTTCCTAATGAATGAGTGCTGAGAGGTCCTAATGAATGAGTGCTGAGAAGTTCCTAATGAATGAGTGCTGAGAGGTTCCTAATGAATGAGTGCTGAGAGGTTCCTAATGAATAAGTGCTGAGAGATTCCTAATGAATGAGTGCTTAAAGGTTCCTAATGAATGAGTGCTGAGAGGTTCCTAATGAATGAGTGCTAAGAGGTTACTAATGAATGAGTGCTGAGAGGTTCCTAATGAATGAGTGCTGAGAGGTTCCTAATGAGTGAGAGCTGAGAGGTTCCTAATGAATGAGTGCTGAGAGGTTCCTAATGAATGAGTGCTGAGAAGTTCCTAATGAATGAGTGCTGAGAGGTTCCTAATGAATGAGTGCTGAGAAGTTCCTAATGAATGAGTGCTGAGAGGTTCCTAATGAATGAGTGCTGATAGGTTCCTAATGAATGAGTGCTGAGAGGCTCCTAATGAATGAGTGCTGAGAGGTTCCTAATGAATGAGTGCTGAGAGGTCCTAATGAATGAGTGCTGAGAGGTTCCTAATGAATGAGTGCTGAGAGGTTCCTAATGAATGAGTGCTGAGAGGTTCCTAATGAATGAGTGCTGAGAGGTTCCTAATGAATGAGTGCTGAGAGGTTCCTAATGAATGAGTGCTGAGAGGTTCCTAATGAATGAGTACTGAGAGGTTCCTAATGAATGAGTGCTGAGAAGTTCTTAATGAATGAGTGCTGAGAAGTTCCTAATGAATGAGTGCTGAGAGGTTCCTAATGAATGAGTGCTGAGAGGTTCCTAATGATTGAGTGCTGAGAAGCTCCTAATGAATGAGTGCTGAGAGGCTCCTAATGAATGAGAACTTAGGTTCCTAATGAATGAGTGCTGAGAGGTTCCTAATGAATGAGTGCTAATAGGTTCCTAATGAATGAGTGCTGAGAAGTTCCTAATGAATGAGTGCTGATAGGTTCCTAATGAATGAGTGCTGGGAGGTTTCTAATGAATGAATGCTAAGAGGTTCCTAATGAATGAGTGCTGAGAGGTTCCTAATGAATGATTGCTGAGAGGTTCCTAATGAATGAGTGCTGAGAATTTCCAAATGAATGAGTGCTGAGAGGTTCCTAATGAATGAGTACTGAGAGGTTCCTAATGAATGAGTGCTGAGAGGCTCCTAGTGAATGAGTGCTGAGAGGTTCATAATGAATGAGTGCTGAGAAGTTCTTAATGAATGAGTGCTGAGAAGTTCCTAATGAATGAGTGCTGATAGGTTCCTAATGAATGAGTGCTGAGAGGTTCCTAATGAATGAGTGCTGAGAGGTTTGTAATGAATGAGTGCTGAGAGGTTCCTAATGAATGAGTGCTGAGAGGTTACTAATGAATGAGTGCTGAGAGGTTCCTAATGAATGAGTGCTGAGAGGTTCCTAATGAATGAGATCTGAGAGGTTCCTAATGAATGAGTGCTGAGAAGTTCCTAATTAATGAGAGCTGAGAGGTTCCTAATGAATGAGTGCTGAGAGGTTCCTAATGAATGAGTGCTGAGAGGTTCCTAATGAATGAGTGCTGAGAGGTTCCTAATGAATGAGTGCTGAGAGGTTCTAATGAATGAGTGCTGAGAGGTTCCTAATGAATGAGTGCTGAGAGGTTCCTAATGAATGAGTGCTGAGAGGTTCCTAATGAATGAGTGCTGAGAAGTTCTTAATGAATGGGTGCTGAGAAGTTCCTAATGAATGAGTGCTGATAGGTTCCTAATGAATGAGTGCTGAGAGGTTCCTAATGAATGAGTGCTGAGAAGTTCCTAATGAATGAGTGCTGAGAGGTTCCTAATGAATGAGTGCTGAGAGGTTCCTAATGAATAAGTGCTGAGAGATTCCTAATGAGTGAGTGCTGAAAGGTTCCTAATGAATGAGTGCTGAGAGGCTCCTAATGAATGAGTGCTAAGAGGTTACTAATGAATGAGTGCTGAGAGGTTCCTAATGAGTGAGAGCTGAGAGGTTCCTAATGAATGAGTGCTGAGAGGTTCCTAATGAATGAGTGCTGAGAAGTTCCTAATGAATGAGTGCTGAGAGGTTCCTAATGAATGAGTGCTGAGAAGTTCCTAATGAATGAGTGCTGAGAGGTTCCTAATGAATGAGTGCTGATAGGTTCCTAATGAATGAGTGCTGAGAGGTTCCTAATGAATAAGTGCTGTGAGATTCCTAATGAATGAGTGCTGAGAGGATCCTAATGAATGAGTGCTGATAGGCTCCTAATGAATGAGTGCTGAGAGGTTCCTAATGAATGAGTGCTGATAGGTTCCTAATGAATGAGTGCTGAGAGGTTCCTAATGAATAAGTGCTGATAGGTTCGTAATGAATGAGTGCTGATAGGTTCGTAATGAATGAGTGCTGAGATGTTCCTAATGAATGAGTGCTGAGAAGTTCCTAATGAATGAGTGCTGAGAGGTTCCTAATGAATGAGTGCTGATAGGTTCCTAATGAATGAGTGCTGAGAGGTTCCTAATGAATAAGTGCTGTGAGGTTCCTAATGAATGAGTGCTGAGAGGTTCCTAATGGATGAGTGCTGAGAGGTTCCTAATGAATGAGTGCTGAGAAGTTCCAAATGAATGAGTGCTGAGAGGTTCCTAATGAATGAGTACTGAGAGGTTCCTAATGAATGAGTGCTGAGAGGTTCCTAATGGATGAGTGCTGAGAGGTTCCTAATGAATGAGTGCTGAGAAGTTCCTAATGAATGAGTGCTGAGAAGTTCCTAATGAATGAGTGCTGATAGGTTCCTAATGAATGAGTGCTGAGAGGTTCCTAATGAATGAGTGCTGAGAGGTTCCTAATGAATGAGTGCTGAGAAGTTCCTAATGAATGAGTGCTGAGAGGTTCCTAATGAATGAATGCTGAGAGGTTCCTAATGAATGAGTGCTGAGAGGTTCCTAATGAATGAGTTCTGAGAGGTTCCTAATGAATGAGTGCTAAGAGGTTACTAATGAATGAGTGCTGAGAGGTTCCTAATGAATGAGTGCTGAGAGGTTCCTAATGAATGAGTGCTGAGAGGTTCCTAATGAATGAGTGCTGAGAAGTTCCTAATTAATGAGAGCTGAGAGGTTCCTATTGAATGAGTGCTGAGAGGTTCCTAATGAATGAGTGCTGAGAGGTTCCTAGTGAATGAGTGCTAAGAGGTTACTAATGAATGAGTGCTGAGAGGTTCCTAATGAATGAGTGCTGAGAGGTTCCTAATGAATGAGTGCTGAGAGGTTCCTAATGAATGAATGCTGAGAGGTTCCTAATGAATGAGTGCTGAGAGGTTCCTAATGAATGAGTGCTGAGAGGTTCCTAATGAATGAGTGCTGATAGGTTCCTAATGAATGAGTGCTGAGAGGTTCCTAATGAATGAGTGCTGATAGGTTCCTAATGAATGAGTGCTGAGAGGTTCCTAATGAATGAGTGCTGAGAGGCTCCTAATGAATGAGTACTGAGAGGTTCCTAATGAATGAGTGCTGAGAGGTTCCTAATGAATGAGTGCTGAGAGGTTCCTAATGAATGAGTGCTGAGAAGTTCCTAATGAATGAGTGCTTAGAAGTTCCTAATGAATGAGTGCTGATAGGTTCCTAATGAATGAGTGCTGAGAGGTTCCTAATGAATGAATGCTGAGAAGTTCCTAATGAATGAGTGCTGTGAGGTTCCTAATGAATGAGTGCTGATAGGTTCCTAATGAATGAGTGCTGAGAGGTTCCTAATGAATGAGTGCTGAGAGGTTCCTAATGAATGATTGCTGAGAGGTTCCTAATGGATGAGTGCTGAGAGGTACCTAATGAATGAGTGCTAGGAGGTTACTAATGAATGAGTGCTGAGAGGTTCCTAATGAATGAGTGCTGAGAGGTTCCTAATGAATGAGTGCTGAGAGGTTCCTAATGAATGAGTGCTGAGAGGTTCCTAATGAATGAGTGCTGAGAGGTTCCTAATGAATGAGTGCTGAGAAGTTCCTAATGAATCAGTGCTGCGAGGTTCGTAATGAATGAGTGCTGAGAGGTTCCTAATGAGTGAGTGCTGAGAGATTCCTAATGAATGAGTGCTGAGAGATTCCTAATGAATGAGTGCTGAGAGGTTCCTAATGAATGAGTGCTGAGAAGTTCCTAATGAATGAGTGCTGCGATGTTTGTAATGTATGAGTGCTGAGAGGTTCCTAATGAGTGAGTGCTGAGAGGTTCCTAATGAATGAGTGCTGAGAGGTTCCTAATGAATGAGTGCTGAGATATTCCTAATGAATGAGTGCTGATAGGTTCCTAATGAGTGAGTGCTGAGAGGTTCCTAATGAATGAGTACTGAGAGGTTCCTAATGAATGAGTGCTGAGAGCTTCCTAATGAATGAGTGCTGAGAGGTTCCTAATGAATGAGTACTGATAGGTTCCTAATGAATGAGTGCTGGGAGGTTCCTAATGAATGAGTGCTAAGAGGTTACTAATGAATGAGTGCTGAGAGGTTCCTAATGAACGAGTTCTCAAAGGTTCCTGATGAATGAAGTTCCTAATGTACTTCTCTGTATCATGTTCAAATAAATAAATAAATAAATGAATAAATAAATGAGTGCTCGAAGGTTCCTAATGCCACCAGGCCACGGTGCCCTGTCGCCTGGTGGCAAAAGCTCTTGCTTCACATGGTGAGGGTCCGAGTTTGATTCCCGGCGAAGGGGTGGAAACACTCGATGTGTTTCCTTACACCAGGTTTCTGTGTTCACCCATCAGTAAAATGGGTACCTGGGTGTTAGTCAACTGATGTGGGTTGCATCCTGGGACAAGACTGACCTAATTTGCCTGAAATGCTCTGCATAACAAGCGGCTTTCTATATACACCTACCATCTGACTTACGACCTGCTCGACTTACGACCACTCGACTTATGACTGTGTTTTTTATGCCAAATTTCTGGGAAATAAACAACTATTTGTGTTGTACACAGTGTTTATCCTAAACCTTCCATTATAAAATACAGTACTAATAACATAAAAATAAAGTAAAAAACATGAAATACCAAAATAAAACAATAAAATAAAGTCATTACAAAAATGTTTTGTTGATATTCAGTAGTAAAGTTCGACTTACGATCATTTCGACTTACGACCGGTTTCTTGGAACCGAACTCGATCGTAAGTCGGATGATAGGCGTAGTAGTATGTCATTGCTGTCAACTAGGCCTGTATACCTTGTACTTGTACAGTAGGGACCCACTTATACGGCAGGTTAGGTTCCAGGCTATCGCCGGAAAGCAGACATCGCCGGAAGGCAGAACAACCATTTTTCCATTCATAAATGCATATAAATGCCAGACAACAAGTTTACACTAAAATTATAATAAGTTAGTAATAGAACTAGGCATTAAAAACACACAAGCAAAATACATTCTCAGTATATTCATTACTTATCTTAAAGTATTTGTATTCTTAATGTAGGGAGAGAGGTGAGTAGTACTTATTTGTGGGAAGTCAGGTGTAGGTAGCCCTGGCTCCCCATTCTACTTAATTATGATATTTAAAAACATCCCAGAGATTTAAAAATACACATACAGTACACTCATTATTTCCCTTTTTAAAATTTAAAAATTGTAGTCTTATTATGGGAAAGGAGGTGGTTGTATTTATTTATGGAGTTGTGTGGGTTTGTGGTGGGTGTAGCCCCCCGGGGGCTAACCTGCCGGCTACCTTCACTGGGGCCCCAAAGAGCCTATTTTAAATCGAATCCTTTGTCACTCAGAAAAGTTTCTGAAAATTTGGGCCCAAAAAACGGGGGGGTAAAAAAACAGGGCAAAATTGGGGGGGGGGGAGGGCGGGGCCCCAAACGCAGATTTTTTCCGTTTTCTTGGTGGTGAGCGAGAAACATAAGCTATCCCCCCCCGGGGGTAAGATACACACAGAGTACATTATTATTCCTTAAAATTTAGTTTTAAATGTGTGAGAGATAAGTGGCAGGGTGTTTTTTGAATAATTCAGAATGCACATATCACCCTCTAATTTGGCACTTATGCAAGGGCTTGACCCCCTTTTTTTTTCCAGTAAGCTTAGATGCCTCGTCTGAGAGCCAATAGTAATGAAAGAGAAAACGAGAGAGAAAACGAATACAGTGGCCCCTGCAAAACGATAAAACCCTTTTCTGAGTGTCTTTGTTTGCGAATTTTCTTATGCAAATAAATTTTCCCCATAAAAAATAATGGAATAAAAATTAATCGTGCAAGAACCCAAAGTATGAAAAAAAAAAAAAAATTTCCCACTAAAATTTAAATTTTAAACACACAAACTGAAAAAGACATGCACAGTTACATGACATTTTCCTTTTTATTGAGATTGGGATGATTGATGGGATGGGAGGAGGGAGAGTCTTAGTTTTTAGAAGGGGAACCCTTCCTTTAAAACCCTTTTCGGGGTCCGTGTAGATTTCGGCTTACTTTGAGTGCCAAAACCTAGATTATGCCAAAATTCTAGCCCCGTCAAATTTGCGCGGAAAACGTCAAGGCCTACATGTGAGGAACGGGTTGGGGTGGGTGTGCGCCATAAAAAAAAAATCTGGCGCCCGCATAGCATTGTGGGACGCCGGCTCAGTTCCCCTTGTTCCCATGTCTTCGCAGTCAGTCTCACTCCCGGAAAATTGGGATTTCCCCTCTTTTTGATAGTTTTAATGATGGAAGTGGAAATGAAGACAAATTCTAGCTTTGGTGTTAGGCCCGAAAAGTGACCGGTATCGAAAAATGTGAAAGGAAAACTGACGCCCTCAACCTTCCCTCTGGTGGGGGACTCGTGACTCCGGTCGGTTGTTCCCATCGCAAGGAAACTAATATTTTGCGGGCCAGGCCCCTGACTTCAGTAATGATGATAGGATGGGACTTGATTTTATTGGGCCGAGATCATTTGAGAGTGAAGTGGGAAACATATTCACCCGTGAAACGGCGGTTGTTCGCCCCGAGCGCTGGGTAGTGTACCCTATGTGTGCCCGGGGAGGAGTAATCCCCCGGGGTACATCCGGGGGTACTTCCCCTGGCCCAAAAACCGTTTTAGGTATGATAGTGAGGATGATTGGTACACTTGGGGGATGGTAGCCCCCCGGCATCAGTGGATGGTGTTAGTGGTGTGGTAGTGGCACCCCCATGCGTGACTCACCGGCCCGCTGGGGGCCCCCGTGCTGGCTTTCCGTTTAAGGACAAACGGGGACACCCGCCACCCGCCACCAAAACCCAACCACCGCACAACCCCCCTTATGTCAGTTCCACCCGGGAAACCGTATGTGGGATTGGCAGCAAATCCAATTTTGTTCCCCCGCCCCACCCTTTGATGACTTCAAAGTGGAATTCTACCTACTTGTCCCCTTGGAAACCATGGCCCAAAGATGGAAATTTTTTGGAATTATTCTTTGACCGCCATTGATGGAAAATTTTGTCAGGGAAAGTAATAAGTATTTTTAGCACCCTGGCAATTCGATCTTTCACCCGTCAAAGATCAAAAGGGGGAAAGAGCGAGTTGCAGAAATGTTTTGTTTTTTTCAAAAAAAAAATTTCTTTGCCCCACATCTTAAGCATAAAATTTTAAAAAAATCGGTCCACAGTCGGTTTTTACCCGGTCTTCGTGATTTTATACCAGGAACAGGTTTATTTTATCTTAGTTGTTGCATTTTCTGAAAAACCGGCCGACAGAGGACGGTTTTTACAAAATTTTGAAATGTTTTAAAGTATCTCAAAAAAAGTTCAGCTTTTTACTCATTCCCTTCAAGAATCTTGTATTTTACGGTCTTTGTTTTTTCAAAAGGTTTTGCTGTCATTCAAGCAGTTATACCCGGGAAGAGGAAAAAGCTTTGGTATAAAAAATGTTTTCTCTTTATTGGACAGTGGCCCGGGGTTGGAAGTTTTTATAACGGGAAAACATTTAAAATCAAAATTTTTGGGGATCTAGGTGACGTGGAGAAAAAATGATGGCACCTTTCTTGGTAAGGGGCATACATTATATTGAAACTGGTAACAAGCCCCTTCTCATGATTTCATGCGAAGTGAAAAGACAGAGTGTGTGGCACAGTTTTTAATCGTAAAAATATGCCCGGGTCAAGCAGGTGTCGTGGTGATGACGTGCAGGTGTTTACTGCAATGACACAGGCATTACGTTGGCCCCTGACAAACGAGATGTCACTTGTTGACAACCTTTACGTAATGAAATGCAAGACAGTGGCCAAAGTTTATGAGTGACTAATGAAGTATTTGAAAAACCGGGGGCAGGGGTTGTTATACCAAACAGCGCTTGGTTGGGAAAAAGTGAAAGGAAAAATTGGTTTTGTTTGGGGGTTCGTAAGAATTACAAGTGGTACTGAAAATTTTCTTCCATTCATGGCTTTTCAATGCTCAATGATTTAAAATGTACAAATAAAGACTGGCAACAGACCACCTTGGTGAATTTTTTTTGTCTGTTGTCGGGGCAAAATCATAAAGAAGTACCGGTAGAAAAAACCGTTACAAAAAACAGTCTCGAATTTTTACCAAAATTTATTGGAAACCCCAAACCAGGTATTGAAAAAAGCCATTTGTCTGACTTTTTGGGGATCCCGGTTCTTACACCATGCTGCAGTGTGATAATCTATGAAGGAAAAGCTTTTTTTTTAGTTTTATGGTGCAGTACGAGTGTTTCACAGTTTTCCCCCGTGCTACCTCCGTTTTCTTGTTAAGCCCCAAAGGGGGTAGGAAAAAGGTATTGCCATGTCCTCTTCATACCTCTGTTGAATGTCGGTATTTGCCAAATATTTTCTTCTGGAGGGTTTCATAAAAATAAGAAGGGGAAACCCGCGGAGGCCGTTGGCCCTACTAGGGGGTCCTTTACAATTCATCCCATAACAAAAAATTTTTCCCAAACCCCAATTTCAATGCCACCCCGAAAAAAAGCTTGATGTGAAGTCCCACTCAAATCAACCCCCCCCTCTGTACTTATCCAATTAAAATTTTAAATACCAAAATCCAGCCCCAATAACCCAAAAAGCTAGATGTTACTCTAACTACCCCATTTCCAAAACCATACTTTCCTATGTCCCTTTTAAATCTAAACTTATCTTTTAAATCCTTAGGGGTTCTTTTTTGGAGAGACTCCCCAAGACCTTATTAATATCCCCTTTATTATCCTTCTTCACTTTTTACACTTGATCAGGTCTCCCCCCATTCTTCGTCTAATAAGTGAAAAGTAATTAGAGTCTTCAATCTTTTTTATAAGGAAGATTTCTAATGCTATGTATTAATTTTAGTCTCCTATGCTGAAATTGTTTTCTAACGAATTTTTTCCCTTCTGTAATATGGAGACCAAAATGAGCTGCAATCTAGGTGGGGCCCTTCAAATGATGTATAAAGCTGCAGTTGACTCTGGCTTCTTTTGCTTACATTCTTGTTAAACCCCAGAATTCTTGCCTTATTACGTAGCTTAGGCTTTTGCTGTCTTGGTTAAGGTTGCTGCTCACCAAACCCCCCAAGTCCTTTTCGAAATCTGTATGGCAATTTTTACATTTTTAACTTGTAAGTATAGGGTTATGGGCACTCCCAAGCTTCAGACCTTGCATTTATTACATTGAACTGCATCTGCCACTTTTTGACAGAATAGGTTTTTTTAAATCCTCCTGAAGTTCCATACATCTACGTTTGATAAATTTCTACCTATTTTTTTGGGTCATGGCGAATTTGCCATATCCTAGAAATTTCCCCCTCAAAAAGTCATTGATATTTTTTAAAAACAAAAAGGGCCCCAGGGACTGACCCCTGTGGAGTGCCATTGTTAAAAGACCCCCATCGGTTTTAAACCCCCTTTATGGACTCTTGTTCCCTGTCAGTGACCCAGACTCGACCCACGAGAGCATTTTGCCCAATGCATGAGTGCACTTTCTTTAACAGTCTATGGTGTGGAACTCTATAAAAAGCCTTACAAAAAATTTAAAGAAAATAATATCAAATTTTTTATCGTGGCAACAGCCCAAAACTTTCTGAAAAAATTAATAAATTAGTTAGGGGCAAAAACCCGGCCCCTTGTGAATCATGTGGTATCATTAATCAAGCTATGTTATCGAGTGGCTTTTATAAACTCAGCTTAATTGACTTAGTAATTTCCTACAATTGAGGCAGGCTTATTTGGGGGGGTAATTTGACGGTACGACTTGTCCCCCGTTTTAAAAATAGGAAAATTTCATTAGCCATCTTCCACATATCAGACACTACACCTGTTTGAAGAGATAAATTAAAAATATGTTAAAGGTTCCGAGTTTCCCTTTTGCATTCTTAAAAAAACCCTTGAAAAAAACTCTAGGACCGGCGATTTTTTGTTTCAGTCGTCTATCTGCTTCACAAAATTTCACAGTGACTGTGTGTTACTTTAAATTTTTTTTTAGCCCCCATAAAAAAAAAATTACTGGAATATTGTTGTGTTTTCCCGTGTAAAAAATGAGAGAAAAAAAATTATTAAAAATCAAGCACATTTCATTCTCTTTGTCGAAGGTGCCCTTTGTTATTTTTAAGGGGACCTATTTTTCTTAATTTTGTTCTATATACCTGGAAAAAAATTTTTTGGGGTTTTTTTTAGAAACCCTAGCAACTTTATTTTCATAGTCCCTTTTGCTTTTTTTTCCCCTTTTTTAAAGTCCCCCTTAATGTCAATATACTGTTCATAAGATGCCCTCACCCCTTTTGATAGCCTATAAATTTTTTTCTTATGCCTGTAGTATTTTGGCCCATTATTCACCATTTTTGGGGTTTTTTATTTGTCTAAATTTTTTTTTTGGGGTAAAAGTTCTTTGAGCGATGTTAGAGTTCAGAAAACTGTTCATATTGATATTCCTTCGTTACCCGGGTCAACGTGATAAGTGTTCTCTAAACCCTGTAATTGTAAGGGAAAAACTGGGGGTTTACTGAGTTATCGTCTATCGTACTTCCATTCAATGCTAAAAGTAATTGATTTGGGGTCGCTAACCCGTTCCCCTTTAAAAATTTAAATTATTAAAAAGGGATTCGTTTTTTGCCATACTAAATCAAGGTTTTTTCCCCTTTTATTTGTCACAACTGCTTCAAAAACATCCTGAAAAACTTCTAAGAAGTCTTTGTTCTAAATTCCCAGTCAAGAAAATTTTCCCAAACAAATTTTATTAAGTTTAAGTCTCCTAGAATTTTCTTCATATGTGCCTTGTGGCCTTAACAATTTCCTCCCAAGTGTCTCCCTTGGTCCCTATTAAGTTTGGGGGGCGGTTTTCCTCCTAAAATCGTTTTTTTATGCCCCCCCTAAAATTTATCCCAAGACTCTGATGTGTTACTTCAGACTTTTACCATTTTTATGAACAGTTCAAGGCGGAAAAAA